>LR738716.1:27384514-27472939 GCA_902687465.1 Secale cereale | reverse complement strand
GAGGGTAACGGCTGCGCGAGTCCACGGAGGGCTCCACCCACGAAGGGTCCACGAAGAAGCAACCTTGTCTATTCCATCATGGCCTACGCCCACGGAGGACTAGCCTTACTCGGGGTAGATCTTCACGAAGTAGGCGATCTCCTTGCCCTTACAAACTTCTTGGTTCAACTCCACATCTCAAAGACGGAGGCTCCCAAGCGACACCTAACCAATCTAGGAGGCACCACCCTCCAAAAGGTAATAGATGGTGTTGATGATGATGAACTCCTTGCTCTTGTGCTTCAAATGATAATCTCCCCAACACTCAACTCTCCTCACTGATATGGCTGTGGTGGAAGAAAGGATTGAGTGGAAAGCAACTTGGGAAGGCTAGAAATCAAGTTTCATATGGTAGGAATGGAATGGCTTGATCTCAACACAAGGGTAGGTGGTTCTCTTCTCAGAAAGTATAAGGTAGGAGTGGTAGACTTTCTGATGGCTCTCTTCACGAATGAAGAGGGGGTGGAGGGGTATATATAGCCTCCACACAAAATCCAACCGTTACACACACATTTGACCAATCTTGGTGAGACCGAAGTGAAAACTCGGTCAGACCGAAAGTTCAAATATAGTGAACGTTGGGATTTTCGGTGGGACCGAAAATACCATCTCGGTGTGTCCGAAGTGAGTCAAAGGTTGGAGCTTGCCATCTCGGTGGGACCGAAATTAACAACTCGGATATTCCGAAATGATGTCAATTGGTTACAGAAGGTTGGCAGTCCATTTTAGGTGAGACCGAAACTCAAAATCGGATGGACCGAGAAATTAGGGTTTGGAAGAATAACTGAGGTGGTTCATCTCGGTGGGACTGAGTTTGCAGAATCGGTTTGTCCGAGATTACTTATGAGTGTGTTAAGTAGTGCAGAGTGCTGATAGTTGAGGGAGCTAAATCACAAAGCACTTGAGCAACTAGATCATTAACACAACCTCATCCCCTTTTAATAGTATTGGCTTTTCCTATGGACTCAATGTGATCTTTGATCACTAAACCAAAAATGGAGCCTTGAGCTTTTGCCAATGCTTGTCTTAGCATTTTGAGGGGTCCACTTCTTCAGACATTTCCATACCCATATCATCGAACTTCTCTGAAATGATTCTCAAGTAAATATTAGTTCAATGATATATATGTTGTTATTAATTACCAAAACCACCCGGGGATTAGTTGCACTTTCAATCTCCCCCTTTTTGGTAATTGATGACAACATATAGATCAAAGCTTCGACAAAGGATATAATCAATGAATAATATCGTCGCTTTGAGAAGTATGTGATAAACAAGAGCTCCCCCTAAATTTGTGCATTATTTAAAATTTGCGTTTGAATGCAAATGCACAATCGATTAGGATTATGGGTCACTCTTCCATGTCACATACATCTTGGTGGAGCGCACAAAATGATAAGAATGAATAACATGCACTCAATCACCAAGACAAGAGTAAATAGCCATACAATAAGGAATAGCATATGATAAGCATTAAGCACACATTAAAGCATAGTATGACCAAGCACTCATTAAGGTAGCATCAAACGTAGTAGCAAGCACACTTAAAGTTTCAAGAACCAAAAGAAACCAATGTATCTCAAAGAAACCGGCAAAAGAATGAAAGACGAAAGAGCACTCTCTCTCTCGAAGCCCTATGATCTATAACAATTTCTCCCCCTTTGGCAACAAGTTACCAAAAAGTTCGAAAAGGTATAGAGCTAAGCATCACTGCGGGCTCTGCTGGCGGCTCCCGTCTGGGTAGATGTCGGTGTAGAGATAGTTGCATCGGCGAAGACTTCTGCTGATGTCTGCGCTGGAGGAGTGGATGCTGGAGCTGTAGCTGGTGCTGAAGTGGTAGCCCGGGAGTCAGTCACTGGGATAGCTGCAGATCTGGATCCTCTGGGAACCTGAGCAGTCTGGCGATGAGAGTCCTGGACTAGATCATCCTGCATGAGCTCTGCTCTCTCCTGCCTTGTTTCCTCCATGTCTGCCTCAAGCTTGTTGACAGACACCTGAATCTCTGTCAGCTTCACGTCCAGAGCGTGGATCTTGTCCTCAACAATCCTCTCTAGGCTCTCCTGAGATTGCTCAATGCTGGCCAGGCGTTGTTCAATCCTTTGGGTAGCTTCAAGAATTTGTTCTCCAAAGCTCTTTGGCTTAGCTGCTGCTGCTGCCTCTTTGTCAGCTTTAGCCTTCTTCGCAGCTTCGATTTTGGCCTGTCCTTCAACTGAGGTGGGATCCTCTTCATCCATCACAACTACGTTGTCCTCATGCTCTGGCTGCAGTGGCAAGTGCTTTCTATCCAACATGAATTTGCCCGTGCCAAACTTGGCGTTGATGAGCATCTGAATTTGCGGGGCAAACCCACACGACCTCTTCTGGTCAGCTGCAGTCCTCTTAATGGTCTCTACCATCAAGTCCATCACCTTGAAAGGTGCCTTCTCATCGAGAATGTGCAACATGTTGATAGAATAGCCTCGAATCATGCGGTGGTCTCCAGACTTAGGCATCAATGTATGCCTCAGAATAGTATTAGTGGTGGTCAGACCTGCCTGGAGATAGTACACTGAGCCAAGCTTCCATCCTTCCAAATCAGCAGCGGGGATCTCCTTGTACATGTTCTTCATGGAATCATGACTCTTCTTAGGAATCCCATAGACATCAATGTCGTCCTCTCTCTGCACTGGAGCATTCAGAAGTTCTGCCCATTCTTCAACAGTCGAAGAAAACCTTTGACCTTCATTCATCCAGGTGATCTTGCCATCAGGATAGAAGTGGGCTGTGGCGTAGAACTGCATGATCATCTCGTCATTCCAAGCTGTCAGCTCTTGACCCACAAAATCAGCAACTCCACATGCAGTAAAGCTCTCATGCACATGGGGAAAGAAGTCCCGGTGCTCTTCACTGTCAATATACTTCCAGTCAACATACCTGGTGTCAGCAACAATGGGCTTCTTATCCATCAGCACGGTCTCATAGAAATCCTGCTGCTCTCTGGTGTGGAATCTGGGGTCCACAGCAGTCCTTCTCCTTACAGCATATGGATCAGACTGTCTCCATAGCCTGAGACCTTTATCCTTCCTTGCCTTCATGTCCTCAGCTTGAGGATGAGCATCATTGTGGAGTGGCAACTTGGGACGGAGCTTAAGCAACACATGCTCTTCATCTGATTCAGACGGTGGCATCTCACCTTTGTTCTTCTCAGAAGCTGGAATGCTTCTGGTTGTTCTCTTGGGCTTGGCTGGAGCTGCCTTGGCTTGAGCAGGCTTCTTGGGCTTAGAGGAGGCTTGAGCCCGAATAGCATCACCCATGAACTTAGCTTTCTGAGGAGGAGGCTGGGGTGCATCTTCTTCTTCTTCTTCTGCAGCATCAACTTGAGGTTCAGCATATACTACCCTCTTCCTCTTGGAAGTCTTCTTCACCTTGCTTGGAGCAGGCTCTTCCAAGTTGAGCTTCTTTGCAACTGCTGACTGCTTTACTTTGCTTGTGCCTTTCCTTGTCTGCTGCCCTTGGTGCTCTTTGGCAACCACATTCCTCTTTGGCTTGGAGGTAACTTCCTCAGCAACAAAGTCAGAGTCCTCATCATCAAAAGTTCTCTTCTTCCTGGTTCTGGTGGCTGCAGGAGGCAAACCACTAGGGGTGCTCCTCTCACCATCATCACTAGAGCTGCTAGCAGGACTTGTATATGCCTCTGGAATCTCAGCAAAAGGTGACTCAGACCTGTTCTGGCTGTCACTGACATCTGACATGGCTGACAACCTGTGAAAAGATAAGGTATAGGCAGAGTAGAAGAGTTATCACAACTGCAGAGGTTTTTGCAAAAAAAATGAGTTCAAAACTTAGTTTTGAGTTTTCACAGAATGTATTTCGGTCAAACCGATTTTAAGTTTCGGTGAAACCGAAGTGTATACAGAGGCCTACACACCACTTTCGGTCAGACCGAAATGGGTTTCGGTCCTACCGATAACTTAGGGTTTCACTGAAACTACGTTTCGGTCATACCGATTTGCACAACTCGGTTAAACCGAATGATGCAGTGCAATGGCCAGAGGCCAAATCGGTCATTCCGAGTTTCAAAATCGGCTTCACCGAGATGCGTTCCGTGGAAACCTAAACCTAAGAATTTCGCTCGAAACTAGAGGATCTGAACTAATGTATAGGGAATATCTCAAACGTGGATTGAATCATGGCAAGCCTATCGTGCAAGAATCGGATGGGGAGCACGAAAGGGATCGGGACACACCCTAACTTGGTGGAGTCCCTCTACGGCGGCAACGGTGGAGATGATTACCGTTGACGGCGGCGGAGACCTGCGGCGAGGGCGCACAGGCGACGACGGCGACGATCCGTAGACCAGGGCGACGGCAGCAGGGGTCTTGGGGGCGAACGGTTTGAAGAGTTAAATCGCGCGCAGCCCTCGGGTATATATAACCCCATGCTGTCGGTGGGACCGAGTTGAAAAACTCGGTGTCACCGAGATGTATAACTGCTGTGCAGTTACGCATATCGGTCAGACCGAGATTTTGAACTCGGTTTCACCGAGATGAAACCTAGATCAGTCTAAGCGTTTCGGTTGGACCGAGATTGAGAAACCGGTCAGACCGAAATGGACTTAGAAGGTTTTGGAAGTCATCCTTAGACGAATCGGTGGCTCCGAGTGCTCCCCACTCGGACTGTCCGAAAAAGACTTGTTCAAAGTTGTGATATGAGCATGAATAGAATTTGAGACAAGAAAGCATAGATAGCTAGGGAAGGTGCTTAGGCATTCTTGTCCATCCATTTGGCCAGAAAAATCAAAACAACCAAAACAACAAATGGATGTCCTTGAATGGATAAAATCATGCATTCAACATGCTCACACAATAAGATAGCAACTGAAATATGTGTCAAACATGCACAACCAACACTCTAGCTACTAGCACACAATTTGTCGATGACTAGGTCATCTATATATGAGTATATTGACTTAGGAGCCAAATGAGAACATTTGATCATAGGTCATACTCATCGTTTAAGCACAAGTGGGGTTACCACTTTTACATAAAGCATTTATGTGTTCACATCATTTGGAGATGCTTTAGCTCAATTTTTAGAGCAAAGCTCCCCCTAGATGTGAGAACCCCTTTTAAAGGGTCAAACTAACCTTGGGTTGTCGTAGAAGACTTCATGTAGACGTTGAAGATGTGGATGCTCAATGTTGATGTAGATCATCAAGAGTTGGGAGCAATCCTTTGGATTAGGGCACTTTCAATACCTACATGGGTTAGTCCCACAAGGAACAAACAAGAATATCCATAGACATAGATTGAAGTTCACAAAAGATGATGTCCATGAAAGCAATGATTACCTTGTCCCTTGACTTACCAACAAGAGGGTTTGTGACTCCATGAACTAGTGCATGATGTGGAAGTTGATTGCACAAGTTCTTGCCAAAATGAATATGAGTGAAGTTTGTTGGCGGAGTCACCCTCAAGAACCTTCTAGTTCTTCTTCTTTGGGATCCACATCATCTTGATGGGAATACTTGGTGTTGTAGTTGAGCTTGACGAAGTAGAACTTGATGTGTCCTTGGGAACCCACTTGACCATGGCTTGAGGTGCTTCAATGAATGCATCAATCTCCTCTTGAAGCTTGTCCTTGGCCTTCAGCTTGTGGTCTTGTGGTGGAAGGTCATCTTGAGCTTGTTCCACATTGGAAGAAGTAGGATCATACTTCTCCTTTTGTGAAACAAACTGTGGAGTAGGGTATTGACCTTCTTCCCACTCAACACCTTCGGCGTTGAACTTTCGCTCAAAACCAATCCCTTGATTCTTCCGATGTCTTCCTTGTTTGCGAACAATCTCCTCAAAGTTTTTGCTTCCGGCAAGACTCTTGTAGACACCTTTCTCTATGATTTCCTTCAATAAGCTATTTTCTTGCTCAAGTGTAACTTGGCTTGAAACATTGTTAGTGGAATCAAGAGAACTACTAGAAGCAACAATATTGGATTTAACATTGTTATTGTTACTACTAGAGGAAGAATTTTTCTTATGCTTATCATGCTTAGTCTTAATAGGTGGCAAGAAATTAGACAAGAGAAGTCATTTGGCAAGATATGAAGAACTCTTCTTTCGAAGATCGTCATTGATCGCTTTTAGAAACTCATGTTCTTGCTCTAGAGTGAGCTTCTCGAAGCGTAGCTTCTCATGAGATCTTAGGAGCTCTCTATGATCTTCTTGAGTTGTTTCATGAGCTAACTTAAGAGTGTTTAGTTCTTTAGTTAGACGCTCAATCTCCTTCATAGCATTGTCATTCGACTCTTCTCGACTATAAAGACTACTAGCATTTTCATCATTACTAAGCTCACTGGATTTATCATGCAAGAGCTCATCTTCACCAAGTAAGTCATCCTCATCACTATCAAAGTCAATGAATTCAGGGTGTGTTACCTTGGGGCCTTTAGCCATGAAGCATCTTCCAATTCCCTCATTTGGTGAATCAAATAAGTCGTAGGAGTTGGAGTTGGAGGATACGAGTGCAAGTCCGGCAACACCTTCATCTTGACTGTAGTCAGAGTCGGAGTGATAGCTTCCATCGGATTGATTGTCGGAGTCGGAGCCGGAGACCCATTCACCTACATGAGCTTGATGTCTTCTTCTTGTGTAGCTCCTTGATGACTTGTCTTTCCTCTCCGAATCCTTGCTTCTCCGAGAGGGTCTTCGTTCATAACGATCATCTCTACTCCTTCTCTCTCTCCGAGGTGACTCATCTCTTGCTCTTCTTCTTGGAGATTCTTCTCTTCTCTTGTGGGGAGCCGTACACTCATTTGAGAAGTGTCCGGGTCTTCCACAATTGTAGCAGTTTCAATCACGACTAGAAGATCTCTTTTCATCATATGATCTAGACTTTGAGCTTCTTTCTTTGCCTCTATTCTTGTAGAACTTGTTGAAGTTCTTAACCATTAGGCTTATCTCTTCATTGGAAATTAACTTGTCACTTGAGGTTGTGGGAGCATCACTTGTAGCTTTGTAAGCACCACTTGACTTGTTGTGAAGCTCTTCCTTATCCTTAAGTGTCATCTCATGAGCAACAATTCTTCCAATGACTTCAGTTGGCTTGAGGGTCTTGTAGTTTGGCATCATTTGGATCAAAGTGCACACGGTGTCATACTTTCCATCCAAAGCTCTGAGAATCTTCTTAATGATGAATCGGTCGGTCATTTCTTCGCTTCCTAAGCCGGCAATCTCATTTGTGATGAGAGCAAGCCTAGAGTACATTTCAGCGACTCCTTCACCATCCTTCATCTTGAACTTGTCAAGTTGACCTTGAAGAATATCTAGCTTTGATTCCTTCACAGATTCAGTACCTTCGTGCATTTTAACCAAAGTATCCCAAATCTCTTTAGCATTCTCAAGACGGCTGATTTTGTTGAACTCCTCGGGACACAAAGCATTGAAGAGAATGTCACAAGCTTGAGCATTGTTTTGCAACATCCGCAACTCTTCCGGTGTAGCTTCGCGATCCGGAACTTTTCCTTCTTCAAAGAAATCACCTTGCATACCAACACAAATAATGCCCCATGCGGCTGGGTTATGACCAAGAATATGCATTTTCATTTTATGCTTCCAACTAGCAAAATTTGTACCATCAAAGTAAAGACCTCTACGATAATTACCCTCACTAGACGCCATACTCTCCTAGGTTGTGAAACCAAGCTTATGGAGTCCAATGCAATGGAAACCAAAACAACGGAGACCAAAGCTCTGATACCACTTGTAGGATCGAAAGTATGTCTAGAGGGGGGGGGTGATTAGACTACTTGACAATATAAAAAAATCTGCCTTTTGATCATGCAATGTTTTTGGCAGTTTCACAATTAAGATTAATTCAAGTATCACCCTACACATGCAATTTTAGAGTAATAGCAGCGGAAAGTAAATTGCACATGTAAAAGAGAGGTGGAGAAGATCAAACGCAGTTTGGTGACACGAAGATTTTTGTCGTGGTTCCGATAGGTGGTGCTATCGTACATCCACGTTGATGGAGACTTCAACCCACGGAGGGTAACGGCTGCGCGAGTCCACGGAGGGCTCCACCCACGAAGGGTCCACGAAGAAGCAACCTTGTCTATTCCATCATGGCCTACGCCCACGGAGGACTAGCCTTACTCGGGGTAGATCTTCACGAAGTAGGCGATCTCCTTGCCCTTACAAACTTCTTGGTTCAACTCCACATCTCAAAGACGGAGGCTCCCAAGCGACACCTAACCAATCTAGGAGGCACCACCCTCCAAAAGGTAATAGATGGTGTTGATGATGATGAACTCCTTGCTCTTGTGCTTCAAATGATAATCTCACCAACACTCAACTCTCCTCACTGATATGGCTGTGGTGGAAGAAAGGATTGAGTGGAAAGCAACTTGGGAAGGCTAGAAATCAAGTTTCATATGGTAGGAATGGAATGGCTTGATCTCAACACAAGGGTAGGTGGTTCTCTTCTCAGAAAGTGTAAGGTAGGAGTGGTAGACTTTCTGATGGCTCTCTTCACGAATGAAGAGGGGGTGGAGGGGTATATATAGCCTCCACACAAAATCCAACCGTTACACACACATTTGACCAATCTCGGTGAGACCGAAGTGAAAACTCGGTCAGACCGAAAGTTCAAATATAGTGAACGTTGGGATTTTCGGTGGGACCGAAAATACCATCTCGGTGTGTCCGAAGTGAGTCAAAGGTTGGAGCTTGCCATCTCGGTGGGACCGAAATTAACAACTCGGATATTCCGAAATGATGTCAATTGGTTACAGAAGGTTGGCAGTCCATTTTCGGTGAGACCGAAACTCAAAATTGGATGGACCGAGAAATTAGGGTTTGGAAGAATAACTGAGGTGGTTCATCTCGGTGGGACTGAGTTTGCAGAATCGGTTTGTCCGAGATTACTTATGAGTGTGTTAAGTAGTGCAGAGTGCTGATAGTTGAGGGAGCTAAATCACAAAGCACTTGAGCAACTAGATCATTAACACAACCTCATCCCCTTTTAATAGTATTGGCTTTTCCTATGGACTCAATGTGATCTTTGATCACTAAACCAAAAATGGAGCCTTGAGCTTTTGCCAATGCTTGTCTTAGCATTTTGAGGGTTCCACTTCTTCAGACATTTCCATACCCATATCATCGAACTTCTCTGAAATGATTCTCAAGTAAATATTAGTTCAATGATATATATGTTGTTATTAATTACCAAAACCACCCGGGGATTAGTTGCACTTTCACTGGGCGATGGTAAAAACATGTTCTACCAAGGTAGACCCTGAGCAGCTGGCATGAGTTGGACCAGTGGGGCCTGCCGGTCAAGAGATACCCCTTAGCTTGGTGTATGATCAAGTGATGCCTGCCGCTCGTTACTCTCAAAATGATTGTGCTTTAGACAACTTGACAGACAATGTCAATCAAGAATAGTGTTTCAATTCTTTGTATCTATGTACTTTACATTGAACCATTTAAAATGTTGTCTTAACCGGCCATCGGCTTCAACCTTCCCGACCAGTGATCGGGAAGTGTTCCGTACTATGTGCCCTGGGTAACAGGGGAACACTTTTGGTAACCAGGCAATCCGGCCATCTAGTGCGAACATACAAAACATGTGCAGAGAGTCATGTTATATTACTTTTTGACGTAAGAAACATCTTTCGAAAAAAATAGTTCCTCCGAGGGTTCCTTTCTTCTGGCATAATATGCTGACCATACACTTCTAGTCCGGATATGTGTGATCAACGGAGACTAGTGGTGTTTAAGAATCGTGAGCGAGAAGGTGGTGGTAAGCGCAAGGCTGTATTCACTTCCCTTGAGGCCGTCCTGTTATATTCTGTAAGAATGCTATCTTTAGGCTTCACCCGTCTGAGGTACAGTCCCGTGTGACCCGATCGTAACAATCGTAGAGGTGCTCCCTTTACTCCATAGCCAAACAATTGGGAACGTAGGGGTAAACACATGAGCCAGGCAACCCAGCTTGGCAAAGATCTTAAGTCAAATAGGTGCATATAGTGGCCTGAGAGATAAGGGAAGTTGCAAACAATCTGAATGCGAGTTGTATGGATTATATTATTCATCTCTTCTAGAAGGGGCCCCGGGGCAAAGACGGGTATTACATTCGATGATGCATACAATGCGGGCCTGGCGTGGTTCAGTTTATCCGAACACTGGTAATAGGAGGTTATAACTCCGTGAAGAGAAAGGTAAAAGGCGAAGGAAGGGAGAGAGTTGGTGATGACGACACCGGACTAGGCATAGAAGCGCATTCCATGGGTTTGGTTCGAGGCGGTAATCGCATAGCGAAGAAGATATGCTCTTCCTGCGAGTACTTCTTCTATAATGAACAGGCCCTCCCATTTTGGCGAAAGCTTGTGCTTCTGCTTCTCGAGGAGGAGGAGGACGAGGTCTCCCACGTTGTATGTCTTTGCCCGCACTTCCCGATTTTGATAATGCTGCGATTGTTGCTGATAAAATGCAGAACGTGCCCGGGCTATGTCTCGTTTGCCTGCTAGGGCGTCCAGGTCATCCGGCCGATCTAACTCGGCCTCCCTTTCTTCGTACATGCGCACTCTAGGTGCATTGTGGATGAGGTCGCATGGGAGGATTGCCTCTGCGCCGTATACCATGAAAAACAGAGTGTATCATGTAGATCGGTTTGGAGTGGTGCGCAACCCCCATAGCCAGAGTCGAGCTCCTATACCCAGTGGCAGTCGAATTCCTTTAGGGAGCAGACCAGGCGGGTTTTATACCGCTCATGATGAGTCTGTTGGCCCATTCTACCCGCCCATTGGTTTGTGGGTGATACACCGAGGCGTAGTCGAGCTTAATGCCCATTTTAGCGCACCAGTCTTTAACTCCCTGGGCGGTAAAATTGGTTCCATTGTCAGTAATTATACTGTGGGGAACACCATAGCGGTGTATGACGTTGGATAGGAAGTCAACGTCTGGGCCGGACTCTGCAAAGGTAACAGATTTTGCTTCAATCCACTTAGTGAATTTATCGACCATGACCAAAAAATATTTATTTTTCTTGGTCCCTGAGGTAGTCCTGTATTCAGGGGTCCTCGGGCATCCGGGTCGTGGAATCTGGGCCGTATTGATGGGCCGTATAGAGAAGAAGCAGAAGACCTTCCCTCGTATTCGGTCAGGACTCTTATGTACATAGAAAGGCAAGTGTAGAGTCTGGATGTATCAATTACTTCCTCCCCAAGTCAACCTTGTAACCCTAGGTCCCCTCTGGCGTGTATATAAGCCGAGAGATTTAGTCTGTAGAGGGGATCATCATCATCACAATACCCCCATAGGTTAGACTTTAGGGTTTAGCCATTACGATCTCGAGGTAGATCAACTCTTGTACTCATATTCATCCATATTAATCTAGCAGGAAGTAGGGTATTACCTCGATCGAGAGGGCCTGAACCTGGGTAAACATCGTGTCCCCAGTCTCCTGTTACCATCGATCCTCTAAGCGCATAGCTTGGGCCCCCTACCCGAGATCTGCCGGTTTTGACACCGACAATGGTACTTTCATTGAGAGCTCTGATGTGCGCTTGTGATGAGCGATCGATGGCTCATCTCGTCATCAACGACGGGATCACCCTCAGAAATAGCCTGGCTGTCGGCCAGGTTCTCCAGCTCGGCGGGTTCGCTTTATGCGCCCGCATGGCCTCTGGGCCGGCCGCTCTCCCTGCGGCCATCGAGCACCACCTTTATGCCGATTCCGGCCACTCCGATGACGCGACCTTGGAAGAACTCTCACCCATAAATGAGCTCCTTGATCGCATCGCCGCCCTGGGGCTTTCATTGCCAGGAGATCAGACCCGACTTAAATCCGGCCATGATGAGATCGATCCTTCTTCGATCACTCATCTAGTAGCAGCAGTTGAGGATGGAGCCACAGTGACTTCTCCTCTCCAGACGGAGACCCTGACTGTTCGGATCTCCGAACCCATCGAGCCGAACACGTCCCGGTCGGGAGACACTTTATGTTCTTTGAGCTCTGGGACTGACACCGGACCCGAAGGGCGATTAGATCCCGTCGAATCCGGATTGTCACCATCGGAGGTTGTCAAAACCCCGAATATCACTTTGGGTCGGGTTTCAAAATTTCCAACACCCACCCACCCTGGGAATAACTCTCCAAGTAAATCTAGACTCCCAGACATAGATGATCTCGCGAACATACAACATCAGCCCGAGGAAACGGTCAACCACTTCTGGGCTAGATTCCTACTTGTTAAAAACAAGATCAGGGACTGTTGTGACGACAAAGCGGTCTCCCTATTTTACCACAATTGCACGGACGAGGGAGTATTGAACACCCTCAACCGACGTCGTGTTATGAGTTTCACAGAATTATCGCAGTTAGTACGGAAGTACTGCGCAATGGAAAATACTTGGAAATCCCAAAACACACCTATAGAACAGTCCATATCCAGACAGTACATTATCAAGGCTAAACGGATATACCCTAGCAGGTCATCCGATAACCATTTTTAAGGCACAGGTCCGTACTGAACGAACTACTCGATACACCTTGCCAAATACATGCAACCCTGGACAATATCCCTAACCATTGCCTTATAGCATGTTGGGTACTCCGGCAGGTAGCAAAGAGCGGTGTGGCAATTCTCGCCAACACCGCATCAAGAGAGAAGGACGTCGATATCTTCACTGTCTTTGAAACGTTCTCCTCAAATAACCGCCGCAACATAGCAAATCGTGAACTTGCCGAGGTTTACCAGACTAGCTCTGCAAGCCCATGGAGCGACACGGCAATTAGTTTTTCTACCGAAGATGCACCTCGAATCGGGCCGATCCGAGCAACAGCAACTCTTGTACTAGACCCAATAGTGGACGGCTTCCGCCTCATTAAAGTACTCATGGACGGAGGAAGCGGACTAAACCTCATATACGAGGAAACGCTTGAAAAAATGCAGGTCGAGAAATCCCGCATTGAGCACACCAACACAACCTTTAGAGGAATTATACCAGGCCGCGAGGCCCGGTGTTCGGGAAGCATTAAGCTCGACGTAGTATTCAGCACGCCTGATAACTACAGATCGGAGGAGCTACTCTTCCATATTGTGCCCTTTTATAGCAGATACCACACCCTTCTAGGACGGGACACTTTCTCACGCTTTCAAGCTATACCCCACTATGGGTACATGAAGCTTAAAATGCTAGGGCCCAATGGAGTGATCACATTAACAAATGATCCCGATAGAGCACTCCACGCCGAAAATAAGACGGCATCCTTAGCCTTAGAGGCATTATCCGAAGCCCTCGCGGCTGAAGAATTACCTACCCTACGATCAAAGGTAGATAAGGATGATGTGATCCTCGCCAAAAGATCGAAGTCTACCTCCTTCAAGCCAGCAGATGAAATCATCAAATTCCAAGTGCACCCAACGGACCCTAATAAGACATCATCCATCGGGGCACAGTTGGATCCAGCGGTGGACAGCGCGTTACGCACCTTCCTTTGGGAAAATTGGAATATATTCGCCTGGCACTCTTCAGATATGCCAGTAATCCCATGCAGGCTGGCCGAACACAGCCTCAAACATTATCAAATGATTCAAAGCGGTCAAGCAGTCACTGCGATGGTTTTCCGAACCCAAAAGACAAGCAATGGGAGAAGAGCTAGCCAAGTTATTAGAAGACGGATTCATCATAGAAATTAAACATTCGAATTGGCTAGCCAACCTGGTCATGGTGCCGAAGAAGGATAAATCTTGTCGCCTCTGCGTCGACTTCACAGACCTGAATAAGGCTTGTCCAAAGGATGCCTTTCCTTTGCCCCGCATTGATCAAATCATCGATGCAACTGCCGGACATGACTCTTTGTGCTTCCTTGACGCTTATTCCGAATACCATCAGATAAAGATGAAGGAATCCGATCAGGCCGCAACGACATATTACCCCGTACGACCCTTTTTGTTTCGACACTATGCCCTTTGGACTTAAAAACGCTGGCGCCACATATCAACGCATGATTCAAACATGCTTAGAAAAGCAAATTGGCAAAACAGTGGAGGTATATGTTGATGACGTAGTCGTAAAGACCAAACACGTCGAGACTCTGGTGGAAGATCTCCGCCTTACGTTTGCCAACCTACGAGAATATTACATAAGGATCAATTTAGAAAAATTTGTCTTCGGCATTCCAGCCAAAAAGCTATTAGGGTTCATCGTATCCCATAGAGGAATCGAAGCTAACCCAACCAAAATCCGGGCCTTGTCAGAACTCAAAATACCAACCGATCTCAAGCAAGTGCAAAAACTAGGAGGCTGCATAACAACTTTAAGCTGATTCATCTTCAGATTAGGAGAAAAAGCATTACCACTTTACAGATTGCTACGACGCACTCACAACTTCGAATGGACGAATGCGGTCACAGCTGGATTGGAAGAAATAAAAGCTCTACTAGCGAGCAACCCAATCCTAGCCACTCCCCGGTGTTGGCGAACCAATGCTGCTGTATATATCAGCTACTCACCAGGTAGTGAGTGTCGTTCTCATTGTCGAACGAGCCGAAGAGGGACATAAATTCCCTGTTCAAAAGCCTGTATACTATGTATCCGAGGTTTTAACATCATGCAAATCACGGTACCCCCACTATCAGAAAATTGCCTATGCGGTCTTCATGTCATCTCGGAAACGTCGACACTACTTTCAAGAGTGTTCGATCACAGTGGCATCCGAGGTACCACTCAATGATATTATCAACAATAAAGACGCCACGGGACGCATAGCCAAATGGGCCATCGGGCTCCCACCGTTCGAAATATCCTATAAACCACGCCGGACTATCAAATCCCAGGTGTTGGCCGATTTTATCGCAGAATGGACGAAAGCCGAACTCCCTAAAGAGTACTGCTCATATTCCCACTTGACAATGTACTTCGACGGTTCCAAAATGCTAGCCGGATTGGGGGCCGGTGTAATATTGATATCCCCAACTGGGGATACAGTCCGGTACATCCTACAGATTATGTATACGGACTCGAACAATGTGGCCGAATATGAGGCCCTATTACATGGTCTCCGCCTAGCTATATCCATGGGCATACAATGCCTCGAGGTACGTGAAGACTCAAACCTCGCTATCGCTCAAATTAATGGAGATTTTGATGCGAAGGATTCCAAAATGGCAGCTTATCGCAATGCCATATTAAAAATGTTGGCTCGATTTGAGGGGTTGGAATTCCATCACATAGCCCGGGATAATAACCAGGCCGCTAACGTACTCGCTTGCATGGGAGCTAAACGTGACCCCGTCCCACCTAACACATTTGTTGAAATGTTGTTTAAGCCATCAGTAATATGGCAGGACGCGAGCAACGATACGAATTCAGATCCGAACACACCCCCGACCGAACTCAATAAAGATGTCATTGGAGACTCAAACATGGAGATAACTCCCTCGGCTCACGAAATCATGGCTGTCATAGTCCCCTGGACAGAGCACTTCCTTGCTTACGTTAAAAGACAGGAACTCCCCGATGACCAAAATGAGGCATGCCGCATAGTCCGGCTCTAAAGCCTACAAAGTTCACGAAGGTGAACTATATAAGAAAAGCACAACTGGTATTCTCCAAAGGTGCATCTCCGAAGAGGAGGGAAGGCAAATTCTCACTAAAATACACGCTGGAATGGGTGGCCACCATGCCGCAGCACGGGCGCTCGTAGGCAAAGCTTTTCGTGCTGGCTTTTACTAGCCTACTGCCCGAGCAGATGCCCAAACCTTAGTCCAACACTGCGTTGGCTGCCAGCTCTTTGCAAATCAAAAGTCACATGCCTCCCACCGCTCTGAGAATAATGCCCATTACCTAGCTTTTTGCGGTCTGGGGGCTAGATATGGTCAGACCTCTTAAAGGGGGAAGTCATAAAAAGAAATACTTACTGGTGATGGTAGATAAATTCACTAAATGGATTGAAGCCAAACCAGTGAAAACAGCTGAGGTAGGGCCAATGATAGATTTTATATCCGGCATAGTACACCGTTATGGTGTCCCGCACAGTATTATCACGGATAACGACTCCAACTTCACAGCTGACGAGGAAAAAAATTGGTGGGCAAAGTTAGGTATTAAACTTGACTACGCTTCTGTATACCATCCTCAAACAAATGGTTAAGTCGAAAGAGCCAATGGTCTGATAATGAGCGGCATTAAACCCCGACTAGTGTGCTCCTTATGGGAGTCTGATAAACACTGGGTTGAAGAGATTGACTCCGTACTCTGGGGCCTGCGGACCACACCCAATCATATGACCGGATATACACCTTTCTTCATGGTGTATGATGTCTACTACACAACCTTCTTCTTGTAGACGTTGTTGGGCCTCCAAGTGCAGAGGTTTGTAGGATAGTAGAAAATTTCCCTCAAGTGGATGACCTAAGGTTTATCAATCCATGGGAGGCGTATGATGAAGATGGTCTCTCTCAAGCAACCCTGCAACCAAATAACAAAGAGTCTCTTGTGTCCCCAACACCCAATACAATGGTAAATTGTATAGGTGCACTAGTTCGGCGAAGAGATGGTGATACAAGTGCAATATGGATGGTAGATATAGGTTTTTGTAATATGAAAATATAAAAACAGCAAGGTAACTAACGATAAAAGTGAGCACAAACGGTAGTGCAATGCTTTGAAACAAGGGCTAGGGTTCATACTTTCACTAGTGCAAGTTCTCTCAACAAGGATAACATAATTAGATCATATAACAATCCCTCAACATGCAACAAAGAGTCACTCCAAAGTCACTAATAGCGGAGAACAAACGAAGAGATTATTGTACGGTACTAAACCACCTCAAAGTTATTCTTTTTGATCGATCTATTCAAGAGTCTGTAGTAAAATAACACGAAGCTATTCTTTACGTTCGATCTATCATAGAGTTCGTACTAGAATAACACCTCAAGATACACATCAACCAAAACCCTAATGTCACCTAGATACTCCATTGTCACATCAAGTATCCACGGGTCTGATTGTACGATATGCATCACACAATATCAGATTCATCTATTCAACCAACACAAAGAACTTCAAAGAGTGCCCCAAAGTTTCTACCGGAGAGTCAAGACGAAAACGTGTGCTAACCCCTATGCATAGATTCCCAAGGTGACGGAACCTGCAAGTTGATCACCAAAACATACATCAATTAGATCACATGATATCCCATTGTCACCACAGATAAGCACATGCAAGACATACATCAAGTGTTAAAGACTCAACCGATAAGATAACTTCAAAGGGAAAACTCAATTCATCACAAGAGAGTAGAGGGGGAGAAGCATCATAAGATCCAACTATAATAGCAAAGCTCGCGATACATCAAGATCGTGCCATCTCAAGAACACGAGAGAGAGAGAGAGAGAGAGAGATAGAGAGAGAGAGAGAGAGAGAGAGAGAGAAACACATAGCTACTGGTGCATACCCTCAGCCCCGAGGGTGAACTACTCCCTCCTCGTCATGGAGAGCGGTGGGATGATGAAGATGGCCACCGGAGAGGGATTCCCCCTTCGGCAGGGTGCTGTAATGGGTCTAGATTGGTTTTTGGTGGCTCTAGAGGCTTGCGGAAGCGAAACTCCCGATCTAGGTTATTTTCTGGAGGTTTCTGTATATATATAAGGGGTGTTGGAGTCGGGAACAAGTAAGGGGGGTCTCCGAGGCGGCCACAAGATAGGGGGCGCGCCCAGGGGGTGGGCGCGCCCCGCACCTTCGTGGGCAGCCCGGGACTCCCCTGGTCCATCTCTGGTACTCCTTGGGCTTCTTCTGGTCCAAAAACATTGTCCGTTGAGTTTCAGGTCAATTGGGCTCCGTTTGGTATTCCTTTTCTGTAAAACTCAAAAACAAGGAAAAAACAGAAACTGGCACTTGGCTCTAGGTTAATAGGTTAGTCCCAAAAATAATATAAAAGTGTATAATAAAGCCCATTAAACATCCAAAACAGAATATATAATAGCATGGAACAATAAAAAATTATAGATACGTTGGAGACGTATCAAGCATCCCCAAGCTTAATTCCTGCTCGTCCTCGAGTAGGTAAATGATAAAAACAGAATTTTTGATGTGGAATGCTACCTAACATAATTATCAATGTAATTTTCTTTATTGTGGCATGAATGTTCAGATCCGAAAGATTCGAGACAAAAGTTTAATATTGACATAAGAATAATAATACTTCAAGCATACTAACAAAGCAATTATGTCTTCTCAAAATAACATGGCCAAAGAAAGTTCATCCCTACAAAATCACATAGTTTGGCTATGCTCCATCTTCGTCACACAAAATACTCAAATCATGCACAACCCCGGTTTCAGCCAAGCATTTGTTTCATACTTCAATTTTTTCAAACTTTTTCAACTTTCACGCAATACATGAGCATGAGCCATGGATATAACACTATAGGTGGAATAGAGTGGGGGTTGTGGAGAAGACAGAAGGAGGAAGATGGTCTCATATCAACTAGGCGTATCAATGGGCTATGGAGATGCCCATCAATAGATATCAATGTGAGTGAGTTGGGATTGCCATGCAACGGATGCACTAGAGAAATAAATGTATGAAAGATCAACAAAAGAAACTAAGTGGGTGTGCATCCAACTTGCTAGCTCACGAAGACCTAGGGCATTTGAGGAAGCCCATCGTTGGAATATACAAGCCAAAATTCTATAATTAAAATTCCCACTAGTATATGAAAGTGACAAAACAAGAGACTCTCTATCATGAAGATCATGGTGCTACTTTGAAGCACCAGTGTGAAAAAGATAGTAGCATTGTCCCTTCTTTTCTTTTCTTTTTTCTTTTTTCTTTTTTTCTTTTTTTTCTTTTTTGGACCTTTCCTTTTTCTCTTTGGCCTTTTCTTCCTTTTTTATTTGGGACAATGCTCTAATAATGATGATCATCACACTTCTATTGATTTACAACTCATTGATTACAACTCGATACTAGAACAAAGTATGACTCTATATGAATGCCTCCGGCGGTGTACCGGGATGTGCAATGAATCAAGAGTGACATGTATGAAAAATTATGCATGGTGGCCTTACCACAAATACGATGTCAACTACATGATCATGCATGGCAATATGAGAATGATGAATCGTTTCATAATGAATGGAACGGTGGAAAGTTGCATGGCAATATATCTCGGAATGGCTATGGAATGCCATGATAGGTAGGTATGGTGGCTGTTTTGAGGAAGGTATATGGTGGGTGTATGGTACCGGCGAAAGTTGTGCGGTACAAGAGAGGCTAGCAGTGGCGGAAGGGTGAGAGTGCGTATAATCCATGGACTTAACATTAGTCATAAAGAACTCACATATTTATTGCAAAAATCTACAAGTCATCAAAGCAAAGTACTACACGCATGATCCTAGGGGAAGGGTTGGTAGGAGTTAACCATCGCGCGATCCCGACCTCCACACAAAGGATGACAATCAAAGAAATACCTCATGCTTCAATTTTGTCACACAACGGTTACCATGCGTGCATGCTACGGGACTTGCAAATCTCAACACGAGTATTTCTCAAATTCACAACTACTCTACTAGCATGACTCTAATATCACCATCCTCATATCTCAAAACAATCATCAAGCATCAAACTTCTCATAGTATTCAATGCACTTTATATGATTTTTTACTATTATACCCATCTTGGATGCCTATCATATTAGGACTAAATTCATAACCAAAGCAAATTACCATGATGTTTAAGACTCTCAAAATAATATAAGTGAAGCATGAGAGTTCATCATTTTTTTCAAAATAAAACCACCGTTGTGCTCTAAAAGATATAAGTGAAGCACTAGAGCAATTGACAAACTACTCTGAAAGATATAAATGAAGATCAATGGGTAGTTGAATAATTATGTAACTATGTGAAGACTCTCTAAAATTTAAGAATTTCAGATGTTGGGATATTATTCAAACAACAAGCAAAACAAAATAAAATAAATTGACGCTCCAAGCAAAACACATATCATGTGGTGAATAAAAATATAGCATCAAGTAAAGTTACCGATGAACGAAGACGTAAGAGGGGATGCCTTCCCGGGGCATCCCCAAGCTTAGGCATTTGGTTGTCCTTGAATTTTACCTTGGGGTGCCTTGGGAATCCCCAAGCTTAGGCTCATGCCACTCCTTATTCCATAGTCCATCAAATCTTTTCCCCAAACTTGAAAACTTCACAACAGAAAACTCGTAAGCTCCGTTAGTATAAGAAAATAAAACTACCACTTAGGTACTATTGTGAACTCATTCTAAATTCATATTGGTGTAATATCTACTGTATTCCAACTTCTCTATGGTTCATACCCTACGATACTACTCATAGATTCCTGAAAATAAGCAAACAACACATAAAAAACAGAATCTGTCAAAAACAGAACAGTCTATAGCAATCTGTAACACAAAAAATTCTGAAATAAATTGTTGGACGTGAGGAATTTTTCTATTAATCTTTTGTAAAAAGAATCAACTTAAAAGCACTCTCCAGTAAAAAATGGCAGCTAATCTCGTTAGCGCAAAGTTTTTGTCTTTTACAGCAAGATCGCAAAGACTTTCACCGAAGTCTTCCCAAAGGTTCTACTTGGCACTTTATTGGAACAAGAGCTATAAAACAGGATTACTACATTAGCTTAATCATGTGAACACACAAAAACAGTAGGGGTAAATATTGGGTTGTCTCCCAACAAGCGCTTTTCTTTAATGCATTTTAGCTAGGCATGATGACGACAATGATGCTCGCATAAAAGATAAGAATTGAAACATAACGGGAGCATCATGAAGAATATGACTAGCACATTTAAGTCTAACCCACTTCCTATGCATATGGATTTTGTGAGCAAACAATTTATGGGAGAAATAATCTACTAGCATAGGAAGGGAAAACGAGCATAGCTTCAAGATTTTCAACACATAGAGAAGAAACTTGATATTATTGCAATTCCTACAAGCATATATTCCTCCCTCATAATAGTTTTCAGTAGCATCATGAATGAATTCAACAATATAACCATCACATAAAGCATTCTTTTCATGATCTACAAGCATAGAAAATTTACTACTCTCCACATAAGCAAAATTCTTCTCATTCGGAATAGTGGGAGTATCATAAGAAACTTGAATACTATAAATTGTTTCCACATTAAAAGAGTAATGTTCAGAAAAAGGGTAATCATAATCATGACAAGTTTTATAAATATAATCATCAGTACTTTTTATAGCATAACTGTCATCGCAATAATCATCATAAATATGAGGCATGCTATTATCATTATAAGTTTGCATATCAAAACTTGGGAGGCTAAAAATATCATCTTCATCAAACGTAGCATCCCGAAGCTTGGGACAAACATTAATTGCAGCAAATAAATTCTCAAACATGTAATTCTCATCAAACATAGCATCCCCAAGCTTGGGACTTTTCATATCATAAGCATAATCACTCTCATCATTAATAGTATGGATAGCCCCGATAGTATAGCAATTATCATCATCACAATGAGTAGTAGGAGCAACATCATTTGGAAGGGATACTTTTTTACCTTTGCTTCTCCGTCTTTTCTTTTTCTTCTTCGCATCATGTGTAGGTTTAATCCTCTTTTAGGAGCTCCTTATTAATGAGATTGGTTGAATAGAAGGCTCCTACTTGTTACCTGATTCATCATAAGAAAGAATAGGAGAATACGGGGAAACATCTTCCCTTTAATTAGTATTCTCTTCATCTTCTATTTGTTTTCTTGTCTTTATGTAATTGGCAATATTAGGATTTTCAATGCAATTCACCGCACAATACATAAATATTTCTTCTAGATCAAAATCAGGAACTCTCTCAACAGAAATTCTGAAATATTCTTAGTTATACGTTTCATATCTTCATAACCCAAAATAAAACTAAGTTCATTATGATGTGCAAGGGAAATCAAGTCATCACAATTTTTGGACACGATTCGATCATGAAATAATTTGCATTGGATATTTAAATGACCACGTTGCAAAGTTCTCAAGGATGGCTAAGAAAATTTAAATTTTTAGCACAAACATCTAGCCTTTCTTGCAATCATTTAGTTTCTAAATACCAATGCCTCTTGCAGAATCTATCTTCCCTATTTGGTGTGTACTTGCAAACTCTATGCACTCCACAAAAATTGACTTGCTTATATGAGATATTTTCATCATGACTAGTGCAATCATCATTAGTACTATGGATATTCAAATGATTCACACTAACAACATTGCAAACACGCTCATCATTCAAGTATTTAGTGCCAAACATCTTAATCAATGTTCAAGAAATCGTTAACTGGTAGCTGCTCGGTCGGTTTAGGAGTAGCGATTAATCGGTGAATCGGCCTATTAACTGGATTAATCGGTCGACCATTAATCGGTAGATTGAATAGGAACTTGTCAACATATATCAAGATTTTTTATGTATGATACCATACTCCCAAGATCACAGGTAGGTAGTATACTAAAACATGCTTCCTTAGACATATGAAAATCATAGGGAGGAGGTACAATTATTAATCCTAGCTATTAAAGAGCGGGATGGGGATGGAAGGGGTTACGGGTCAAAAATTTGGGCTTTGTTTGCCCACCCATTAATGAACCGGCATGGATTAATCGGCATGACAACTGATTAATCGGTCTAACTGGCCAATTAATCGGCCCGACAAGTTAACTCGATGAATAGGTGTTATTCGATTCGGCCATGCGGTGAGTAGCGATTAACTGGCCCGTTAACTGATTAATCGGGTGAATTCTTGAACAGTGATCTTAATGCATTCTTCTTCTAGTACTTGGGCACAATTTTCCTTTCCATCATTTTCACGAAAGATATTAAAAAGATGAAGCATATGAGGCAACCTCAATTCCAGTTTTTTCAGTTATCTTTTATAAACTAAACTAGTGATAAAACAAGAAACTAAAAGATTCGATTGCAAGATCGAAAGATATACCTTCAAGCACTCACCTCCCCGGCAATGGCGCCAGAAAAGAGCTTGATGTCTACTATGCAACCTTCATCTTGTAGACGTTGTTGGGCCTCCAAGTGCAGAGGTTTGTAGGACAGTGGCAAATTTCCCTCAAGTGGATGACCTAAGGTTTATCAATCCGTGGGAGGCGTAGGATGAAGATGGTCTCTCTCAAGCAACCCTGCAACCAAATAACAAAGAGTCTCTTGTGTCCCCAACACACCCAATACAATGGTAAATTGTATAGGTGCACTAGTTCGGAGAAGAGATGGTGATACAAGTGCAATATGGATGGTAGATATAGGTTTTTGTAATATGAAAATATAAAAACAGCAAGGTAACTAACGATAAAGGTGAGCACAAACGGTATTGCAATGCTTTGAAACAAGGCCTACGGTTCATACTTTCACTAGTGTAAGTTCTTTCAACTAGGATAACATAATTAGATCATATAACAATTCCTCAACATGCAACAAAGAGTCACTCCAAAGTCACTAATAGCGGAGAACAAACGAAGAGATTATTGTAGGGTACGAAACCACCTCAAAGTTATTCTTTCTGATCGATCTATTCAAGAGTCTGTAGTAAAATAACACGAAGCTATTCTTTCCGTTCGATCTATCATAGAGTTCGTACTAGAATAACACCTTAAGACACACATCAACCAAAACCCTAATGTCACCTAGATACTCCATTATCACCTCAAGTATCCTAGGGTCTGATTATACGATATGCATCACACAATCTCAGATTCATATATGAAACTAACACATAGAACTTCAAAGAGTGCCCCAAAGTTTCTACCGGAGAGTCAAGACGAAAACGTGTGCCAACCCCTATGCATAGATTCCCAAGGTCACGGAACCCGCAAGTTGATCACCAAAACTACATCAAGTAGATCACGTGATATCCCATTGTCACCACAGATAAGCACATGCAAGACATACATCAAGTGTTCTCAAATCCTTAAAGACTCAATCCGATAAGATAACTTCAAAAGGAAAACTCAATTCATCACAACAGAGTAGAGGGGGAGAAGTATCATAAGATCCAACTATAATAGCAAAGCTCGCGATACATCAAGATCGTGCCATCTCAAGAACATGAGAGAGAGAGAAAGAGAGAGAGAGAGAGAGAGAGAGAGAGAGAGAGATCAAACACATAGCTACTGGTACATACCCTCAGCCCCGAGGGTGAACTACTCCCTCCTTGTCATGGAGAGCGCCGGGATGATGAAGATGGCCACCGGTGAGGGATCCCCCCTCCGGTAGGGTGCCGGAACGCATCTAGATTGGTTTTTGGAGGCTCGAGAGCCTTGCGGCGGCGGAACTCCTGATCTAGGTTATTTTCTGGAGGTTTTTGTATATATAAGGGGTGTTGGAGTCGGGAACAGGTAAGTGGGGTCCCCAAGGCGGCCACGAGATAGGGGGGCGCGCCCAGGGGGGTGGGCGCCCCCACCCTCATGGGCAGCCCGGGACTCCCCTGTTCCATCTCCGGTACTCCTTGGGATTCTTCTGTTCCAAAAACATCTTCCGTTGAGTTTCAGGTCAATTGGGCTCCATTTGGTATTCCTTTTCTGTAAAACTCAAAAATAAGGAAAATAACAGAAACTGGCACTAGGCTCTAGGTTAATAGGTTAGTCCCAAAAATAATATAAATGTTTATAATAAAGCCCATTAAACATTGAAAACAGAATATGTAATAGCATGGAACAATAAAAAATTATAGATACGTTGGAGACGTATCAGTGTACCGTGTACGACACAGAGGCTGTTCTGCCCTGCGACATTATTCATGACTCACCTCGAGTGCGCATGTATGAGGAAAGAGAAGCCAAGTTAGATCGACAGGATGACCTAGATGGACTTAAAGAGGAGCGCGATACAGCGCAAGCCTGTTCCGCATTTTATCAACAACATGCCAGACGATACCAGAGCAGAGAAGTGCGGGCCAAGACATATAACGTTGGCGAACTCGTTTTACGCCTCCCGGAGAAGAAAAAGGATAAGCTCAAACCAAAATGGGAGGGGCCCTTCATTGTCAATGAAGTACTCACCGGTTGAGCCTATCGCCTTCGTAATGCACAGGACAACCGCCTTGAGCCGAACCCGTGGAACGCTGCGAGGCTTTGACGATTTTATGGACAGTTCGGTAGCACTTTTTCCTCCTTATAAGTTAGGTCTTGTCTTTTACTTTTTATCTTTTCTCCTTTCCCTTTTTACAATTTTTTTATTGGCAAGTATCCGGCTAGCCCGAACTGCCACAGGATAAATACATCTTCGAATGTATCTACCTCAAATATACCTGGGGGCTTCTTTAACGAAGCCCATTATAAATAATGCTTATTGCTTAAAATGTCATCTATTTTTACAGTTCTTCCTTGCCATTATATGCACCAATATGACTTCAGTTTTGTCCAAGATGGGTTGCCTGGCTCCTATGCTTACCCCTACATTCCCGATTGTTCGGCTAGGGTGTTAAGGGAGCACCTTTGCAATTGTTACAACCGGGTAATCCAGATATGTACCTCAGACTGGGTGAAGCCGAAAGCTAGCGCTCTTAAGGGAATAATTGGTTAGTGGATACACGACATATCACATTCTAAAGCGTATTTTAAAACTACCATAGGATATGGCATCCTAAAATCCTTTTCATACGGATTAAAAGCATAGGCCCGCATTTGTATGCACGCCGACCCAGGGAAAGGAACCCCTAACGGAACTATTCTCTCTCGAAGATGTTTCTTATGTTAAACAGTAATATAACATAACTCCCCGAACATGGTTTGTCTGTTCGAGCAATTATGACCGGATAGCCTGGTTTTCGAACATATCACGTGTTCACCACAGATATAGTATTCGGAAGCACTCCAGCCTTTGGGTTTATGGAGGTTAAAGCAGATGGTTGGTCATGACAACCTTTTTTTATAGATTTGGCCGGAGATAAGTTTGATGGTTAAAGTACATTAATACATAGAATCAAACGACTACTCATTTTCTATTCCCTCTATTAGGCTGTCTAGCTTAGAGTCCTGTTGGGAAAGCTTGATAGCTATCTCTACTTGGTCATAGACCAAATGCGGAGGAATTTCTTGTCCATCGGACCCTCGAGGTCCCATGCGGGCCATATGATTTGGATCAAGACGAGTGTAGCGCGTCTTCACCATGGCCCAAGCTTCTCGAGCACCCATGCGGCATGGTGATGCTTTCCATAGTTCAAAGCGGCGGCGATCCCCTTTGAACAGGTCCGCCAAATCCTCCATGGTTTCTGGAGGTGAGTCGCCCGGCCATAAAGCCCTGGCCATACTCCTCATAGCCTTCCGAGCCCGTTCATGGACCCTGGAAAGTTCTTGCAGCACGTCACCCTCAAAACCGGACACTCCACCTTCAGGCTGCCCAGTTAACAAACCTGCAGGAAAAGTTCTATAAGAAACTTTTAAAATAAGAGACTATAAGGAGAGCTAGATATAAGAGACATACTAAACATGCAACTTTTTAGCCTCCGGTTCTCTTCCAAGGCGCTTGAGAGTTGGGACTTTACACCCTTTAGCTCCTGTTCGAGCCTAATATTTCTATCCTGCACTTGGTTCCTTTTCTCCATAGCTTGCGTCAGTGCATGCTCGCCAGCGGTTGTTTAACCTTCGGCAAAAAAATTGTCCGCTAAAGCAGCTCTTAGCTTCCTCTCCAGTTGGTCGGTTGATCCTGTTGCTGTATTACAAATTAGTACATACGTACATAATAGTAATCAGCATAACTATCAAAGCTTCCGTACATAGTTATTCTTACCACCAACATCCTTTCTGGATTCCATCGAATTTTTCAATTCTGCGAGCTGGGTCCGGCATTCTTCAAGTTCCTTGGATAAAGAGTTATTCTTTTCTCGAAGCACCTATAAAAACACAACGATCCTCAAATCAGTTGTACCAACTGCTTTAAGTCCCGAGGGCTAGTGGCATGGGAACACTCAAAATAAACACTTACCCGCATATCTTTTGAAAGCTGATGAGTGGCTTCGGCGAGTCCATCTTGAGCGGCTTGGATATAGGCAACTGCATAGTTGAGGGCGTTAAACGCCTCCTCGGAATAAGCAGGGACACGCATGGCTGATTTCCGTCGCCGGTGAATCATCGTAACCTCCACTTCGGAATTGGTAGCTGAACTTCATCCGAATCCTCCTGGAGAGGACAATCCGGCACCGAATTAGCATTTACCCCTGACGGGTCTGATGCCGGATTGACTGGAGCTTGGCCTGCATTGCCTCCGGAGACAGTCTGGTATGTATTCCTCCTAAAAGGAAGAAACGGAGCGGAAAATTATAATACCGATTTCACCACCCAACACATGTTAAAACAAACATACCTCTTTGAAGGTCCACTAGTGTTTGCGGTCCTTTTTCGCTTCAAGGCCTCGCCAAACGCGGGCGCCACCCTCTGGGTTGGCAGTCTACATGCAGTTCGGCGTGAGGAGCGCTGTCCCTGCTCAAGTATGCTATAATATAGTGGGTAAGGCGCATTGGGAATCTTCTCTTTTGATGAGATATTTCCTGAAATACTTACACGGGAGGAAGGAATGAGGCCTAGGTAATCGGCTACTATAGCCACCAGGGGACCCTCACGGCAGGCCTGGTAGAAGACTCCATCTTCTAGCTCTATATCTATGTCCGGATCTTCATCGTATCCAGGGCCCGCATTCTGAAATCTGTCCTCTGGCTGTGGGGTGGGACTGTTAATCCCCTCGATAACCTTACTCCACTCCTGTTCGGAGAAACCGAATTCAATTCAGTCAATACATCATAACGAAGGAAAATTGAACAGTCAAGAGAGAGACTTACTCGGTCAGGAGGATTGTACATAGAAAAGCCCTCCCGACATGTTAAATGGATGAAGTCTTGTTTCTCTCCCTTATAAAGGCCTTCCAAGACAGCGGCTAGAGCGGCAGGGTCATCTAGACCTAGACGTAGGCAGCACGAGGCATCATCTTGTCCATTATAGTGCCACATTGGAAATCCTCTAGTTTGAAGCGGCTGCACGCATCGCTTTATTGAAATAGCCATCACTTCGATTATAGATAATTGCAAACTGGCGAGCAATTTAATCTTGCCAGCCAGTCTTCTAACCTCTGCTCTCTCTTCTTCCGAGGGACTGCGGGGACACCAGTTGAAAAGCTTCTTCGATGGAGCACTGGAAAACTTGGGGAGTCCTCGCCGAACTGGATCCGGCAGGGCAACATCCTCAATGTAAAACCACTCTGAGGGCTACTCTTCCGATGCCTTCTTCGGAGTATCGGGCAGATAGCCTGACCCGGCTATGCGCCATACTTCGGAGCCCCCAACTTCAAATATGGATCCTTTTTTCGACCGAGGAACGAGACAGAAGTACTTTCGCCACAACTCGAAGTGAGGCTCGCAGCCCAAGAACAGTTCGCATAAAGCGACAAAACCCGCAATATGCAGGATGGACCCTAGCGTAAGATCGTGCAGTTGAAGACTGTAGAACTCCTGTAGTCCCCTAATAAAGGGGTGGACGGGGAACCCTACGCCTCTTAAAAGGAAGGGGACGAAACATACCCGCTCTCCAACTGAGGGGTTGGGAAAGCTCTCTGCCAGGGCTTGGTTGTCAATAGACGTTAGTCCGGCCCGTATGGGGACTAGATCCTCTAGGGGGGAGATATCCCTGCGCTTGAAGTGTCCTTAGATGCGCATGGGACACAAAACAACTTTTCCAATCTCCTGCACGAGGGCCGTGAGGGCGCGAGGAAGAGCTTGGGGCGCTAGCAATGTTTGAAGATTTTTTGCAGGCACTAGGGTTTATTCTGTGTGGAATGGGATGTATAGGCAGTTGGGATCTATTCTCCTATATAGACGCCTTCTCTGCACAGTCAAGGGGGTATTCGCAAAAATACGCAGACGGTTCGCATTCGTTGGACACGTGGAAGCCAAGGCGACGGCGGCGAGGAATCGGCAGACTACAATATTTAATGAAGCCAAACTATCATCCAGGAGGACGCACCTTGCAAGGCCGAAGACATGAAGCCGGACACAATCTCATCCTTGGAGGCAAGTCCAGGGGCTACTGAGGGAGTCCTGTATTCAGGGGTCCTCAGGCATCTGGGTCGTTGAAGCTGGGCCGCATTGATGGGCCATATAGAGAAGAAGCAGAAGACCTTCCCTCGTATTCGGTCAGAACTCTTATGTACATAGAAAGGTAAGTGTAGACTCCGGATGTATCAATTACTTCCTCCCCAAGTCACCCTTGTAACCCTAGGTCCCCTCTAGCGTGTATATAAGCCGAGGGGTTTAGTCTGTAGAGGGGATCATCATCATCACAATACCCCCATAGGCTAGACTTTAGGGTTTAGCCATTACAATCTCAAGGTAGATCAACTCTTGTACTCATATTCATACATATTAATCTAGCAGGATGTAGGGTATTACCTCGATCGAGAGGCCCTGAAAAACCTGGGTAAACATCGTGTCCCCAGTCTCCTGTTACCATCGATCCTCTAAGCGCATAGCTTGGGCCCTCCTAACCGAGATCTGCGGTTTTGACACCGACAGTCCCTCCTTTAAGTGGTCCTACCATGTCGAGCCCCAAGACGGTGAACAACCAAGTTATCGGTATTGTTCGAAGAGAAGTGGGGGCATATGGCTTTGGTTAGCAAACAGCTAGCACCCGACGCGGTGTTGGACTAGCGTGCGTGTGTCTGCGTGAGCTGTGGGCTAGAAAAATCCTGGCCAAAAAGCCTTGCCGACCATTGCTCGAGCTGCCACGTGGTGGCCTCCCATGCCGACATGTATTTCGGCGAGGAGCTTCTGCCCCTCCTCTTTGGATATGCACCTTTGGAGGACGCATGTAGTGCTTCTTTTATAAAGCTCACCCTCATGCACCCTGTAAGCTTTAGAGCACCGGACTATGCGTCAAGCCTATGTCTGGTCATCAGGAAGTTCTTGTCACATGAGGTAAGCGAGCAAGGGTTTGGTCCACAAGGCGATGACGGCCATGATTTCGTGGGCCGAGGGTGTTTCCTTGAGTGCAGAGCCGCCAATGATGTGGTCGTCGGGCTCAATTTCCGGGGGTGGCGATTTGGGTGGGCTCGTTTGCTGTTGTGCCACTGACCTCATCGTGCCATGTCACGGATGGCTTGAAGAGCCTTTCCAGGAATGTGTTTTTGGGAACGGGGTCGCGCTTGGCGCCCATGGTGGCAAGGACATCCGCAGCTTGATTACTATCTCTAGCGACATGGTGGAATTCGAGTCCTTCAAATCAGGCCGACATCCTTAGGACATCGTTTCTGTATTCCGCCATTTTGGGGTCTTTGGTGTCGAATTCATCGTTGACCTGAGAGATGGCGAGGTTTGAGTCCTCCCTTACTTGGAGGCGCGGTACACCCATTGATGTAGCCATCCGGAGACCATGTAGTAGAGCTTCGTATTTAGCTGTGTTGTTGGAGTCCATGTACATGATCTGTAGGACATACTAAATATTATCGCCCGTGGGGGATGTAAGGATCACCCCAGCCCCCAGTCCGTCTAACATTTTGAGTCATCGAAGTACATTGTTCAATGCGAATATGTAGTGTATTCCCGGGGGAGTTTGGCTTCGGTCCATTCAGCTAAGTAATCGGCCAACACCTGAGATTTGATAGTTCGGCGTGGCTTGTATACAATCTCGAAGGGAAGGAGCTCTATGGCACATTTAGCAATGTGGCATGTGGTGTCACTGTTATTGATTATATCATTGAGGAGTACCTCGGATACTACTGTCACCGAACACTCTTGAAAGTAGTGTCAAAGTTTTTGGTATGCCATAAAGATCGTATATTCTATCTTTTGGTAGTGTGGGTATTGGGGTTTGCACGATGTGAGAACTTCTGACACATGGTAGATTAATTTTTGAACCGTGAACTTGTGGCCTTCTGATTCCCATTCCACGAAGAGCACTACGTTCACCACTTGGTTGGTGGCTGATATGCAAATCAGCATGGGCTCGCCGACGCCTGGTGCGGCTAATATGTGATTACCTGCCAGGAGTGTCTTGACTTACTCCCGTGCCGCAAATGCCTCATCGGCCCACTTGAATTTTTTGGTCCTTTTGAGTAGTATGTAGAGTGGTAGGGCCTTTTCTCCGGGACGGGAGATGAAACGTCTTAGAGCCTCTACGCAACCTGTCAGCTTCTGAACGTGTTTGAGCTCCGTTGGTATTAGTACCTGGGACAGGGCCAGGTTTTAGCTAGATTGGCTTCAGTTCCTCTATGGGACATGATAAAACCGAGCAGTTTGCTAGCGAGGACCCCAAAGACGCATTATTCTGGGTTGAGCCGTATGTCGTAAGCCCATAAATTTTCGAAGGTCAAGCGAAGGTCATCCACGAGCTATTCAACTTTTTTTGTTTTAATGACCACATCGTCTACATATGCCTCTACCGTTTTGCCCATTTGGTTTTCCAGGCATGTTTGAATCATGCGTTGGTATGTGGCTCCTGCGTTCTTTAACCCGAAAGGCATTGTGTTAAAGCAAAATGGCCCGTAAGGGGTGATGAATGCGGTTGCAACCTGGTCAGAGTCCTTCATTTTTGTTTGGTGATATCCGAAGTATGCATCGACGAAGCATAGTGAGTCATGTTCGGTGGTGGCGTCGATGATCTGATCTATGCGAGGTAAGGGGAAGGGATCCTTGGGGCAGACCTTGTTTAGGTCCTTGAAATTGACGCAGAGCCACCATGATTTGTCCTTCTTGGGCACCATGACCAGGTTTGCTAGCCACTCAGGGTGCTTGATTTCGCGGATCAATCCAACCTCCAATAGCTTTGCCAATTCTTCACCCATGGCCTATCGCTTTGGTTTGGCAAATTGGTGTTGTGTCTTGTTGATTGGCTTGAAGCCCTTTATGATGTTCAGGTTGTGCTTCGCGAGCCTCCGTGGGATGCCTGGCATGTCCGAAGGGTGCCAGGCGAATATGTCCCAATTCTCGCGCATGAACGCGCGCAGTGCTTCGTCAACTTTGGAATCCAGTTGTGCTCCGATGGACGCCGTTTTGTTTGGGTCTGTCGGGTGCACTTGAAATCTTACCATCTCGCCTGCTAGTTTAAATTACATGGATTTTGGCCTTTTACTAAGGACCATGTCGTCCTCGTTGACTGTAGTGCGGAGTGTTCTTAGCTCTTCGGCTGCGAGGGCCTCGGATAGTGCCTCGAGGGTGAGCGATGCGGTCTTATTTTTGGTTCAGAGGGCTGTGTTCTAATCGCTCGTGAGCGAGATCACGCCTTTAGGCCCTGGCATTTTAATTTTCATATATCCATAATGTGGTATGGCCTGGAATCTTGTGAATGCCTCACGTCCCAAGAGGGCATCGTATCCATCGTGGAAGGGCACAATGTGGACTAGCAAGGGTTGAGATATGTAGTTGTCGGGGGTGCTGAACACTACGTCCAAGGTTATGTGTCCCGAACTGCGTGCCTCCCTACCGGGTATAATTCCTTGGAATGTGGTATGCCTGCACTCGATACAGGATCTACCGAGCTGCATTTTTTCAAGTGTGTCTTCGTAGATGAGGTTCAGGCCACTGCCCCCATCCATTAGCACTTTAGTTAGAATGAAATCGTCGATTATGGGGGTCGAGGACTAGTGCGGCGGGTGCATGGGTGGGGCGAGGCCTTGGTTCATCCTTATGATCGAAGGTAATAGGCGTGTCCAGCCATGGCTATGTGGCTATTACCCGGTAGACTTGGCCGAGCTCTCGAAGAGCCCTTTTCATTTGATTGTTTGAAGAGAATGTCTCATAGACTGTCAGGACGTCATCGTCAATGGGTGGCGTTGTTGACAGTCTGTCAGGCAGTGTAAGACCCATGATATTTTCTCCACTTTCTGCCACCTGCCTCACTACCCAACAAGCTCGAAGTATGTGGATTGGGTTTGTGTTGAGCAGGTGAGTGTATTGGGCATGGTTTATCGAGAAACTCATCCAGGACCGATCTGGGCCTGTTCTTCTTCCTGGCGGACACGTACTCAGTCGGTCGCCGAGTGTATTCTCATTTCACTTGAGCTTTTCTAGGTTGTATGGCGGGTGGTGGCTCCTGCTCATTTGTTGCATCTTCCAAGTGTTTTCCATGGCGCAGCATTTGCGCACCATGTTCAATAATTCAGTGAAGCTTTGTACTCGGCGACGGGCGAGGGCATTTAGGATTCCTTCGTCCTGGCAGGTGAACCGAAAGGCTTCGATTACTTCTTTATCACAACAATCCGTTATCTTATTTTTTACCAGGAGAAATCTAGCCCAGTAATGATGGACTATTTCTTCGGGTTGCTGTTTGATGTACATGAGGCCCCATATGTTTGGATTTCCCGTGTCTGGGGAGTATTCCGTGCGGGAGGTGGGTGCGAATTTTTTTGGTATTCCCGTTTGAGATGAATCCAGCTCATCGGTAGCGGCGAACCATGTCCGGGTCGTGTCCGGCTCAGATCGCGCGGGGTTCGGATTCAGGTCCATGCTTGGTTGGGTTGGCTCGAGGTCGGACCATGCATTGTGGCTCGAGTCCGCGCTTTCCTATGGGCTAGTGCCCGCCTCCGGGCTAGAGACCCGGGTGTATATTGTCTTGAACTTTGGAGGTCGCGAATGATGACCCACAAGTATAGGGGGTCAATCGTAGTTCTTTCGATAAGTAAGAGTGTCAAACCGTACGAGGAGCAGAAGGAAATGAAAAGGGGTTTTCATCAAGGTAATTTCTCCAAGCACTAAAATTGTAGGTAATGAGCAGTTTGATAGCAAGATAATTTGTAACGAGCAAGTAACGGTAACGGTAAATAGTATGCAACATGGTAGCCCAATCCTTTTGTGGCAAAGGACATGCCAAAATGGTTTCTTATAATAAGCAAAGCGTTCTTGAGGAGACACGGGAATTTCATCCAGTCACTTTCACCATGTTGGTTTGATTTGTGTTCACTACTTTGATAGTTTGATATGTGGGTGGACCGCTGCTTAAGTGTTGTTCTTACTTGAAGAAACCACCTATTTATGATTAACCTCCTCGCAAGCATCCACAACTATGAGAAAAGTATTAAGATAAAATCTAAACATAGCATTAAACATTTGGATCCAAATCGGTCCCTTACGAACTAGCGCATAAACTAGGGTTTAAGCCTCTATGACTCTAGCAACCCATCATCTAATAACTACTCCAGAATGCATTCCCTTAAGCCCAAATGGCGTAGTGTCATGTAGCTTACGTTCACATGACACCACTAAGGGAATCACAACATACATATCATCGAAATATCGAACACATATCAAGTTCACATGATTACTTGCAACAAGATTTCTCCCGTGACCTCAAGAACAAAAGTAACTACTCACAAATGATAAACATGCTCAAGATCACATGCGTATTAAATAGCATAATGGACCTGAACATATAATCTTTCACCAAATAAACCATATAGTAATCAACTAAGAGATTTAATTAACAATACTAGTCACCCACAGGTACCAATCTGTGATTCCGATACAAAGATTGAACACAAGAGATGAACTTGGTTTGAGAGGAGATGGTGTTGTTGAAGATGTTGATGAAGATTGGCCTCCCAAAGATGAGAGGTTTGTTGGTGAGGATGATGGCTTCGATTTCCCCCTTCGGGTGGGAATTTCCCCCGACGGAATCGGTCCACCGGAGGGCAAAAGTGCTCCTACCCAAGTTCCGCCTCGAGACGGTGGCGTGCCCAAAAGTCCTCTACATATTTTTCTAGGTCAAAATGACTTATATACCAGAAGAGGGGCACCGTAAGTGGGTCGAGGAGGGCACAACCCACCAGGGCGTGCCTGGGGGCCCTGGAGCACCCAGGTGGGTTGCGCCCACCTGGTGGGCCCCTCTGGTAGTTATTTGCTACACCATTCTTCATATATTCCAAAACAATTCTCCGTTAATTTTCAGTTCATTTGGAGCTGTGCATATAAGGTAACTCTGACGTAGCTTTTTCAGGTCCAGAATTTGAGCAGCCAGCATTCCCCCTCTTTGTGTAAACCTTGCATATTATGAGAGAAAAGGCATTAGAATTAATAAATAAAGCATTATTATGCACAAAACATTATAAATAACAGTAGGAAAATATGATGCAAAATGGACGTATCAACGACCCTTCCTCGGTCTATTCGACGACGGTGACTAGGTGCGTGACTAGAGGGGTGGTGATTTCTCTACTATCGGGTTTAAGCCCGATCCAATTGTAGGCCGCAGGCCTGCTAACAGAAATTCCTATAGCATGAAATCGAACTGCTAGGTGGCTTACCGAGTAGGTACCCGCTGTGACCGAGCCCTCCGAATATTTGGCGAGAGACTCTACGGATAGTTTGGCGCAACTGAGCTTTAGGGCCGGGCTCTAGGCAGCGCTTGATCCCTTCAGGTTCGTCGGGTCCATGGTTAAAGCCTTAGGGCCGATGAGTCCTTCCACGGGGGACGGATTTTCAATCTGGCCAAGACGACCAGCGGGATCGGATTTTAGTATTATGTTGTCGAAAATGAAGATCTGGTTGGGGACAAGACGTCCTTGGCACGGATTGGGATTCCAACGACTGGTCGAGCCATCGATCATTTTAGCAACCCTACAATGGAACTCTCAATGAAAGCACCAATGACGGCGTCAATACCGGCGAATCTCAGGTAGGGGGTCCCGAGCTATGGATGTAGGATCGATGGGGAACAAGGGATGAAGGACACAATGTTTACCTAGGTTTGGGCCCTCTCTAGGAGGTAAAATCCTGCGTCCTGCTTGATGTTGGGGAACGTAGCATAATTCAAAAAATTTCTACGTCTTCACCAAGATCCAACTATGGAGACATCTAGCAACGAGAAAGTAAGAGTGCATCTACATACCGATATGAAGATTGCGTGCGGAAGCTTTCAACGAAGCAAGGATGAAGTAGTCGTACTCTTCACGTTCTTCGTCACCGATGATCTAGCGCCGGACGGACGGCACCTCCGCGTTCAACACACGTACAGTGCAGCAACGTCACCTCCTTCTTGATCCAGCAAGGGGGGAGGAGAAGTCGTCAGAGATCCGGCAGCACGACGGCGTGATGACGGATGCAGTGGAAATTGCAGCAGGGCTACGCCGGGCGCCCTGCGAAGGAGTTGGGAGGTGTGACGGGAGGGGGAGAGGCGCCAGGGCTGAGGTGCGGCTGCCCTCTCCCCCCCCCACATATATATAGGGGGCCAGGGGGGGGCGGCGGCCAGGGAGGAGTCCTCCTCCCCCAAGGCAAGTGGTGGCCCCCCTCCCCTTAGGGTTTTAACCCTAGGCGCATGGGGAGGTGGGCCACCTTGTGGCGTGCCAGCCCAGAGGGCTGCACACATCCCCTCGCGGCCTAGGGGCCCCACCGGGATGGGTGGCCCCACCCGGTGGACCCCCGGGGCCCCACCGGGATGGGTGGCCCCACCCGGTGGACCCCCGGGGCCCCTCCGGTGGTCCCGGGACGCTCCCGGTGACCCCCGGAGATCGCCCGTTGGCCGAAACTGGACTTCCCATATATCAATCTTTACCTCCGGACCATTCCGGAACTCCTCGTGACGTCCGGGATCTCATCCGGGACTCCGAACAACTTTCGGGTTTCCACGTGCATTAATCTCTACGACCCTAGCGTTACCGAACCTTAAGTGTGTAGACCCTACGGGTTCGGGAGACACGTAGGCATGACCGAGACTACTCTCCGGTCAATAACCAACAGCGGGATCTGGATACCCATGTTGGTTCCCACGTGTTCCTCGATGATCTTCATCGGATGAACCACTGTGTCAAGGATTCACTTAATCCCGTATGTTATTCCCTTTGTCCATCGGTACGGTACTTGCCCGAGATTCGATCGTCGGTATCCCCGATACCTTGTTCAATCTCGTTATGGCAAGTCTCTTTACTCGATCCGTAATCCATCATCCCGTGACTAACTACTTAGTCACATTGAGCTTATTATGATGATGTCTTACCGAATGGGCCCAGAGGTACCTCTCCGTCATACGGAGTGACAACATCCCAGTCTCGGTTCGTACCAACTCAACAGACACTTTCGGAGATACCCGATGCGTACCTTTATAGCCACCCAGTTACGTTGTGACAGTTGGCACACCCAAAGTATTCCTACGGTATCCGGGAGTTGTACAACCTCATGGTCTAAGGAATAAATACTTGACACCGAAAAGCTTATGCATTACGAACTATACGATCTCGTGTTATGCTTAAGTTTGGGTCTTGTCCATCACATCATTCTCCTAATGATGTGATCCCGTTATCACTGACATCTCATGTCCATGGTCAGGAAACCGTGACCATCTGTTGATCAACGAGCTGGTAACTAGAGGCCTACCAGGGACTCATTGTGGTCTGTGTATTCACACATGTATCGCTGTTTCCGTACAATACAATTCAAGCATGAATAACAGACAATTATCATGAACAAGGAGATATAATAATAATGCTTTTATTATTGCCTCTAGGGCATATCTCCAACAGTCTCCCACTTGCACTAGAGTCAATAATCTAGTTACATTGTGATGAATCGAACATCCATAGAGTTCTGGTGTTGATCATGTTTTGCTCGTGAAAGAGGTTTAGTCAACGGGTCTGCGACATTCAGATCCGTATGCACTTTACAAATATCTATGTCTCCATCCTGAACATAATTCCGGATGGAGTTGAAATGGCGCTTGATGTGCTTGGTCTTCTTATGAAACCTGGGCTCCTTGGTAATAGCAATAGCACTAGTGTTGTCACAGAAGAGAGTCATCGGGCTTGACGCGCTTGGAATGACTCCTAGGTCGGTGATGAACTCCTTCATCCAGACTCCTTCCCGCGCTGCTTCAGAAGCAGCTATGTACTCCGCTTCACATGTAGATGCTGCCACCACGCTTTGCTTGCAACTGCACCAGCTGACTGCCCCTCCATTCAAAATATACACGTATCCGGTTTGTGACTTAGAGTCATCCAGATCTGTGTCAAAGCTAGCATCGACGTAACCCTTTACGACGAGCTCTTCGTCACCTCCATAAACGAGAAACATATCCTTAGTCCTTTTCAGGTACTTTAGGATGTTCTTGACCGCTGTCCAGTGTTCCGTACCGGGGTCACTTTGGTACCTCCCTACCAAACTTATGGCAAGGTTCACATCAGGTCTGGTACACAGCATGGCATACATGATAGAACCTATGGCCGAGGCATAGGGAATGACACTCATCTTTTCTCTATCTTCTGCCGTGGTCGGCGACTGAGCCTTGCTCAATCTCATACCTTGCAAAACAGGCAAGAATCCTTTCTTTGACTGATCCATATTGAACTTCTTCAATATTTTGTCAAGGTATGTATTTTGTGAAAGACCAATGAGGCGTCTTGATCTATCTCTATAGATTTTGATGCCTAATATGTAAGCAGCTTCTCCAAGGTCCTTCATTGAAAAACTTTTATTCAAGTAGGCCTTTACATTTTCCAAGAATTCTATATCATTTCCCATCAGCAATATGTCATCCACATATAATATGAGAAATGCCACAGAGCTCCCACTCACTTTCTTGTAAATACAGGCTTCTCCATAAGTCTGTATAAAGCCAAACGCTTTGATCACCTCATCAAAGCGAATATTCCAACTCCGAGATGCTTGCACCAGCTCGTAAATCGAGCGTTGGAGCTTGCATACCTTGTTAGCGTTCTCTGGATCGGCAAAACCTTCCGGTTGCATCATATACAACTCTTCATTGAGGAAGCCATTAAGGAATGCTGTTTTGACGTCCATTTGCCATATCTCATAATCATAGAATGCGGCAATAGCTAACATGATTCTGACTGACTTCAGCATCGCTACGGGAGAGAAAGTCTCGTCGTAGTCAATCCCTTGAACTTGTCGATAACCCTTAGCGACAAGCCGAGCCTTATAGATGGTCACATTACCATCCGCGTCTGTCTTCTTCTTAAATATCCATTTGTTTTCTATGGCGTGCCTGTCATCAGGCAAGTCCACCAAAGTCCATACTTTGTTTTCATACATGGATTCTATCTCGGATTTCATGGCTCCAAGCCATTTATTGGAATCTGGGCCCGCCATCGCTTCTTCACAGTTCGAAGGTTCACCATTGTCTAACAACATGATTTCCAGTACAGGGTTGCCGTACCACTCTGGTGCGGAACGTACCCTTGTGGACCTTCGAAGTTCAGTAGTGACTTGATCTGTTTCTTCATGATCATTATCATCAACTTCCTCCCTTGTCGGTGCAGGCACCTCAGGAACAGTTTCCTGTGCTGCGCTACTTTCCGGTCCAGGAGGGGTGACTGTCACCTCATCAAGTTCTACTTTCCTCCCACTCACTTCTTTCGAGAGAAACTCTTTCTCCAGAAAGCATCCATTCTTGGCAACAAAGACTTTGCCTTCGGATCTGTGATAGAAGGTGTACCCAATCGTTTCCTTTGGGTATCCTATGAAGACGCATTTTTCCGATTTGGGTTCGAGCTTTTCAGGTTGAAGTTTCTTGACATAAGCATCGCAACACCAAACTTTCAGAAATGACAGCTTCGGTTTCTTGCCAAACCAAAGTTCATACGGAGTCGTCTCAACGGATTTTGACGGAGCCCTATTTAAAGTGAATGCGGCAGTCTCTAAAGCATAACCCCAAAAAGATAGCGGTAAATCGGTGAGGGACATCATAGATCGCACCATGCCCAGCAGAGTACGATTTCGACGTTCGGACACAACGTTACGTTGAGGTGTTCCGGGCGGTGTCAATTGTGAAACAATTCCACAGCTTCTAAGGTGTGTGCCAAATTCATGACTTAAATATTCACCCCCACGATCCGATCGCAAGAACTTTATTTTTCTGTCACGTTGATTCTCAACCTCATTCTGAAATTCCTTGAACTTTTCAAAGGTCTCAGACTTGTGTTTCATCAAATAGATATACCCGTATCTACTCAAGTCATCCGTGAGGGTGAGAACATAACGATAGCCTCCGCGAGCCTCAACACTCATTGGAACGCACACATCGGTATGTATGATTTCCAGCAAGTTGGTTGCTCGCTCCATTGTTCCGGAGAACGGAGTCTTGGTCATCTTGCCCAAGAGGCATGGTTCGCACGTGTCAAATGATTCATAATCAAGAGACTCTAGAAGTCCATCTGAATGGAGCTTCTTCATACGTTTGACACCAATATGACCAAGGCGGCAATGCCACAAGTATGTGGGACTATCATTATCAACTTTACATCTTTTGGCATCTACACTATGAATATGTGTATCACTACGTTCGAGATTCATCAAAAATAAACCATTGACCAGCGGGGTATGACCATAAAACATATCTCTCAAATAAATAGAACAACCATTATTCTCCGATTTGAAAGAATATCCATCTCGCATAAGACGAGATCCAGAAACAATGTTCATGCTCAAAGCTGGTACTAAATAACAATTATTTAGGTTTAAAACTAATCCCGAGGGTAGATGTAGAGGTAGCGTGCCGACGGCGATCACATCGACCTTGGAACCATTCCCGACGAGCATCGTCACCTCATCCTTCGCCAGTCTCCGTTTATTCCGCAGCTCCTGTTTTGAGTTACAAATGTGAGCAACTGCACCGGTATCGAATACCCAGGAGCTACTACGAGTGCTGGTAAGGTACACATCAATAACATGTATATCATATATACCTTTGACGTTGCCGGCCTTCTTGTCTGCTAAATATTTGGGGCAGTTCCGCTTCCAATGACCCGTTCCCTTGCAATAAAAGCACTCTGTTTCAGGCTTGGGTCCATACTTTGGCTTCTTCCCGGCAACAGGCTTGCCAGGCGCGGCAACTCCCTTGCCGTCCTTCTTGAAGTTCTTCTTACCCTTGCCTTCCTTGAACTTAGTGGTTTTATTGACCATCAACACTTGATGTTCTTTCTTGATGTCTACCTCCGCTGATTTCAGCATTGAATATACCTCGGGAATGGACTTCTCCATCCCCTGCATATTGAAGTTCAACACGAAGCTCTTGAAGCTTGGTGGGAGCGACTGGAGGATTCTGTCAACGACCGCTTCATCTGGGAGATTCATTCCCAGCTGAGACAAGCGGTTGTGCAATCCTGAAATCTTGAGGATGTGCTCACTGACAGAACTGTTCTCTTCCATCTTACAGCTGTAGAATGCGTCGGAGACATCATATCTCTCGACTCGGGCATGAGCTTGGAAAACCATTTTCAGCTCTTCGAACATCTCATATGCTCCATCGTGCTCAAAACGCTTTTGGAGCCCCGATTCTAAACTGTAAAGCATGCCGCACTGAACCAGGGAGTAATCATCACTACGCGACTGCCAGACGTTCAAAACGTCTTGGTCAGCATCGGGAGCAGGTGCATCACCTAGCGGTGCTTCTAGGACATATGATCTCTTGGCAGCTATGAGGATAATCCTCAGGTTACGGACCCAATCCGTATAGTTGCTACCATCGTCTTTCAGCTTGGTTTTCTCTAGGAACGCGTTGAAGTTGAGGGAAACTGGAGCGTGGGCCATTTGATCTACAAGAGATATTGTAAAGAATTTAGACTAAGTTCATGATAATTAAGTTCATCTTAATCAAATTTTAATGAACTCCCACTCAGAATGACATCTCTCTAGTCATCTTAAGTGATACACGATCCGAATTGAGTAGTCCGTGTCCGATCATCACGTGAGACGGACTAGTCAAAAACGGTGAACATCTTTATGTTGATCGTATCTTCTATACGACTCGTGTTCGACCTTTCGGTCTTCCGTGTTCCGAGGCCATGTCTGTACATGCTAGGCTCGTCAAGTGAACCCTAAGTGTATCGCGTGTGTAAATCTGTCTTACACCCGTTGTATGTGAACGTTAGAACCTATCACACCCGATCATCACGTGGTGCTTCGGAGCAACGAACTTTAGCAACGGTGCACAGTTAGGGGAAACACATTACTTGAAATTTTAGTGAGAGATCATCTTATTTACTACCGTCGTTCTAAGTAAACAAGATGCAAAAACATGATAAACATCACATGCAATCAATTATAGTGACATGATATGGCCAATACCATCTTGCTCCTTGGATCTCCATCTTCGGGGCACCATGATCATCTTGTCACCGGCTCGACACCATGATCTTCATCATCATGAACTCCATCATCGTGTCTTGAAGAAGTCGTCACGCCAACTATTACTTCTACTACTATAGCTAACGTTTAGCAATGAAGTAAAGTAATTACATGGCGTTATCCAGTGACACGCAGGTCATACAATAATAAAGACAACTCCTATGGCTCCTGCCGGTTGTCAAGTTCATCGACATGCAAGTCGTGATTTCCTATTACAAAAACATGATCAATCTCATACATCACATATATCATTCATCACATCTTCGTTCTTGGCCATACCACGTCACAAAACACATGCTGCAAAAACAAGTTAGACGTCCTCTAATTGTTGTTGCAAGTTTTACGTGGCTTCTATAGGATTTCTAGCAAGAACGTTTCTTACCTACGCCAAAACCACAACGTGATTTGTCAACTTCTATTTACCCTTCATAAGGACCCTTTTCATCGAATCCGATCCGACTAAAGTAGGAGAGACAGACACCCGCCAGCCACCTTATGCATCTAGTGCATGTCTGTCGGTGGAACCAGTCTCACGTAAGCGTACGTGTAAGGTCGGTCCGGGCCGCTTCATCCCACAATACCTCCGAATCAAGATTGACTAGTAACGGTAAGAAAGTTGAACAAGATCATACGCCCACAACTGCTTTGTGTTCTACTCGTGCAAGATGCTACGCATAAAACCTAGGCTCAGATGCCACTGTTGGGGAACGTAGCATAATTCAAAAAAATTCTACGTCTTCACCAAGATCCAACTATGGAGACATCTAGCAACGAGCAAGTAAGAGTGCATCTACATACCGATATGAAGATTGCGTGCGGAAGCTTTCAACGAAGCAAGGATGAAGTAGTCGTACTCTTCACGTTCTTCGTCACCGATGATCTAGCGCCGAACGGACGGCACCTCCGCGTTCAACACACGTACAGTGCAGCAATGTCACCTCCTTCTTGATCCAGCAAGGGGGGAGGAGAAGTCGTCAGAGATCCGGCAGCACGACGGAGTGATGACGGATGCAGTGGAAATTGCAGCAGGGCTACGCCGGGCGCCCTGCGAAGGAGTTGGGAGGTGTGACGGGAGGGGGAGAGGCGCCAGGGCTGAGGTGCGGCTGCCCTCTCCCCCACCCCCACATATATATAGGGGGCCAGGGGGGCGCCAGCCCCCTGCAGATCCAATCTGCAAGGGGGGCGGCGGCCAGGGAGGAGTCCTCCTCCCCCAAGGCAAGTGGTGGCCCCCCTCCCCTTAGGGTTTTAACCCTAGGCGCATGGGGAGGTGGGCCACCTTGTGGTGCGCCAGCCCAGAGGGCTGCACACATCCCCTCGCGGCCTAGGGGCCCCACCGGGATGGGTGGCCCCACCCGGTGGACCCCCGGGGCCCCTCCGGTGGTCCCGGGACGCTCCCGGTGACCCCCGGAGATCACCCGTTGGCCGAAACTGGACTTCCCATATATCAATCTTTACCTCCGGACCATTCCGGATCTCCTCGTGACGTCCGGGATCTCATCCGGGACTCCGAACAACTTTCGGGTTTCCACGTGCATTAATCTCTACGACCCTAGCGTTACCGAACCTTAAGTGTGTAGACCCGACGGGTTCGTGAGACACGTAGACATGACCGAGACTACTCTCCGGTCAATAACTAACAGCGGGATCTTGATACCCATGTTGGTTCCCACGTGTTCCTCGATGATCTTCATCGGATGAACCACTGTGTCAAGGATTCACTTAATCCCGTATGTTATTCCCTTTGTCCATCGGTACGGTACTTGCCCGAGATTCGATCGTCGGTATCCCCGATACCTTGTTCAATCTCGTTATGACAAGTCTCTTTACTCGATCCGTAATCCATCATCCCGTGACTAACTACTTAGTCACATTGAGCTCATTATGATGATGTCTTACCGAGTGGGCCCAGAGGTACCTCTCCGTCATACGGAGTGACAACATCCCAGTCTCGGTTCGTACCAACTCAACAGACACTTTCGGAGATACCCGATGCGTACCTTTATAGCCACCCAGTTACGTTGTGACGGTTGGCACACCCAAAGTATTCCTACTGTATCCGGGAGTTGTACAACCTCATGGTCTAAGGAATAAATACTTGACACCGAAAAGCTTATGCATTACGAACTATACGATCTCGTGTTATGCTTAAGTTTGGGTCTTGTCCATCACATCATTCTCCTAATGATGTGATCCCGTTATCACTGACATCTCATGTCCATGGTCAGGAAACCGTGACCATCTGTTGATCAACGAGCTGGTAACTAGAGGCCTACCAGGGACTCATTGTGGTCTGTGTATTCACACATGTATCGCTGTTTCCGTACAATACAATTCAAGCATGAATAACAGACAATTATCATGAACAAGGAGATATAATAATAATGCTTTTATTATTGCCTCTAGGGCATATCTCCAACACTTGATTGTACTCAATGTGTATGATATGGTTACAGAGTCGATCTACCACGAGATCAGGCAAGCTAAACCCTAGGTGGATGGGGTGTTGGATGTTGCTCTAACCCTAAAGAGTAAAACTCTCCGGTTTATATAGGCACCGATAGGGTTAAGGTAACATTCAGCCGGTTACAATAAAGGAAATACCATGCCTAGTCTTGATTTTAGGGGCACTCCACCGCTTCAAAGATCTTCTATCTGGCCATGGGTCCATGCTATAGCTTGGCCCCATAGTAGCCCATCAGTCTGGTCCATAAGCAATGGCCGACAGGCTGAGGACCCCTTAATCCAAGACTCCCTCGGTAGCCTCCCAAACTAGCCTCCAACGCCGCAGCTTGTATCCGGCATCCATATATCCAACTGTCTTCGGCTTGCGAGGCGAGTTCTTCATCCCGTTCTTGTATCGTTCGAAGCAGTTTTTATAGACAGGATAGTATCCGGAACCCGGATTAACCTCGAAGGCTCACTATCGTGGTGGGCGCACGACAGATGCCAAGGGATGGCTAAAGATAGGAGGAGGCTCGAGGGCATTGGTGGGCTCCAGAGGCGAGGTTGGCATGAGCGAGCGCGGGACGCAAGACATACCCAGGTTCGGGTGTCACATCCCCAGCTTCACCTTGCATTAGGATAGCACCTGTCTGTTGCATCATGTTTATTCTCAAAGGAAACCTGGAAATGGGGATGCTCAAACCCTAGCACTAAATGAATTTAACTAGGGTCAAATTAAAATCTTTTTCAATGAACCCAAAATGCCCCTTGGAAAAGTTCATCATTTTTGGATTGATTAAAAACCTCTGCCAAAAATGTTGCACATATTTCTAGGACCATTCTGGATTTTTGAATTAAATCATATCTTACTTGCATTTGGGCATTTAAATTTTATATATTAATTTAAATGCTCAAATAATCATAAGCTAAAATGTTTACTGTTGGATTTATTCTAAACAGTAGCCATGCTTGGTTTCATGATTTTTGAAAATGCCCTGGCATTTAAAAAAAAAGCCAAAACAAATGTCAAAATTAGAAAACAGCAACAGAATTAGAAAGAGAGAGAGAAGCCTACCTGGCCTTACCTACCGGCCCAGCTGCGGCCCAGCACTGCTGGCCCAGCCCACAACAGCCACCACCGCTGCCAGTCATCCCCCTCCTCTCGCCAGAGGGACAGAGGGCGCGTGCCCGCGGCACGCCGGCCACCTCCTGCTTCCACCGCGACGCCTCCGACCTTCTAGTCGTGCCACGAAGACGTCCACGGTCCCCTCGTTCCATCTCACCTCCCCGCACTCACTTTCCCCTCGTTCCCCAGCCCCTCCTCGCCATGGCCGAATGCCACCGTCGCCGCCGCTCGCCGTAGCCATGGCCACAGGCCACCCCTCGCCCTGCTGTTGAGCTCAGATGCATCGCCGCGCCCCCCTAGTCCTCAACATCGAGCCACGCATCGCGGGAGGCCCTGCACCGTCTCCATTTGGTCGTCTTCAACCTCGGGAACCGCCGGATGTCACCGGTCGATTCGTGCCGTCGAGGACGCCCCCGAGCACGCTGGCTTTTCCTACGGATTCTCTATGAGCTTCCGTCCTTCCCCCCCTCTCCGTTTGCCTTCTTGTGCACTACAGCGACCACACCGAGCTCAGCCGCACCCGCCGCCGCCACCGCACGTCGCCGTCGTGGCCACAGCCACGTTGGTTTTATTCTGAGCACGCCATCGTCTTCAGTGCACCCCCAGAAGCCTGTTGCACCCCCTAGCTCCTCCCCTAGTGCACCGCTGCGCCGTTTCCATCGTCGCCCGAACTCCGGCGACTGCCAAGATCGTCGCAGGCGATGACTCCGGCCACCCCAGCCTCCGTCATCGCCACCGTTGGATGCGCCACTCCGCCCTCTTCCCGTAGCTGCTCCCTGCGCGCCAAAAGAGCCTCTATAGGCGAAACCCGATGCGCTCCGCCGCGTCTAGCCTCGCCGGCATCGAGCCGCCGGTGGGTTTGACCCCGGCTGGACCCCCCTGTGTCCATGACATGTGGGGCCGGCCGTTGATTAGTTTTAGTTTAGGTTTTAATTAAGTACTAATCTATGTGCTTAGCTCTATGAGTCACTGACATGTGGGGCCAACCCCTGTTAAATTAGTTTAGTTTAAAACTAAACTTAATTAGGCCCTGAGAGGCTGACATGTGGGCCACCCCACTGACACTTTTAGTTAGGATTATTTTAGCACTTTTTAATATGGTTAGATAAGTGGGTCACTGACCAGTGGGCCCCACTGGTCAGGTTTGACCCAGGGCAGCCCTTTGACCCTACTGACGTCATGCTTACTCAATGCTGACGCAGTATCTATTTTCTAGAATTTTAAATAAATCAAAAATGATTTATTTATTTCAGAAAATATTCAAAACTTCTAAAAATCATATAAAATCAACCATAGCTCAGATGAAAATAATTTATATATGAAAAATGATCAGAAAAATTCAAGGAATCTGTTTATGGCATTTTCATGCATGTTTGAAGAAGTTAAACCTGCTGATCAGGTCAAATCAATTAGATGATAATTAAATAACCACATATGGAGTTTGAATTTGAACCTTGGGTTCAAACCAACTGCATTTAACATGGTTGCTAGTTGCATTAGCTCAATCAACAGCATATTGCCATATCATGATCATGCATCATATTGTCGCATTGCATTGATTGTGTTCTCTCTTGTTGCTGATGTTGTTCCCTTTCAGTAGACGTGTTCCGACGATGTGATCGATGACACCGTTGAAGACTCAATGTTATCTTCAGAAGTGCCAGGCAAGCAAAACCCCCATTGAGCATTCCGATACAATCCCACTCTCTCGCTCTTGCTCTCTTTTACTGCATTAGGACAACAATGCTTCAACTGTTACCTGCTGCGGTAGTTGAACCCCCTTTCCACTGCATGACCCGTCATTGCCACAGTAAATAGTTGAAACCCACTAGTATGAGTAGGAGTTGTTTGAGCCATGTTGTGCCTACTCATTCATGCTTTCTGGTTATGCCTGCTATTGCTTAGAGTTGTGTCAGGTCTGATTCATCGGGGATGAATTGGAATGGTGATGAACATGTCCTAATGTGTGTGAGCTAAGTGTGTGAATACGATTTGGTAAAGGTAGCGATAAGAGGCCATGTAGGAGTACATGGTGGGTTGTCTCATTGCAGCCGTCCTCAGGAACTGAGTTCTGTGTTGGTTGATCCATGACCAGTTACTACCATGCATTGGGCCCGAAACCAATGGACCATCTCGACTTATTAACTGCCCTTGACCTGTGTCCAGGAGTTGCAACTAGTTTCTGGTGTTTGTAGTTTACTGGAGGTCGTGCGCAGCGCTGACCCTCGAGGTGGGCTGTGACGCGACAGGTACGTGACACGGTGTACCGATCGCCCGTTTGGTGATGCGGGAACCCTGTACACATCGTTTGGGGCCGTGAGCGACACCCCGGCCGGATCTCCCCACGGATGGAACCCAAATAGGCGATAAACCTGGACGAGAGACTTGTGTGGTTAGTCAGGTCGTGGCCGACACCCTCGCTGGGCCTCCACTTGAAGGTTGCCGAGTACATGTCGTGTAAACGGCGGTAAGTGGTGAGAGCGTGTGTGAAGAAGTACACCCCTACAGGGTTATATATAATCTATTCGAATAGCCGTGTCCGTGGAAATGGACTTCTGGGTTGCCTATAACAGTTCATAGACAAGTGAAAGTGGATACTCTAAAACACGCAAGATAAGCGTGTGTGCTATGGATGGCCTTCTCGTAGGGAGACGGGAGCGGATCCATAGTGGTGTATTGATTGGTGAATATGTGGACTCGTGTGCGCCACCTCAAAAGTGTTACTTGCAGTCGTAGTTAGGATAGCCACCGAGTCAAAGCTGGCTTGCTGCAGTCAAACTCCACCACCCCTTTGTTGATACCGATGCATATGTAGCTAGTTCTGATGTAAGTCTTGCTGAGTACCTTTGTACTCACGTTTGCTTAACTATGTTTTTGCAGAGAGACTTCAGTCTCGCTAGTGGTTCCGTGTGGACTTCGACGTTTAGCTTGTTACCTCAGCTACGATCTTGTACCCTTGTAGGATCTTGTAGATAGTCAGGCTTCTCAGCCTTTTTCATTTGTAGTTGTCTATACTCAGACATGTTATGCTACCGTTGCATGTATGCTCTGTATGTTGGGTCATGTGACCTCTGTTTGTAATAAATGCTATGATGGCTCTTCTGGGCCTTTATCTATATGAGTTGTTGAGTTATGTTGTGATGCCATGTTGTACAACACATACTTGCATGTTATGCGTATGTGTAATGTGTATTGCTATGTGTGGGATCCGACACCTAGTTGTTTACCCTTGGTAGCCTATCTTACAGGGAAATGTCTCCTAGTGCTTCCACTGAGCCTTGGTAGCTTGCTACTGCTCCGGAACACTTAGGCTGGCCGGCATGTGTCCTTCTTCGTTCCTGTGTCTGTCCCTTAGGGGAAATGTCACGCGTTGTTCCTTTAAGTCCTTGTAGCTTGCTACGACTTGGGTTCATACGTTGATGACCGACACGTTCGTTGCTGGGTCATGTATGCATGTCTCTGTAATTTAGTGCCACTTTTGGTTTATAACTGGTCATGTCGGCCCGGGTTCTCTGTCATACGGATGCTAGCGACACTATCATATACGTGTGCCAAAATGCGCAAACGGTCACGAGCCAGGTAAGGTGGCACCCGTGGGAATACCGTGCGTGAGGCCGCAAAGTGATATGATGTGTTACAGGCTAGACCTGTGTGACTTAGGATCGGGGTCCTGACATCGGGGCTCTCCGGAGAGATAATACCCCTATTCCCGCCGAGTGTAGTTGACGTATATCTGTACAGAGTTGCTCCTTGAGCTGTATGGATGAAGGAGGAAGATGGGACAAGGCTTAGGCTACTTCTCCTCGTGATGTGTGTCTACCGATCTGCTCTTCGTCCACCCGTATGCATGAGGGCTCCTAGGGGGTTTTATAGGTCAACCCCCAGGGGTACAATGGTAATGTTACAAGGCCGTGGGGCCGGGTTGTCATTGTCCAGGAAGCCGACGCTGGGACCCGCCGGGTACAGGGCTCGTCGGGTTCTCCGGGCGCGGGACCCGCCGGGTACGGGGGCACTGTGGGCCGTCTTGTCGATCGTCACAGAGTGGCCCGGTTGAGTCGGGTATAGTGGTGTTCCATCAGATCGCCGTCTGTTGGCATCATTGGTGATGATGATTGCACTGGTGCCACACCTCGGCTGACCAGAGGCATGGGCGGGGCACTGTTTCCTCAGTCATCGGTAGATGGAGACTTGTCCCATCGTACGGCTGGGATGGGACGGGAGCTGACCCGTGGCCGGATTGGGGAACACGCCACAGGCCTGGCTGGCTTGTTGGGGAAGTCTTGACGTGCTGGGTCCGGCTCCCTTGAGCTGGTCGCTGGGGCCGAGTCGAGGGATCCGGCCGGGTTGGAGAGTTTGGCAGGGTCGAGGGACTTGTCCGGGTCGAGCGACCTGGCCAAGCATGAGCCGGATTGTGGGGCGATGCTGGCCCCGTTGTTTTTGAAAAGGATCCGGCTTCCGCTGCCTACCTGGGGTTCAACCCCCTGACAGTACTCCCTGAAGCTGTGAAGGTCCGCCACCTTCGGATGGGAGGGCCTTCGCAGTTTCTCTTCCTTGGAGGCGAACTTGTGGCTGCCAGGTCCAACAACACCCACTGTGTGCTGGCTTTCGGATAGTGGCATCCCGACAGCGGCGGGAAACCGAGGAGTCCGCCGAATCTTGGAGCAATCTTTTGGTCTTCGCACGGGTGCCACGTGGCACTTGGAGGCTGAAGGGGCCCAACAGGCCACGCGTGCGACAGCACGGGGCAACACGCTGGGGCCTGTGGCAGTGCGCCCTCGGCCCGCGCGCACGGATTTATTGCGGCTCCCGCAAGTCAGTTGCCGTTCTGCACGCAGTTATCACGCACGTATGTGCGCAGTTATTGCGGGGAAGTGGGAAAGGCGAGTGCAAACGATCCCACTCCCCCATGTTTTGAACTATGGCTTATAAATCGGGCCGAGGAGGGGGGGGGGGCAGAAATTATTCTCGCTCGTGCCCCCTATATTTTCCTTCTTTCCTCTGCTTCTCATGACCACCGCGCACCGCGACGCCCGTCGTTTCGAGCAGAGCCTTGTTGCCATCTTTTTCCTTCTCTCTTATGCGCTCTCGCTGTCGGCGCTGCCGTCGGGCTCGTGGATGGGCTCGATCGTCACTGCCGACAACATCACCTACCTCCGCACCACCAAGCGTCTGTTGAGGGAGACGGAGGTTGTTGTGCGCCTGCCGCAGGACGAGCGGGAGCCCTTCCTCGAGGGCGCGGAGCACGTGGTCTTCTTCCTGCACTTCAAGCACGGGGTCGGGCTGCCCACGAGCGCCTTCTTCCGCGATTTCTTTAATTTCTTTGGGCTCCAGCCCCACCATCTTGGGGCCGGCGCCATCGTGCAGCTTCCAGGCTTCATCACGCTTTGCGAGGGGTACCTTGGGGGTCGAGCCTTCGATCGACCTCTGGGTTCGCCTTTTCTCCTTGAAGCAGCACGGGCCGAAGGCCGGGGAGATGTCTGAGTGCGGAGCCGCCGTCATCTGTAAGCGGCCAGCAAAGGAAATATGCCCTAGAGGCAATAATAAAGATGTTATTTTTATTTCCTTATATCGTGATAAATGTCTTTTATTCATGATAGAATTGTATTAACCGGAAACTTAGTACATGTGTGAATACATAGACAAAACAGTATGTCCCTAGTATGCCTCTACTAGACTAGCTCATTGATCAAAGATGGTTATGTTTCCTAGCCATAGACATGAGTTGTCATTTGATCAACGGGATCACATCATTAGGAGAATGATGTGATGGACAAGACCCATCCGTTAGCTTAGCATTATGATCGTTTAGTTTTACTGCTATTGCTTTCTTCATCACTTATACATGTTCATATGACTATGAGATTATGCAACTCCCGCATACCGGAGGAACACCTTGTGTGCTATCGAACGTCACAACGTAACTGGGTAATTATAAAGATGCTCTACAGGTGTCTCCGAAGGTGTTCGTGGTGTTGGCATAGATCAAGAATAGGATTTGTCACTCCGAGTGTCGGAGAGGTATCTCTGGGCCCTCTCGGTAATACACATCGTAATAAGCCTTGCAAGCTAATGAATAATGAGTTAGTCATGGGATGATGTATTATGGAACGAGTAAAGAGACTTGCCGGTAACGAGATTGAACTAGGTATTGAGATACCGACGATCGAATCTCGGGCAAGTAACATATCGATGACAAAGGGAACAACGTATGTTGTTATGCGGTTTGACCAATAAAGATCTTCGTAGAATACGTAGCCAATATGAGCATCCAGGTTCCGCTATTGGTTATTGACCGGAGATGAGTCTCGGTCATGTCTACATAGTTCTCGAACCCATAGGGTCCGCACGCTTAACGTTTGATGACGATCGGTATTATGAGTCTATGAGTATTGATGTACCAAAGGTAGTTCGTAGTCCCGGATAAGATCACGGACATGATGAGGAGTCTCGGTATGTCCGAGGCGTAAACATTGATATATTGGACAACTATATTCGGACACCGGAAGTGTTCCAGAAAGTTTCGGAATAAACTGGAGTGTCGGGGGGTTACCTGAACCCCCCGAGGAAGCTATGGGCCCTAATGGGCTTTAGTGGAAAGAGAGAGGGCCAGCTAGGGCTGGGCCGCGCGCCCCTCCCCCTTGGTATGAATTGGACAAGGAAAGGAGGGGGGCCTTTCCTTCTCCCTCTCCCTCTCCTTCCTTCCCCCTCTCTCCCTCTTGGTGATTCCTACTAGGAATAGGATTGCAATCCTATTCCTAGTAGGATTGCTCCTCTAGGCGCGCAATAGGGGGCCGGCCGGCCTCCCCCTTGCTCCTTTATATACAGGGACAGGGGGCACCCTAAGGACACACAAGTTGATCTCTCCAGCTGTGTGCGGTGCTGATAGTTCCAAAACGTATCTATAATTTCTGCTTGCTCCATGCCTCTTTTGGGTGATATTGCTATGATATTTATACACTTCCATACACTTTTGATCATATTTGGACTAACCTATTAACTCAGTGCACCCCAGTGCCAGTTTCTGTTTTCGGCTGTTTTTGTATTTCAGGTTCTCACATTACGAGAACTGCCAGGAAAAATCCAGAAAAATCATATAAAAAATCAGCGTTCCAGAAACTACCGTGCGCCCGAAGGACAGCCGGGGGGGGGGGGCACCAGGGCTCCAGGCGCCCTGGCGGCGCGCCCCCCCTGGGCCGTGCCGGGGGGGCGCCTGGGCCCCCCGAGGCTCCTCCGATGCCCCCTTTGGCATATATTTAAAGCGTGTCGCGGAAACCCTGATTCCAGACCCCTTTTCTCCAGACGCGATTCCGATCTCCGCCGCCATCGCCATCAAGCTTCGGGGGACCAGAATTCCTGCGCCGGCACCCTGCCGGGACGGGGAAGTGCCCCCGGATTCATCTCCATCGACGTTGCTTCCTCCCTCCATGATGCGGGAGTAGTTCCTCCTCGAGGCTGAGGTTCTTACCAGTAGCTATGTGGTCAATTCTCTCTCCCATGATGTGATCTTCGTTGTGATCATAGGCTATGTTAATCTAGGGTGATCCCATGATATTTCCCCTTCCTCTATGTATTGGATTGATGTACTCACTTGTCTTTATCTAGTATAATCCCCGAGACCAAGGTGACAGCGGTCTATTGGACATGGATTAGAACAATATTTTCATGAGTGATTTCCTCTCTTGTGTGTTGATTGAAGATTGAGAGTCTCTTGGTGCTTGTCTTTTACTATCCTTTAGATATGTTGTGGTGATTGTGGGACTCTCTTTGGATGGCCGCGGTGACATTGGGAAATCCTTAGATTGAGAACTACGAACTTTGAGGTGTGCTTTTGTAGCCCTACATAATTCTCGTCCTCTCTTGACCACGAAGGAATGACCTCCGGGTGCGTCTCCATTGCATGTTTTATGGGAAATATCATGTGATTCGATTATGTTAATGTTGTTGGGAGTTGCCTCTAGTGAAAGTATGATCCCTAGGCCTTGTTTCCACCATTGCAATACCATTTGTGCTCACGTTTACCACTTGTTTGCTTGCTGCACTTTTTATTACAGATTTATATTACTTTGTTTTGCCATCCATATCACTTGCCATTTAACATCTCTTCGCCGAACTAGTGCACCTATACATCTAACAAGTGTATTAGGTGTGTTGGGGACACAAGAGACTTCTTGTATCTGAGTTGCAGGGTTGCTTGAGAAAGACCATCTTCAACCTCTACTTCCCTGAGTTCGATAAACCTTAGGTCATCCACTTGAGGGAAATTGCTGCTGTCCTACAAACCTCTGCGCTTGGAGGCCCAACATAGTCTACAAGTGTAGAAGCGTGTGTAGACATCAGCCGGCACCCTGCCGGGACGGGGAAGTGCCCCCGGATTCATCTCCATCGACGTTGCTTCCTCCCTCCATGATGCGGGAGTAGTTCCTCCTCGGGGCTGAGGTTTCTACCAGTAGCTATGTGGTTATCTCTCTCTCCCATGATGTGATCTTCGTTGTGATCATAGGCTATGTTAATCTAGGGTGATCCCATGATGTTTCCCCTTCCTCTATGTATTGGATTGATGTACTCACTTGTCTTTATCTAGTATAATCCCCGAGACCAAGGTGACAGCGGTCTATTGGACATGGATTAGAAAAATATTTTCATGAGTGATTTCCTCTCTTTTGTGTTGATTGAAGATTGAGAGTCTCTTGGTGCTTGTCTTTGACTATCCTTTAGATATGTTGTGGTGATTGTGGGACTCTCTTTGGATGGCCGCGGTGACATTGGGAAATCCTTAGATTGAGAACTACGAACTTTGAGGTGTGCTTTTGTAGCCCTACATAATTCTCGTCCTCTCTTGACCACGAAGGAATGACCTCCGAGTGTGTCCCCTTTGCATGTTTTATGGGAAATATCATGTGATTCGATTATGTTAATGTTGTTGGGAGTTGCCACTAGTGAAAGTATGAACCCTAGGCCTTGTTTCCACCATTGCAATACCATTTGTGCTCACGTTTACCACTTGTTTGCTTGCTGCACTTTTTATTACATATTTATATTACTTTGCTTTGCCACTCCTATCATCCATATTTTACCATCTCTTCGCCGAACTAGTGCACCTATACAACCCCTAGTTGTATTAGGTGTGTTGGGGACACAAGAGACTTCTTGTATCTTAGTTGCAGGGTTGCTTGAGAGAGACCATCTTCAACCTCTACTTCCCTGAGTTCGATAAACCTTAGGTCATCCACTTGAGGGAAATTGCTGTCCTACAAACCTCTGCGCTTGGAGGCCCAACATAGTCTACGAGAGTAGAAGCGTGTGTAGACATCAAGCTATTTCTGGCGCCGTTGCCGGGGAGGTGAGTGCTTGAAGGTATATCTTTAGATCTTGCAATTAAATCTTTTTGTTTCTTGTTTTTATTTCACTAGTTATGCTTATGGACAACCTTGCTATTGGATCGTTGCTTGTGGGAAGACGCCCCACACCTGTGGTGGTTGCTCCTCCCCCTACTGAAATTGTGACCTATAAAATACCAGCTGGTATTATCGATTATGTTTTGGCTAATCGTTATGCAGGAGACAGACATCCCGGTGAACACTTGCTATATCTGTCATAACTATGTTCATTATTTAAGCTTGCAGGTGTATCAAGGGAGTTTGTCATGAGGAAATTGTTCGCCGTATCACTTATAGATAAAGCTTCAGATTGGTATAAGGTTCTCGATAACTCGCACTTGCTTGATTGGCAAGAGCTTATGTCTCTCTTTTATACTAAGTTTTATCCTCTTCATGAAATTCATCGAGACAGGAACTATATCTATAACTTTAGGTCTCGTGACGGAGAGAGCGTAGCTCAAGCTTGGGGGAGACTGAAAACGTTAATGCTAAAATGTCCTAACCATGGGCTCCCCAAAGATGCTTATGTGGAGAGTAAGAGTACCTTTTTGCATGTGGATCATGGTAACAATGCTTTATGTGATGCTTATATTGTTGAGTTTATTCGTGATCCCACTGAAAATTTTTATGAGAAGGGAACATATGCTTATAGATATTTCAATAATATTAAGTTCCCTCTCTTTATGTTGAAGGTTTTGAAGCTGCACTTGTTTTGTCTTCCTATGCCTATTGCTTTGTGCTTCAATGAATTATTCCATTGCAATATTCCTATGCATAGGAAGCATGTTAGGCTTAAATGTGTTTGGTATTTGCTTCTTGATGCTCTCTTTTGTTCTTCAACTCTTATTCCTACGAGAGCATCATTAAAGTCTTATGCCTAGCTTAAAGGCATAAAAGAAAGCGCTTTTGGGAGGCAGCCCGCAATGAATAAAATTTTATTTTTCTTTTGTTGTGTCTTGATGTTGTTACTACAGTAGCATCATCATTGTATCTTTACTTTTCAGCTTTGTGCCAAGTGTAGCCTCTGATTGCAAGAAAGTTCAAAAGTTGTGACGTGCTGTCCAGGAAACAGATTCTGTCCTTGGACAGAAAAATTCGTATAAAATCACCAGATCATCTTTTTGGTCTGAATTTTTTCGACAGCCTGCTCTATACAATTGGCTTTCGGGCGTCTGTTCTGAGTTTTTTGATTTGAGTTGCAGAAGTGCCCCGAAAAAATTATTTACTACCTGCTTGTCTGTTTTTCACAGATTCTTTCCTGTTTTGCCTTTCCTTCGTTTTGCAAACCTTGAGCTTGCTTATTGTTTGCAAAAACCTTTTGGCAATCTTGAGAAATAGTAGACCTTCAAGAATATCCTTATTTCCAGCAAGGAAAAATTATTTTATTATGGGTACTAACCTCGCTAATTAGATTATGATGAGTTATGTATGAATGGAGTTTTCAAGTGTGCGAGGGAAGATGATAAAAAGATTCAGGAGTGTCAAACGCTCGAGCTTGGGGATGCCCCCATGCACCCCCAAGAAATATTCAAGAAGACTCAAGCATCTAAGCTTGGGGATGCCCCCGTGCATCCCCTTCTCCATCAACATTATCAGTTCGTCTTTCGTTCCACTATATTTTAATCACTTCATGTGTCATGTGCTATGCTTGGAGCGTCTTACTTTTAGTTTTCTTTAGTTTTTCATAACGAGTCGGAACTCAGCTTTCTTTATGTGGGAGAGAAACACGCTCCACTTCTACCTAGAACATAACATAGAATTTTCATGTCTATCCTTGCTGTGTGTGTTCTTTGTCTTTTAATAAGCTACTATCATGTTCAGCTCTTAGCTTTCATGCTTATCTTTTCAAGAGCTTTTGTTTAGTTGGTTGCTTGTACTCTCTTTAATTACCGTGCTCACCTTATTAAGAGAGTTTGCTTCCGTTGCATTGGTTGATATGTCTATGATAAAGATGCTACGTGCATGATGGCGCTTAGTAGTTCATGTTTCTTATGGTTAGTCTCAAATAACTGGGGGGTTCCCAATGTGTTATTGGAATACCAACATGATTTGTTTGCCTATGATGCGATATGGTTTAGTAATATCTTCCTTCAAGAATTTATTTTGATTGACTTGGCGTATGCTCACACATATTTAAGACTGTAAAGAAAGTCTGGCAAGCCTTGATGATCTTTTGTTTCTGAGTAGCGATATAACTTCCATGCCTGATTCAATGTTGCTTTGTCGCTCTGCATGATTATGACCGTCATTGCTCTCTTAGTTGGTCGCTCCCAGTCTTTTGCTAACCTCTACCTGTACTAAGCAGACTGCTTGTGCATCCACATCCTTTTAAACCAGTTATGCCATATGAGTCCACCATACCTACCTATATGTGGTATTTCACCGCCACTCCAAGTAAATTTACATGTGCTAACTTTAAAACCTTCAGTTTTTGCAATACATAGCTCATGGGAAAGTAGCTTAAAAACTATTGTGGTAAAGAATATGTTGCTTATGTATCTTATTTTCTTATAAGTTGCTTGCTGAGCGGTAACCATGTTTCTGGGGACGCCATCAACTGTTACACTTTTGTTGAATATCATGTGAGTTGCTATGCATGTTCGTCTTGTCTAAAGTAAGGGTGATTTGCCATGGGTTGAATGGTTTGAGTATGCATATTGTTAGAGAAGAACATTGGGCCGCCAACCAAAGCCATGTATCATGGTGGAAGTTTTAGCTTGGACATTAATCCTCAATCTCTTATGAGAATATGCTTAAGCATTAAAGAGGAGTCCATTATATATTTTCTATGTTGTCCCGGTATGGATGTCCTCAAGTTGAGATCTATCAAAAACGAGAAATCAAATGCGATCTATCTCCTTGGACCTTTGTATAGGTGACATAGAGGTACCCCTTTGTGACACTTGGTTGAAACATATGTAATGCAATGACAATCCATGGAAATCCGAGCTAATTAGGACAAGGTGCGAGCACTATTGGTATTCGATGCATGAGGCTTGCAACTTATTGGATATCTTATGCATAACACATATGAAGTACTACTACCGTTGACAAAATTGTTTCTTTGTTTTCAAAATAAAAAGCTCTAGCACATGAGTAATCCCTGCTTCCCTCTGCGAAGAGCCATTCTTTTACTTTTATGTTGAGTCTCCACCTTCTTTTAAAAGCACCAACTACTGAGAGCATGACTGTCATTCTGAGTGTAATGTGCATTGTCCCAAAGTAGCATTGTCTTTTGCATGATTGTGATATCGTTTATTTTGAAATCATTGTATCTAGTCATCACTTAAACCTTGAAGGTGCCCCTGCATTTATGTTTTGCTTCACTAAAGGGGGCAAGCTAGATATCACTTTATCATATTTGCACATCATGTTCATTGCAAATCTATTTGATGTTTCAATATCATATTGTAAAACTTTCAGTTCTTTGTGATTTTCTCATGAGGCAACTTAATTACTATAGATTCATTGTCTCAGTAAGATTTTGTCATATGACTATGAAAAAGTCCTATATGGTTAATAGCATGTCACCACAGAAATTATTCTTGTTATCATTTACCTACTCGAGGATGAGCAAGAATTAAGCTTGGGGATGTTGATACGTCCAAAACGTATCTATAATTTCTGCTTGCTCCATGCCTCTTTTGGGTGATATTGCTATGATATTTATACACTTCCATACACTTTTGATCATATTTGGACTAACCTATTAACTCAGTGAACCCCGGTGCAAGTTTCTGCTTTCGGCTGTTTTTGTATTTCAGGTTTTCACATTACGAGAACTGCCAGGAAAAATCCAGAAAAATTATATAAAAAAATCAGCGCTCCAGAAACTACCGTGCGCCCGAAGGACAGCCGGGGGGGGGGGGCACCAGGGCTCCAGGCGCCCTGGCGGCGCGCCCCCCCTGGGCCGTGCCGGGGGGGCGCCTGGGCCCCCCGAGGCTCCTCCGATGCCCCCCTTTGGCATATATTTAAAGCGTGTCGCGGAAACCCTGATTCCAGACCCCTTTTCTCCAGACGCGATTCCGATCTCCGCCGCCATCGCCATCAAGCTTCGGGGGACCAGAATTCCTGCGCCGGCACCCTGCCGGGACGGGGAAGTGCCCCCGGATTCATCTCCATCGACGTTGCTTCCTCCCTCCATGATGCGGGAGTAGTTCCTCCTCGGGGCTGAGGTTCTTACCAGTAGCTATGTGGTCAATTCTCTCTCCCATGATGTGATATTCGTTGTGATCATAGGCTATGTTAATCTAGGGTGATCCCATGATATTTCCCCTTCCTCTATGTATTGGATTGATGTACTCACTTGTCTTTATCTAGTATAATCCCCGAGACCAAGGTGACAGCGGTCTATTGGACATGGATTAGAAAAGTATTTTCATGAGTGATTTCCTCTCTTGTGTGTTGATTGAAGATTGAGAGTCTCTTGGTGCTTGTCTTTGATTATCCTTTAGATATGTTGTGGTGATTGTGGGACTCTCTTTGGATGGCCGCGGTGACATTGGGAAATCCTTAGATTGAGAACTACGAACTTTGAGGTGTGCTTTTGTAGCCCTACATAATTCTCGTCCTCTCTTGACCACGAAGGAATGACCTCCGGGTGCGTCTCCATTGCATGTTTTATGGGAAATATCATGTGATTCGATTATGTTAATGTTGTTGGGAGTTGCCTCTAGTGAAAGTATGATCCCTAGGCCTTGTTTCCACCATTGCAATACCATTTGTGCTCACGTTTACCACTTGTTTGCTTGCTGCACTTTTTATTACAGATTTATATTACTTTGTTTTGCCATCCATATCACTTGCCATTTAACATCTCTTCGCCGAACTAGTGCACCTATACATCTAACAAGTGTATTAGGTGTGTTGGGGACACAAGAGACTTCTTGTATCTGAGTTGCAGGGTTGCTTGAGAAAGACCATCTTCAACCTCTACTTCCCTGAGTTCGATAAACCTTAGGTCATCCACTTGAGGGAAATTGCTGCTGTCCTACAAACCTCTGCGCTTGGAGGCCCAACATAGTCTACAAGTGTAGAAGCGTGTGTAGACATCAGCCGGCACCCTGCCGGGACGGGGAAGTGCCCCCGGATTCATCTCCATCGACGTTGCTTCCTCCCTCCATGATGCGGGAGTAGTTCCTCCTCGGGGCTGAGGTTTCTACCAGTAGCTATGTGGTTATCTCTCTCTCCCATGATGTGATCTTCGTTGTGATCATAGGCTATGTTAATCTAGGGTGATCCCATGATGTTTCCCCTTCCTCTATGTATTGGATTGATGTACTCACTTGTCTTTATCTAGTATAATCCCCGAGACCAAGGTGACAGCGGTCTATTGGACATGGATTAGAAAAATATTTTCATGAGTGATTTCCTCTCTTTTGTGTTGATTGAAGATTGAGAGTCTCTTGGTGCTTGTCTTTGACTATCCTTTAGATATGTTGTGGTGATTGTGGGACTCTCTTTGGATGGCCGCGGTGACATTGGGAAATCCTTAGATTGAGAACTACGAACTTTGAGGTGTGCTTTTGTAGCCCTACATAATTCTCGTCCTCTCTTGACCACGAAGGAATGACCTCCGAGTGTGTCCCCTTTGCATGTTTTATGGGAAATATCATGTGATTCGATTATGTTAATGTTGTTGGGAGTTGCCACTAGTGAAAGTATGAACCCTAGGCCTTGTTTCCACCATTGCAATACCATTTGTGCTCACGTTTACCACTTGTTTGCTTGCTGCACTTTTTATTACATATTTATATTACTTTGCTTTGCCACTCCTATCATCCATATTTTACCATCTCTTCGCCGAACTAGTGCACCTATACAACCCCTAGTTGTATTAGGTGTGTTGGGGACACAAGAGACTTCTTGTATCTTAGTTGCAGGGTTGCTTGAGAGAGACCATCTTCAACCTCTACTTCCCTGAGTTCGATAAACCTTAGGTCATCCACTTGAGGGAAATTGCTACTGTCCTACAAACCTCTGCGCTTGGAGGCCCAACATAGTCTATGAGAGTAGAAGCGTGTGTAGACATCAGGTGCCCCCCTCCACAGAAACACACCTCGGTCATACCGTTGCAGTGCTTAGGCGAAGCCCTGCGCTGGTAACTTCATCATATCCGTCACCACGCCATCGTGCTGACGAAACTCTCCCGTGAAGCTCAACTGGATCAAAAGCTCGTGGGACGTCATCAAGCTGAACGTGTGCTGAACGTGGAGGTGCCGTACGTTCGGTGCTTGATCGGTTGAATCGCGAAGAAGTTCAACTACATCAACCGCGTCACTTGACGCTTCCGCTTTCGGTCTACAAGGGTATGTAGACACACTCTCCCCTCTCGTTGCTATGCATCTGGTAGATAGATCTTGCGTAATTGTAGGAAAATTTTGAAATACTACGTTCCCCAATAGTGGCATCAGAGCTAGGTCTATGCATAGATGATATACACGAGTAAACACAAAGAGTTGTGGACGATACTAGTCATACTGCTTACCAGCATGTCATACTTTGGTTCAGCGGTATTGTGAGATGAAGCGGCCCGGACCGACATTCCGCGTACGCTTACGCGAGACTGGTTTCACCGTTATGAGCACTCATTGCTTAAAGGTGACTGGCGGGTGTGTGTCTTTCTCATTTTAGCAGTATTAAGTGTGGCTACGCCCGGTCCTTGTGAAGGTTAAAACAACACATACTTGACGAAAAATCGTTGTGGTTTTTTATGCGTATGTAAGAACGGTTCTTGCTAAGCCCGTTGCAGCCTCGTAAAACTTGCAACAACAAAGTAGAGAACGTCTAACTTGTTTTTGCAGGGCATGTTGTGATGTGATATGGTCAATACATGATGAGTTATACGTTATTGTATGAGATGATCATGTTTTTTAAAGTTATCGGCAACTGTCAGGAGCCATATGGTTGTCGCTTTATTGTATGAAATACAATCGCCATGTAATTGCTTTACTTTATCACTAAGCGGTAGGGATAGTCGTGGAAGCAATAGTCGGCGAGACAACAACGATGCTACGATGGAGATCAAGGTGTCGCGCCGGTGACGAAGGTGATCATGATGGTGCTTTGAAGATGGAGATCAAAAGCACAAGATGATGATGGCCATATCATATCACATATTTTGATTGCATGTGATGTTTATCTTATTATGCTTCTTATTTTGCTTAGTACGACGATAGCATTATAAGATGATCCCTTACAAAAATTTCAAGGTATAAGTGTTCTCCCTGAGTATGCACCGTTGCGAAAGTTCGTCGCGCCGAGACACCACGTGATGATCGGGTGTGATAAGCTCTACCTTCAAATACAACGGGTGTAAGCTAGTTTTGCACACACAGAATACTCGGGTTAAACTTGACGAGCCTAGCATATGCTGATATGGCATCGGAACACTGGAGACCGAAAGGTCAAGCATGAATCATATAGTAGATAAGATCAACATAAGATGTTCACCATTGAAACTACTCCATCTCACGTGATGATCGGACATGGTTTAGTTGATTTGGATCACGTGATCATTTAGATGACCGGAGGGATGTCTATCTAAGTGGGAGTTCTTTAAAGTAATATGATTAATTGAACTTTAATTTATCATGAACTTAGTCCTGATAGTTTTTGCATATCTATGTTGTTGTAGATCAATGGCACGTGCTACCGTTCCTTTGAATTTTAATGCATTCCTAGAGAAAGCTAAGTTGAAAGATGATGGTAGCAATTACACGGACTGGGTGTGTAACTTGAGGATTATCCTCATTGCTGCACAGAAGAATTATGTCCTTCAAGCACCGCTAGGTGACAAGCCCCCTCCCGCTAATGTAGACGCTTTGAATGTCTAGTAGACGCAGTCTGATGACTGCATGATAGTTCAGGTGTGCCATGCTTTACGGCTTAGAACCGGGACTTCAACGATGTTTTGAACGTCATGGACCATATGAGATGTTCCAGGAGTTGAAGTTAATATTTCAAGCAAATGCCCGGATTGAGAAATATGAGATTTCCAATAAGTTCTATAGCTGCAAGATGGAGGAGAATAGTTCTATCAGTGAACACTTTCTCAGAATGTCTGGGTACTACAATCATATGACTCAACTTGGTTGCAAAGTTGACGAGGATAGTGTTATTGATAGAGTTCTTCAATCACTGCCACCAAGCTATAAAGGCTTCGTGATGAACTATAATATGCAAGGGATGCAAAAGACAATTCCCGAGCTCTTCGCTATGCTCAAGGCTGCGGAGGTAGAAATCAAAAAGGAGCATCAAGTGTTGATGGTTAACAAAACCACTAGTTTCAAGAAAAAGGGCAAGGGAAAGAAGGGGAACTTCAAGAAGAATAGCAAGATAGTTGCTACTCCCATGAAAAAACCCAAGTCTGGAGCCAAGCCTGAAACTGAGTGCTTCTACTGCAAAGGGACTGGACACTGGAAGCCGAACTGCCCCAAGTATTTGGCGAATAAGAAGGATGGCAAGGTGAACAAAGGTATATGTGATATACATGTTATTGATGTGTACCTTACTAATGCTCGTAGTGGTACCTGGGTATTTGATACCGGTTCGGTTGCTAATATTTGTAACTCGAAACATGGACTACGGATTAAACGAAGATTGGCTAAGGACGAGGTGACGATGCGCGTGGGAAATGGTTCCAAAGTCGATGTGATCGCCGTCGGCACGCTACCTCTACATCTACCTCCGGGATTAGTTTTAGACCTAAATAATTGTTATTTGGTGCCAGTGTTAAGCATGAACATTATATCTGGATCTTGTTTGTTGCGAGACGGTTATTCATTTAAATCAGAGAATAATGGTTGTTCTATTTTTATGAATAATATCTTTTATGGTCATGCACCCTTCAAGAGTGGTCTATTCTTGTTGGATCTCGATTGTAGTGATACACATATTCATAGTATCAAAGCCAAAAGATGTAAGGTTAATAATGATAGTGCAACTTATTTGTGGCACTGCCGATTAGGTCATATTGGTGTAAAGCACATGACGAAACTCCATAGTGATGGACTTTTGGAATCACTTGATTATGAATCACTTGGTGCTTGCGAACCATGCCTCATGGGCAAGATGACTAAAACTCCGTTCTCCGGAACTATGGAGCGAGCAACAGATTTGTTGGAAATAATACATACTGATGTATGTGGACCAATGAGTGTTGAAGCTCGCGGCGGGTATCGTTATTTTCTGACCTTCACTGATGATTTGATCAGATATGGGTATATCTACTTGATGAAGCACACGTCTGAAACATTTGAAAAGTTCAAAGAATTTCAGAGTGAAGTAGAGAATCATCGTAACAAGAAAACAAAGTTTCTACGATCTGATCATGGAGGTGAATATTTGAGTTACGAGTTTGGTCTTCATTTGAAACAATGTGGAATAGTTTCACAACTCACGCCACCCGGAACACCACAGCGTAATGGTGTGTCCGAACGTTGTAACCGTACTTTATTTGATATGGTGCGGTCTATGATGTCTCTTACCGATTTACCACTATCGTTTTGGGGTTATGCTTTAGAGACAGCTGCATTCACGTTAAAAAGGGCACCATCTAAATCCGTTGAGACGACGCCTAATGAACTGTCGTTTGGCAAGAAACCAAAGTTGTCGTTTCTTAAAGTTTGGGGTTGCGATGCTTATGTGAAAAATCTTCAACCTGATAAGCTCGAACCCATGTCAGAAAAATGTGTCTTCATAGGGTACCCAAAAGAGACTGTTGGGTACACCTTCTACCACAGATCCGAAGGCAAGATATTCGTTGCTAAGAATGGATCCTTTCTAGAGAAGGAGTTTCTCTCGAAAGAAGTGAGTGGGAGGAAAGTAGAACTTGATGAGGCAATTGTACCTTCTCCCGAATTGGAAAGTAGTACATTACAGAAACTAGTTCCAGTGATTCCTACACCAATTAGTGAGGAAGCTAATGATGATGATCATGAAACTTTAGATCAAGTTTCTGCTGAACTTCGTAGATCAACCAAAGTTTGTTCCGCACTAGAGTGGTATGGCAACCCAGTTCTGGAAGTCAAGTTACTAGACCATGATGAACGTACGAACTATGAGGAAGCCATGACGAGCCCAGATCCCGCGAAATGGCTTGAGGCCATGAAATCTGAGATGGGATCCATGTATGAGAACAAAGTGTGGACTTTGGTTGACTTGCCCGATGATCGGCAAGCCATCGAAAATAAATGGATCTTCAAGAGGAAGACCGACGAAGACGGTAATGTTACTGTTTCCAAAGCTCGACTTGTTGCGAAAGGGTTTCGAAAAATCCAAGGAGTTGACTACGATAAGACTTCCTCACTCGTAGCGATGCTTAAGTCTGTCCGAATCATGTTAGCAATTGCTGCATTTTATGATTAAGAAATCCGGCAAATGGATGTCAAAACTGTATTCCTGAATGGATGTCTCAAAGAAGAGTTGTATATGATGCAACCAGAAGGTTTTGTCGATCCTAAAGGTGCTCACAAAGTGTGCAAGCTCCAGCGATCCATCTATGGACTGGTGCAGGCATCTCGGAGTTGGAATATACACTTTGATGAGGTGATCAAAGCATATGGATTTATACAGACTTTTGGAGAAGCATGTATTTACAAGAAAGTGAGTGGGAGCTCTATAGAATTTTTGATATTATATGTGGATGACATATTGTTGACTGGAAATGATATAGAATTTCTGGATAGCATAAAAGGATACTTGAAACATAATTTTTCAATGAAAGACCTCGGTGAAACTGCTTACATATTAGGCATCAAAATCTATAGAGATAGATCAAGATGCTTAATTGGACTTTCACAAAGCACATTCATTAATAAAGTTTTGAAGAAGTTCAAAATGGATCAGTCAAAGAAAGGGTTCTTGCCTGTGTTACAAGGTGTGAAGTTGAGTAAGCCTCAATGCCCGACCACTGCAGAAGATAGAGAGAAAATGAAAGTCATTCCCTATGCCTCAGCCATAGGATCTATCATGTATGCAACGCTGTGTACCAGACCTAATGTGTGCCTTGCTATAAGTCTAGCAGGGAGGTACCAAAGTAATCCAGGAGTGGATCACTGGACAGCGGTCAAGAACATCCTGAAATACCTAAAAAGGACAAAGGATATGTTTCTCATGTATGGAGGTGACAAAGAGCTCGTCGTAAACGGTTACGTCGATTCAAGCTTTGACACTGATCCGGATGACTCTAAGTCACAAACCGGATATGTATTTTTATTAAACGGTGGAGCTGTCAGTGGGTGCAGTTCCAAGCAGAGCGTCGTGGCGGGATCTACGTGTGAAGCGGAATACATAGCTGCTTCGGAAGCAGCAAATGAAGGAGTCCAGATGAAGGAGTTCATATCCAATCTAGGTGTATTACCTAGTGCATCGGGTCCAATGAAAATCTTTTGTGACAACACTAGAGCAATAGCCTTGGCGAAGGAATCCAGGTTTCACAAGAGAACAAAGCACATCAAAAGACGCTTCAATTCCATCCGCGATCTAATCAAGGAGGGAGACATAGAGATTTGCAAGATACATACCGATCTGAATGTTGCAGACCCGTTGACTAAGCCTCTTCCACGGGCAAAACATGATCAGCACCAAGACTCCATGGGTGTTAGGATCATTACTTTGTAATCTTGATAATTGACTCTAGTTCAAGTGGGAGACTGAAGGAAATATGCCTTAGAGGCAATAATAAAGATGTTATTTGTATTTCCTTATATCATGATAAATGTCTTTTATTCATGCTAGTAACCGGAAACTTAGTACATGTGTGAATACATAGACAAAATAGTATCTCCCTAGTATGCCTCTACTAGACTAGCTAATTGATCAAAGATGGTTATGTTTCCTAGCCATAGACATGAGTTGTCATTTGATCAACGAGATCACATCATTAGGAGAAAGATGTGATGGACAAGACCCATCCGTTAGCTTAGCACTATGATCGTTTAGTTTTACTGCTATTGCTTTCTTCATGACTTATACATGTTCCTATGACTATGAGATTATGCAACTCCCGAATACCGTAGGAACACCTTGTGTGCTATCAAACATCACAACGTAACTGGGTGATTATAAAGATGCTCTACAGGTGTCTCCGAAGGTGTTCGTGGTGTTGGCATAGATCAAGAATAGGATTTGTCACTCCGAGTGTCGGAGAGGTATCTCTGGGCCCTCTCGGTAATACACATCATAATAAGCCTTGCAAGCAAATGACTAATGAGTTAGTTATGGGATGATGTATTACGGAACGAGCAAAGAGACTTGCTGGTAACGAGATTGAACTAGGTATTGAGATACCGACGATCGAATCTAGGGCAAGTAACATACCGATGACAAAGGGAACAACGTATGTTGTTATGCGGTTTGACCGATAAAGATCTTCGCACAATATGTAGGAGCCAATATGAGCATCCAGGTTCCGCTATTGGTTATTGACTGGAGATGAGTCTCGGTCATGTCTACATAGTTCTCGAACCCGTAGGGTCCGCACGCTTAACGTTTGATGACGATCGGTATTATGAGTTTATGAGTTTTGATGTACCGAAGGTAGTTCGGAGTCCCAGATAAGATCACGGACATGACGAGGAGTCTCGGAATGTCCGAGACGTAAAGATTTATATATTGGACGACTATATTCGGACTCCGGAAGTGTTCCAGAAAGTTTCGGAATAAACTAGAGTGTCGGGGGGTTACCTAAACCCCCTGGGGAAGCTATGGGCCCTAATGGGCTTTAGTGGAAAGAGAGAGGGCCGGCCAGGGCTGGGCCGCGCGCCCCTCCCCCTTGGTCCGAATTGGACAAGGAAAGGAGGGGGGCGGCGCCCCTTTCCTTCTCCCTCTCCCTCTCCTTCCTCCCCCTATCTCCCTCTTGGTGATTCCTACTAGGAATAGGACTGCAATCCTATTCCTAGTAGGATTGCTCCTCTAGGCGCGCCATAGGGTGCCGGCCGGCCTCCCCCCTTGCTCCTTTATATACAGGGGCAGGGGGCCAACCTAAGGACACACAAGTTGATCTCTCTATCCGTGTGCGGTGCCCCCCTCCATAGAAACACACCTCGGTTATACCGTTGCTGTGCTTAGGCGAAGCCCTGCGCCGGTAACTTCATCATATCCGTCACCACGCCGTCGTGCTGACGAAACTCTCCCGTGAAGCTCAACTGGATCAAGAGCTCGTGGGACGTCATCAAGCTGAATGTGTGCTGAACGCGGAGGTGTCGTACATTTGGTGCTTGATCGGTTGAGTCGCGAAGAAGTTCGACTACATCAACCGCGTCACTTGACGCTTCCACTTTCGGTCTACAAGGGTATGTAGACAGGGGCGGACCCAGGACAAAAATGTCCCGGTGTCCCTCCTCAAAAATAGCAGAGCCTCGGAATGATATTGTATCCCTCCTCAAAGATGATGTAAATGTTATCTCAATTTAATAAATCTCTATTATGTTTTAAAAAATACATGGGCACTTGTTCTTTACACGATATCAAATCATGTCTTTTCATTGTGGAAGTCCACATGTGACATTCAATAATATGTAGCTCATATCCAAAGATTATCTATTATGTTGGAAGGAATGTACACTGTTAAATCATTTACATTTAACTGATTATGGAGTTTAACCTTGTTATTGTGCGTTTAGCCGTCAAGGAAAAACACAGACATACGTGAGTTGCTCCCAGAAATTGACAAGATGCAGTGTTCCAATTCCCAACTAAAAACTCCTAAAATTATATAAACCCTAGGTGTACAATTGGAAAGCAAAAACTAGACAAAATTGAGACATACTCTTGGGAGAAATAATCAATTTACCTCTCTAGTTCTCATGTGATCTACGAGTGGGTGAGGGAGTCGACCGTGACACTGATTAGATGCTTGGTGCGCGAGTAGGCGGCGCCGTGACGAACAGGCGCGGGTATGCTGTTTGCAGTTTGCGGGAGGCGGCGGCCAAGAAGTAGGCGTAGGCGCGCAGGTAGCACTCTGATCGATCAGATGGCATATAGCTAGCCAAGCTAGGGCATGCGATGCGTCTTTTTCTCAGAGAGAATGGGCATGCCATGTGTGTGCACGTCCTCAGCCGCATGGGCCATTAGATGGGCCTGGGGTGCATCCCTATCACTGGTTCATTGTTCCTGGTCCAGGAATTTTACCGGTGTCCATACATAAAATTTACCGGTGTCATCGTGATACAAAGGTTACATATACAAGGTAAGCAACAAAATTACCCGGTGTCCTGTGACACCGGGTGGGCCAACATGGGTCCGCCCCTGTATGTAGACACACTCTCCCCTCTCATTGCTCTGCATCTGGTAGATAGATCTTGCGTGATCGTAGAAAATTTTAAAATACTACGTTCCCCCACACCCAGGGTCTACCCGCGCCAAGGTGCCACCGGAGGATTCTGCCAAGAAGTGGCACAAATCTTTCTTCTACGTCCGCAATCTTGGCGCGGACCGCATCAACTTGCCACCGTTCGTCAACTCGCCGCCGTGGGTGTCGGTGATGAAGGAGCCGGAAGGGCTCCCCGGCGCCGAGCTCATTACCGCCTTCATCGCCCGGCGAGTGCTGCCGCTGCAGCAGTGCAACCACCTCATCGGTGAGATGACCGGCCTTGAGGACCCCGACCGCATGTCGAACCTGCGGCTGAGGGCGGACCATATCGCGTGCCGGGTCAACGACATATCCAAGGCCAACCTGCCTGATGACTGGCATTACGGGAAGGCCCCGTACAGTCGCGCGAACCCGACACTGATGGTGAGTCCCTGGTCTCCGTATTTTGCTGCCGCCCATCTTCTCATCCGTCCAGATGCGACGCAGGAGGTGCTTCTGAACACCATTCGGCATCCTTACAACCGACCGTGGACGCAGGTGGTGCGCGCGGCCTCGGAGGAGTCTGAGGCCCACGACGGAGGGGAGGGAGCGCCGGCGCGGGCGCGGAGCGTCAAGCAGGTGAGTTTATCTTTTCTTCTTGAGTCGCCGACCACGGGACAACGTTGGGGGTGCTCACATGAGTTGTTGATGTAGCGGCGGCGCGGCTGGGGCCGGGTCGTCTTGGGGAGCGCCCGTGGCGAGCCGACCGCTGATGGGCCTCGAACCCCTCGTTGGTTACCCCAAGTGGAAGGTGTAAGATGCAGTAAGTAGAAGTGTTTTCCCCTAGCAAAGATGCCAGGGACCGAATCCCCAGAGACTCCTAGGTTCAACAAGTAGGTGTCAATTGCTAACGGCGCAATTAGCAATCAACGTGGACCTGCACACAGATACAAATAACTTTGCTCCCAACGAGTACAGAGAGGTTGTCAATCTCTCCGGCCTTGTAGTTCACAAAGGGTTAAAAGCAATATGATAGTAGTGATAAATAGTGTTTTTGCAATAGTAAGTAAATAGCGAAAAGTAAATGGTGGATGTGATCAATGATGGTAATATGGACCGGAGTCTCATGATGTTCACTAGTGATGTCTCTCTCCCAAAAGACGATAAAACAGCTATGTGAGGTAAACAAATTACAGCTGGGCAATTGACAGGACCACGAACGCAAACCAATGCTGATTACATTGCAAGAAAGGTTGAGGTTCAAAGCATGGGCCGTACGCCAAAGTAAGTAGACCGAAATCCATCAATATCTACTACTAATCATCCACCTTGAGATATCTATCCAGAACATCTCACTGGTATTAAGTTGCGAGTCCCACCCATAGTGTAAACTCAATGCAACAGACAACTGCATTAAAAGAACTTTGCGTAAAGTAAACAATCCTTGCACCCGCGGGCACAAGCACCGTTGTTTTCCCCCTTGTGGCAACAACACATCCCCTAGACTCATGTTTCTGTCACTCAAGCTAGTCATCGAGGGGCATGAACCCACAATCGAGCATAACGTTCCCTCTTGGAGTCACTACTTACTACTCGGCCAAAGCAATAAATAACAACGGAGAACATGCAAGAATTACTTATGAACTAAAATATAAAAGAGGTGAATCAAATATATTACTCAAGATCAATCTGAACATAATCTCATAATCCATCGGATCCCAGCAAACTCAACATAGCAACAGCATAAGGATTACATAGGTGCCTCGATCATGTAGGGCAGCTCACGAGGACTAATTAGTGAAGCACAAGAACGGGAGGAGAACATCACATAGCTACTGGTCATGGACTCATGGTCCAAGGGAGACTACTCACGAGTCATCCGGGAGGTGTCCATGGTGGTGGAGAAGCTCCCGGTGGTGATCCTCCCCTCCGGCATGGTGCCGGGAAGAGTTCTCTTGGTGCTCCCGATCTTGGAAGCGGCGGCGGCTGTGGAACAGAGATGGGATCGCGAAAAGAAGTCCTATTCTGAGGGTTACGGAGGACCCTTTAAATATATGCCAAAGTAGGGCACCGGGGGAGCCTCGGGGGGCCCAGGCGCCCCCCCGGCGCGGCCCAGGGGGGGCGCGCCCACAGGGCGCCTGGAGCCCCTGTGGCCCCCCCCAGGCTGCCCTTCGGACGCAATGTTGTTTCCGGATCGCTGATTTTTTATATAATTTTTCTGGATTTTTCTGGGCAGTTCTCGAAACGTGAAAACCTGAAATACAAAAACAGCCGAAAACATAAACTGGCACTGGGGTGCACTGGATTAGTAAGTTAGTCCAAATATGATCAAAAGTGTATGGAAGTGTATGAATATCATAGCAATATCACCCAAAAGTGGCATGGAGCAAGCAGAAATTATAGATACGTTTTGGACGTATCAACATCCCCAAGCTTAATTCCTGCTCGTCCTCGAGTAGGTAAATGATAACAAGAATAATTTCTGTGGTGACATGCTATTAACCATATAGGACTTTCTCATAGTCATATGACAAAAGCTTACTGAGACAATGATTCTATAGTAATTAAGTTGTCTCAAGAGAAAATCACAAATGACTGAAAGTTTTACAATATGAAACTAAAACAGCAAAAAGATTTGCAATGAACATGACGTGCAAATATGATAAAGTGATATCTAGCTTGCCCCCTTTAGTGATGCAAAACATAAATGCAAGGGCACCTTCAAGGTTTAAGTGATGACTAGATACAATCATTTCAGAATAAACGATATCACAATCATGCAAAAGACAATGCTACTTTGGGACAATGCACATTACACTCAGAATGACAATCATGCTCTCAGTAGTTGGTGCTTCAACATAAAGGTAAAAGAAAGGTTAAGTGCTAAAGCTTTTTATTTTGAAAACATGGAAGCAATTGTGTCAACGGTAGTAGTACTTCATATGTGTCATGTATAAAACATCTTATAAGTTGCAAGCCTCATGCATCGAATACCAATAGTGCTCGCTCCTTGTCCTAATTAGCTCGGATCCCCATGGGTTATCATTGCATTGCATATGTTTTAACCAAGTGTCACAAAGGGGTACCTCTATGCCACCTTTACAAAGGTCCAAGGAGATAGATCGCATTTGATTTCTCGTTTTTGATAGATCTCAACTTGAGGACATCCATACCGGGACAACATAGAAAATAGATGATGGACTCCTCTTTAATGCATAAGCATATTCTCATGAGAGATTGAGGATTAAGGTCCAAGCTAAAACTTCCACCATGATGCATGGCTTTGGTTGGCGGCCCAATGTTCTTCTCTAACAATATGCATATTAACTCAACCCACGGTAAATCACCCTTACTTCAGACAAGACGAACATGCATAGCAACTCACATGATATTCAACAAAAGTGTGACAGTTGATGGCGTCCCCAGAAACATGGTTACCGCTCAGCAAGCAACTTATAAGAAATAAGATACATAAGCAACATATTCTTTACCACAATAGTTTTTAGGCTACTTTCCCATGAGCTATGTATTGCATGGTTAGTTTGCTTAGTGCAGGTGGAGGTTAGCAAAAGACTGGGAGCGACCAACTAAGAGAGCAATGACGGTCATAATCATGCAGAGCGACAAAGCAATATTGAATCAGGCATGGTAGTTATATCGCTACTTAGAAACAAAAGATCATGAAGGCTTGACAGACTTTCTTTACAGTCTTGAATATGCGTGAGCATACGCCAAGTCAATCAAAATAAATTCTTGAAGGAAGATATTACTAAACCATACCACATCATAGGCAAACAAACCAAGTTGGTACTCCAATAACACATTGGGAACCCCCCAGCTATTTGAGATTAACCAAAAGAAAACCTGAACTACTAAGCACCATCATGAAAGTAGCATCTTTATCATAGACACATTAACCCATGCAACGGAAGCAAACTCTCTTAATAAGGTGAGCATGGTAATTAAAGAGAGTTCAAGCAACCAACTAAATAAAAGCTCTTGAAAAGATAAGCATGAATACTAAGAGCAGAGTATGATAGTAGCTATTAAAAGACAAAGAACACACACATCATAGATAGACATGAAAATTCTATGTAATGTTCTAGGTAGAGGTGGAGCGTGTTTCTCTCCCACATAAAGGAATGCTGGGTTCCGACTCGTTATAAAAAACTAAAAAGAAAACTAAAAGCAAGACGCTCCAAGCATAGCACATAACATATGAAGTGATAAAAATATAGCGGAACGAAAGACAAACTGATAATGTTGATGGAGAAGGGGATGCACGGGGGCATCCCCAAGCTTAGACGCTTGAGTCTCCTTGAATATTTCTTGGGTGTGCACGGGGGCATCCCCAAGCTTGAGCGCTTGACACTCCTGAATCTTTTTATCATCTTCCCTCGCACACTTGAAAACTCCCTTCATACACAACTCATCATAATCTGATTAGCGAGGTTAGTACCTTTAATAAAATAATTATACCTTGCTGGAAATAAGGATATTCTTGAAGTTCTACTGTTTCTCAAGATTGCCAAAAGGTTTTTGCAAAGAAAAAGCAAGTTCTCAATTTGCAAAGTGAAGGTAAGGCAAAACAGGACAGAATCTGTGAAAAACAGAACAGCAGGCAGTAATTGACCTGTTCGGGATACTTCTGCAACTCAAATCAAAAAACTCAGAACTGAAGCACGAAAGACAATTATATAGAGAACGCTGTAGAATCAAATTCAGACCAAAAAGATGATCTGGTGATTTTATACGAATTTTACTATCCAAGGACAGAATCTGTTTCCTGGACATCACCTCACAACTTTCGAACTTTCTAGCAATCAGAGGCTATACTTGGCACAAATATGAAAAGCAAAGATACAATGATGATGCTACAGCAGTAAACAACATCAAGACACAACAAAAGCAAAAAAAATTATTCATGTGGGCTGCCTCCCAAAAGCGCTTTCTTTTATGCCTTTAAGCTAGGCATAATGCATAGATCAAGTTTTATCAAGAGTAAAAGAATAACTAGCCCGTACAACGGACTCAAAAGGTAACTTGACCTTCTTACGAGGGAAGTGTTCCATCCCTTTCTTGAGAGGAAACTGAAATTTTATATTACCCTCTTTCATGTCAATGACAGCACCAACGGTGCGCAAAAAGGGACGTCCCAAAATAATTGGACATGAAGGATCACATTCAATATCCATAATAGTGAAATCAACGGGCACATAATTATCATTGACAATAATAAGAACATCGTCGATCCTCCCCAAAGGTTTCTTTATGGAAGAATCAACAAGAGCATCACCAAAAGAACAAGAATCAAAATATTTCAATTTAAGCATATCACATAGTCTTTTGGGCATAATGGAAGTACTAGCTACAATATCACATAAAGCATAGCATGAGAAGTTGTTTATCTTAATTTTAATCATAGAATCCCAACCATCTCCTAGCTTTCTAGGTATGGAGGCTTCTACTCTAAGTTTCTCCTCCCTAGCTTTGATAAGAGCATTAGTGATATGCTCTGTGAAGGCAAGATTAAGCGTGCTAGTGTTGGGATCCTTAGCCATTCCTTGTAGAAAGGCAACAACTTCTGAAATACTACAATTATCAAAATCAATTTTATCATTAGTGGGAAGAATTGTAGTGTCATCCTCTTTGTTTAATTCGCTCTCTATTATAAGAGTTTGAACATCTTCCCAAGTTTCGGTAAGCTTAGGAGCAATTTTAAACCGAGGCTCATACTTTTTTCCTGGAAGACCATGCCATGGGCATAACTCTCCGTCATAACTAGTGTAATCACAAGGTTTATTTTTTTTGTAAATCCCGTCAGAGATAAGTGGGGCAATGGAAGTAGGGGTGTACTCCTCCCATTTAGTGTTTTTGGTAGAACCCATAGTAGCAAGCAAGATAACTATTTTTGTGATTTTCGATAAAAGGAACTAAAGCAAAAATGAAAAGTAAACTAACAAGACTAAAAAGCAAAGGTAAAAGATAGCATGCAACTCCCCTATCCTGAAGAGTGGAGTCCCCGGCAACGGCGCCAGAAAATACTCCTTGATGGGCCTCGAACCCCTCATTGGTTACCCCAAGTGGAAGGTGTAAGATGCAGTAAGTAGAAGTGTTTTCCCCTAGCAAAGATGCCAAGGATCGAATCCCCAGAGACTCCTAGGTTCAACAAGTAGGTGTCAATTGCTAACGGCGCAATTAGCAATCAACATGGACCTGCACACAGATACAAATAACTTTGCTCCCAACGAGTACAGAGAGGTTGTCAATCTCTCCGGCCTTGTAGTTCACAAAGGGTTAAAATCAATATGATAGTAGTGATAAATATGTTTTTGCAATAGTAAGTAAATAGCGAAAAGTAAATAGTGGATGTGATCAATGATGGTAATATGGACCGGAGTCTCATGATGTTCACTAGTGATGTCTCTCTCCCAAAAGACGATAAAATAGCTATGTGAGGTAAACAAATTACAGCTGGGCAATTGACAGGACCACGAACGCAAACCAATGCTGATTACATTGCAAGAAAGGTTGAGGTTCAAAGCATGGGCGGTACGCCAAAGTAAGTAGACCGAAATCCATCAATATCTACTACTAATCATCCACCTTGAGATATCTATCCAGAACATCTCGCTGGTATTAAGTTGCGAGTCCCACCCATAGTGTAAACTCAATGCAACAGACAACTGCATTAAAAGAACTTTGCGTAAAGTAAACAATCCTTGCACCCGCGGGCACAAGCACCGTTGTTTTCCCCCTTGTGACTACAGCACATCCCCTAGACTCATGTTTCTGTCACTCAAGCTAGTCATCGAGGGGAATGAACCCACAATCGAGCATAACGTTCCCTCTTGGAGTCACTACTTACTACTCGGCCAAAGCAATAAATAACAACGGAGAACATGCAAGAATTACTTATGAACTAAAATATAAAAGAGGTGAATCAAATATATTACTCAAGATCAATCTGAACATAATCTCATAATCCATCGGATCCCAGCAAACTCAACATAGCAACAGCATAAGGATTACATAGGTGCCTCAATCATGTAGGGCAGCTCACGAGGACTAATTAGTGAAGCACAAGAACGGGAGGAGAACATCACATAGCTACTGGTCATGGACTCATGGTCCAAGGGAGACTACTCACGAGTCATCCGGGAGGCGTCCATGGTGGTGGAGAAGCTCCCGGTGGTGATCCTCCCCTCCGGCAGGGTGCCGGGAAGAGTTCTCCTGGTGCTCCCGATCTTGGAAGCGGCGGCGGCGGAACAAAGATGGGATCGCAAAAAGAAGTCCTGTTCTGAGGGTTACGAAGGACCCTTTAAATATATGCCAAAGTAGGGCACCGGGGGAGCCTCGGGGGGCCCAGGCGCCCCCCGGCGCGGCCCAGGGGGGGCGCGCCCACAGGGCGCCTGGAGCCCCTGTGGGCCCCCCCTAGGCCGCCCTTCGGACGCAGTGTTGTTTCCGAATCGCTGATTTTTTATATAATTTTTCTGGATTTTTCTGGGCAGTTCTCGAAACGTGAAAACCTGAAATACAAAAACAGCCAAAAACAGAAACTGGCACTGGGGTGCACTGGATTAGTAAGTTAGTCCAAATATGATCAAAAGTGTATGGAAGTGTATGAATATCATAGCAATATCACCCAAAAGTGGCATGGAGCAAGCAGAAATTATAGATACGTTTTGGACGTATCAGCCACACGGGAAGGACAACGTCACGCCACGGGCCTCAGCCGCGAAGCACGTGGCGGACGCGGCCGAGGGCGCGAAGCCGCCCGCCAAGAGGAGGCGCGGCGCTCTGCAGGAGAGGGCGGCCAGGCGTGCCGTTCTGGTGTTGCTGGGGTGAGTTCCTTTCTTCCTTGAACCGAGTGGTTGAGCGGCTCTGCTTGGTTCTTGCGTATTTATCTCCTCTTGGGTTTCAGGTCGCCAATCTCGCTGGCGCTGGCGACGGAGGATGGCGCGTCCACCGATGGCGCCGCGTTCTAGAGGAGCCGGTCTGGCACCATCGATCAGGACGAGGAGGAGGGGTTGGCGGATCCCGACCTTGGTCTGGACCCGACCGACACGGAAGGCCAGTCCTGGCGGGACCGGGACCGGGCCGAGGCGGCATGGACCGAGGCCTGGGTTAGCACCGCGGCGACGTGGGGGTGAGCCGGCGAGGAGCCGGCATGGCCGGAGATGCAGTGGGGACAAAGGTGGCAGCGACGGCCTTCGTGTCGTCGTTGGAGGGGGAGCACGGCCAAGGCGGCCGTGTAGATGAGATGGACCTCCATCGGGAGGTCGTAGTCGTTGGGGACGACACCCCGCCGCGGACCGACGCGGTCGAGCGGGCGGGGGCCGACGAAGGCGGCGGTGACGCCGTCTTGGAGAAGGCGCTACGGACGGCGCCACAGGGGGAGGCTCAGATGCCGTCGAGGGAGGCACCGCCGGTGGTGGAGCCGTGGATCACTCCGCCCACCGCGCCGTTGGTGGTGCCGGAGAGGGCGCCGACCACAGGGGAGGCGGCCAGCGGGGACTACGCTCTGATGCTTAGGTCCGGAGGTCGCCGGGCCGTTGGGTGCAGGCGCCACGGAACGGGGCCAGCGAGGTCTTCTTCAGGCCTCCGACCCAGGAGGAGGCGGTGATGGACGCCATGACCCGGCGCCTGCAAGGGCAGGCGGACTAGGTTCAGGCCTTCGCCCATGCCGGGTTGGAGCAGACGCAGGAGCTGGAGCGCGCCATGCTCGTGAGTCTCCCTTACTTTCTGCTTTTCTTGTTGCTTCTTCTATGTGGGGGCATGCCAGTGCACCCAGTGGGTGTAGCCCACGAGATTTGGGCCAACTGCGTAGCAGTTGGGTCGAATCTTAAATTGTTGTGTTTTGTGTTGATAGTTGCCTTTTGCAGAAACTAGACTCTTATTGGGTCAGCGTCTTGAACCGGCTCCTTGAGACGCATGGGCGGATCAAGGAGCAGCTCGCCGCCAAGGAGGAGGAGCTCCGTGCCGCGGCAGGTACTTTTCTTGCATGCTATCTTCTACTTTTTCTTGCGAATCTTGAAGTAGTGCTTCGTTCATGAATCGTTCTTTTGTAGCCGAGGTGTTGTCCTGGCGGATCCGGCTGATCCGGGCCGGTTTCCACTATGACCGGCTCGTTGCCGATGCAGGTCGGCTTGGGGCCGAGGTGGAGCGGGCGCGAGCGGAGGCGACGGGAGCCCGGCAGGCGCTCGATGAAGCCAGCCAGCTACGGGAGCAGCTGGCGGGCGACAAGGGTCGTCTTGAGGCCGAGGTGGAACGCCTCAGGGTGGAAGCCGCCAAGGTCGTGGAGATGCAACAGGCCCTTGCTGAGGCGGACCAACAGTGCGACAAGCTGGCCGACGACAAGGGTTAGCTCCAGGCCGAGGTGGAGCGCCTGAAGGCGCTGGTGGCCGCAGCGGAGGAGCCCGGCAGCGGGAAACCCGGCGCCGCGAGGAGGCCGAGAAGGCGGCCGAGGACAAGAATGCCGAGCTGAAGGTGGCCCTTGCCAAGGTTGCCAAACTAGAGGAGATGGTTAAGGATCGTGACCGTACCATCGACTGGGAGCGGCGTGGTATGTTGCTCGAAGCATAGCACCTGGAAGAGTTCTTCTCCAGTAAGTGGTTTTCTTGGGTCTTTCGCTGGGCTGGGGCTCCAGATTTTCTTCCTTAGTGACGTTCTTCTGATTTGCCTCTCTTCTTTGACAGGGGCCTTCCCGGAGACGCAACAGCTGGCGGAGGAGGCGGTCCGCTTTCAGCGCGACCTGGAGGGCATAGTCGGCTTTGGGACTGACCCGCAGGTGGCCTAGACCTTCTCGGAGATCGTGGCCGTCGCCGAGGCTCGTCTGCGAGTCTTGGGCAGGCAGATGGCGCGGCTCTTTGAGGCCAGCACGGCGATGATGGCGACCCTCAGGCCGGGTTCCGTTGCGCCGAACAGCTTCTCGCGGTTGGCGTGGTGGCTGGAGGCGGGGCCGAATCGGCTGCATGACTCGTGCCTTTCCGCCGCCCGTGCTGGCGCCGAGATGGCGCTCAGGTTTGCGATGTCTTGGCATCCGGACCTGTCACTGGACGCGTCGATGGGCCAGCGAGCCGGCTCGGAGAGCCAGCTGCAGGCGGAGGCCGGCCGAATCGCTGCTCGGGCCAGCACCATTGACGAGTTCACCTTCCATGATGAGTTCCGGCCGGAGCAGACAAAAGATGGCGGAGTCGTGCCTGTCGACGACTACAGCCTGTTTCTGAACGACCCGGAGGGCAGCTTCGAGGAGAGGCGCATCTACCGCGATGCGGGCGTCGAGGAGGGAGACACCGGCATCTCGGCGGGCCCGGAGGCCACCGAGGAGGATGCTTGAAGCTGCCTGTTTTTGACTTAGCAAAAATTTATGTTAGGTAGCAGGTCCACCCCACCACTGGGGGTATCTGGGTGTAATGAATTCTGGCCTTGGGCCTGTTTGAATTTGAACTCGTACTGTATAAATTTCGTGAATGTTTGCACTCTTGCTTTTTGTCTTTTGAACCGTTTTCGTGCGTTTTCCCCTTTCGGGCTCCCCCCCCCCCCCTCCGATTCTGATGGTCGAGGCTCCGGTCCGAGACAAGGGGTTTGGCCTTTGAGAGAACCACGCAGTACTTGAGCTGTCAAAATGTTGAGCGTGAGCGAAACACCCACTGGGCCGGCTGGTGGCGATCCGGCGGAGCCGGTTGGTGAGCAGCCGGTCGGGCGGTGGTGTTTAAAAGTGATAGGGCCGAGTTGATCAACCCGGCGCCATGTATGAAATTCGTGGATGCTTGCGCTTTTGCTTTTCGTCCGTTGAGCCATTTTCTTGCGATTTTCCCCCCTCGGGCTTCCCCCGCGTGAGTCTGAAGGCTGAAGCTCCGGTCCGTGAGAGGGCATTTGGCCTTTGAGAGGAGCGCACAGTACTTAGGCGTTCGAAACGTTGAGCGCGAGCGAAGCACCCACTGGGCCGGCTGGCGGCGATCTGGCGAACCCGGTTGGTGAACAGCCGACCGTGTGGTGACTTAACTGTTCGTGGCGTGGCCGGGTTGGGCGACCTGGCGGTCCTTGACTTAGTGTTCCTGGCATGCTGGTGCTCTGGCCTTTGCGCACTTGCCGGCCGACAGCCGAAGCCGGTCTGTGGCTTAGGGCGGAGCTGTTGGGAACGTAGTATTTCAAAAAAATTCCTACGGTCACGCAAGATCTATCTACTAGATGCATAGCAACGAGAGGGGAGAGTGTGTCTACGTACCCACGTAGACCGAAAGTGGAAGCGTCTACTGACGCGGTTGATGCAGTCGAACGTCTTCGCGATCCAACCGATCCAAGCACCGAACGTACGGCACCTCCGCGTTCACCACACGTTCAACTCAATGACGTCCCACGAGCTCTTGATCCAGTTGAGCTTCACGGGAGAGTTTCGTCAGCACGACGGCGTGGTAACGGAGATGATGAAGTTACCGATGTAGGGCTTCGCCTAAGCACAGCAATGATATGGCCGAGGTGTGTTTCTGTGGAGGGGGCACCGCACACGGTTAAAACAATGTTGCTTGTGTATCCTAGAGTTCCCCTTGCCCCTCTATATAAAGGAGCAAGGGGGGAGGCCGGCCGGCCCTTGGGCGCGCCAAGGAGAGGGAGGAGTCCTCCTCCTAGTAGGAGTAGGACTCCTCCTTTAATAGTCCAACTAGGAGGAGGAAGGGGGGAGGAAGGAGAGGGAAGAGGAGAACGAAAGGGGGGTGGGCGACCCCCTCCCTAGTCCAATTCGTACTCCCTATAAGGAGGGGGCGCGGCTGCCCCTTGTGGGCTGCCTCCCCTTTTCCCTATGGCCCATGTATGCCCAATAGTCCCCCAGGGGGTTCCGATAACCCCCCCGACACTCTAATAAATTCCGGTAACCCCCAGAAGTCATCCGGTGTAAGAATATAGTCATCCAATATATTAATCTTTATGTCACGGACATTCCGAGACTCCTCGTCATGTCCGTGATCTCATCCGGGACTCCGAACTACCTTTGGTACATCAAAACTAATAAACTCATAATACCGATCGTCATCGAACGTTATGCGAGCGGACCCTACGGGTTCGAGAACTATGTAGACATGACCGAGACTCATCTCCGGTCAATAACCAATAGCGGAACCTGGATGCTCATATTGGTTCCTACATATTCTACAAATGTCTTTATCGGTCAAACCGCATAACAACATATGTTGTTCCCTTTGTCATCGGTATGTTACTTGTCCGAGATTCGATCGTCAGTATCATCATACCTAGTTCAATCTCGTTACCGGCAAGTCTCTTTACTCGTTCCATAATACATCAATCCGCAACTAACTCATTAGTCACGTTGCTTGCAAGGCTTATAGTGATGTGCATTACCGAGAGGGCCCAGAGATACCTCTTCGACAATCGGAGTGACAAATCCTAATCTCGATTTATGCCAACTCAACAAACACCATCGAAGACACTTGTAGAGCATCTTTATAATCACCCAGTTACGTTGTGATGTTTGATAGCACACAAAGTGTTCCTACAGTATTCGGGAGTTGCATAATCTCATAGTCATTGGAACATGTATAAGTCATGAAGAAAGCAACATCAGTATACTAAACGATCAAGTGCTAAGCTAACGGAATGGGTCAAGTCAATAACATCATTCTCTAATGATGTGATCCCGTTTATCAAATGACAACTCATTTCTATGGCTAGGAAACTTAACCATCTTTGATTAACGAGCTAGTCAAGTAGAGGCATACTAGTGACACTCTGTTTGTCTATGTATTCACACATGTACTAAGTTTCCGGTTAATACAATTCTAGCATGAATAATAAAAAATTATCATGATATAAGGAAATAAATAATAACTTTATTATTGCCTCTAGGGCATATTTCCTTCAGTCTTTCATTTGCAGTAGAGTCAATAATCTAGTTCACATCACCATGTGAGTTAACATTCACATCCACATGTGATTTAACACTTTATAGTTCACATCACCATGTGACCAATACCAAAAAGATTTACTAGAGTCAATAATCTAATTCACATCACCATGTGATTAACACCCAAAGAGTACTAAGGTGTGATCATGTTTTGCTTGTGAGAGAGGTTTAGTCAATGGGCCTGCCACATTCAGATCTGTATGTATTTTCCAATTTTCTATGTCTACAATGCTCTGCACGGAGCTACTCTAGCTAAATGCTCCCACTTCCAATATGTATCTAGATCGAGACTCAGAGTCATCCAGATCGGTGTCAAATCTTGCATCGACGTAACTCTTTACGACGAACTCTTTATCACCTCCATAACCGAGAAATATTTCCCTAGTCCTCTAAGGATAATTTCGACCGCTGTCTAGTGATCTACTCATAGATCAAAATTTGTACTCCCTTGCCAAACTCAGGGCAGGGCATACAATAGGTTTGGTATACAGCATGGCATACTTTATAGAACCTATGGCTAAGGCATAGAGAATGAATTTCATTCTCTCTCTATCTTTTGCTGTGGTCGGGCTTTGAGTCTTACTCAACTTCACACCTTGCAACACAGGCAAGAACTCTTTCTTTGACTGTCCGTTTTGAACTACTTCAAAAACTTGTCAAGGTATGTACTCATTGAAAAAACTTATCAAGCGTCCTGATCTATCTCTATAGATTTTGATGCTCAATATGTAAGCAGCTTCACCGTGGTCTTTCTTTGAAAAACTCCTTTCAAACACTCCTTTTATGCTTTCCAGAAATTTCTACATTATTTCCGATCGACAATATGTCATTCACATATACTTATCAGAAAGGCTGTAGTTCTCCCACTCACTTTCTTGTAAATACAGGCTTCATCGCAAGTCTGTATAAAAATATATGCTTTGATCAACTTATCAAAGCATATATTCCAACTCCGAGATGCTTGCACCAGTCCATAGATGGATGATGGAGCCTGCACATTTTGTTAGCACCTTTAGGACTGAGAAAACCTTCTGGTTGCATCGTATACAACTCTTCTTTAATAAATCCATTCAAGAACGCAGTTTTGTTATCCATTTGCCAGATTTCATAAAATGCGGCAATTGCTAACATGATTCGTGTAACATCCCAAATTTTCAATTTGGAATGTTATAGATAGATCATATTGCATTGCATATTTCTTTGCATTTTTTTTGTGGCGATCCTCGAAAATTCTAAGCAACTCGAGGACCTACGGAGAGAGTTGGGAATTCTACCGTTTTCGTATTTGAGTTTACTCGAATACCGGTACGAGGATAGTGTTGGTTTTAATTATTTTCTCTCCTAACATTATTTCTAAACAAAATATATGAGCGGAGATAATATGACTTCTCCAAAATAACAGAAATATTGGAGGAAAAATATTAAAATCACTTTTGCTATTTATTCGGATTTATTTGCGATTTTATTTGCATAGGAAAAATACGCATTTTTCAAAATTGCATTTAGGTCCAGGAAAAATGTTCACTTTGTCGTAAACACTATTAGAGGACGGTGAAAATTTATTTCGGAATTTTTGGACCCCGTTTAGTATTTTTTTCGCGCGTTTTACCACGTCAGGACTCGTTTAAAAAAAACGCCTCCCGCCGTACCCGGCCAGGACTCCCTGGCCTGGGGCCTTTATAAGGCGCCGCCCCAGCCTGCTAGCCGCCCCAGCCGCCAGCCAGCCCGACGCCGAAACCCTAGCGCCGCCCGTCGCCGCTGCTGCCGCGCGCCGCCGCCTCGCACCGCTGCCCGCGCTGCCGCCGCTGCCGTTGCCGCCGCCGCAGTCGTCGCCGCCACCGGACTTCTCGCCGGAGACCGCCGCCGCCGCCGGAGTTTGCCGTTCCCGTGGTAGCCGTCGGTTTTTCTTTTTAACCGATCGTTTTTTTTTTCGAGAAACCCTAGATCCGTTTTTTTGGTTAGATCGGTTTTTCTCCGGTTTAGTTATTTAGCGGACGTTCACCCGTACGTTCGTTTTAACGAACATTTTCGCACGTCAGCCGCATACAGCGAACGTTCATTCGTTAGCCTATTCGTCAGTTTTCTTTTTCGGGGTATTTATCCGCGATTATTCCGATCGCGATTTCTGCCCTGATCTTGTTTTTCGTTTTTCTTTTCGCTCGAGACTCGGAATCAGGTGATTCAAAATCCCAGATCTTTGTCTCGATGCCATCTTTTTGTTTAACGAACTTGAAAAAAGTTTTGGATACTGTAAAATTTGACCTAGATTAAATTAGTAATCGGAGCTCGTTTTTCTTTCGCAGTTTGAGTTTCATTGCTTCTTTCGATTTTATTCTTTTTGAAAACCGGAGTTCTTAAGTTGAACTTTCTGGTTAGATCTTATCTTTAGGAGTTTTGTGTGTGCATCATTTTTTGATTGCTTATGTATGCTATTGTTTGCTTGCGATAGAATACCCGGACTGTGAAGCGTGCTACTACGAGTCTCTAGGTTTTGCGAATCGTCAGCAAGGCAAGTAACACTTTGATCATACTCTTTATTACCCAACTTTATGCATTAGATCAAACCCTCACACATTGCATGAGTAGTAACTCTTAACTTGTGGGACTGGGAAGTAGATTGAGGTAGAACCTATTACCTGCATAATTATTCAAACCCTTGGGAGTTACTTCTACGTTATGCTTAGGTTGCCATGCTATGCTCGTAGACGTGGGTTGGGTTTGAGTGAATTCCATGACAGATGTGAGTGGTTAATTAAGGATTCAACTTAAGGTGGCTACTTGAATACACATCTGGGTGGATTGGTTGCAGGGCACCTGGAGAATCTAGTGTTGTCCTAGGAAATCCCGGGGTTCCGTGTGATTTTTCCTATGGAATTCCACCCAGGCTCAAAGGGATCATAAAACTATTCATGCTAGAAACTTTTGTGTGCAGCCACAATGCCATTATGGGCTCTCGCATAGTTGAGTAAGTTATGGGAAACCTTTCCATGATGGGCTAGCAGATGTAGAGGGATTGTAGGTGTACCGGCCTATCTATCGGTTAAGGGGACCTCTTCGGAAAGACTGTGTCTCGGTCATCCGTTTCTCAAACACCTTGCAGTGCGAGAAACCAAACGGAGGCGATCGAGTCTTGTGGGAAAAGTGCACAAACCTCTGCAGAGTGTACAAACTGATCATGATTAGCCGTGTCCCCGGTTTTGGACAATCTTGAGTATCTGGTACTTGAATTATTGGTTGATCTCATCACTCTAAAAGTTAACTTGTTGGGTTAATGATTATTTTAAATTAGGATTGAGTTGGAGGTACCTTCTCAATGATGTTTCAACTACCATGATAGTTAAAAATAAAATTTATTCATTTGTTGTAGGGAAAAATTGGCTTTACGCAAAAAAATTAACCTTAGAGCCTCCACCAGCCAAATATGCGTATAGTATAGACTTTGTTCTGTTACTTGCATCTTCTGTGTTATCTTGCCAGCATATTCCACGTGCTGACCCGTTTTCGGGCTGCAACATATTACGTTGCAGACTTTTCAGACGAGGAGTAAGACATTCTAGGTCGTTTGTCATGCACTCAGCTATGCCGTTGGAGTTGATGGACTCACTTATCTTCCAAGCCTTCCGCTGTTATTTTGTTAGATGGCCTTAAGTCATAGACTTATGTAATAAGTTCTCTTTGGAGACATTCGATGTAATAAGTGTGTGATTACCACTCTGTTATAAATCCTTCAAGTACTGTGTGTGTCAGCATTACCGATCCAGGGATGACACTGAAACACAGAGACTTCGGTCCATTCGGATCGTGGTCGCTACAAGATGGTATCAGAGCACACGCTGATTGTAGGACACGACCACTAAGATAAATCCTAGGTCAGTCTTCTCTAGTCATTTCTGACTCCTCTCCATTTTCTACTTCTTTAGGATGGTGGACCCAAGGAACAAGTTCACGCAACCGGATGAAGACACACCTTTTGGCCGACACTAGAAGGAAGTCCCTAGGTACCTAAACATAGGAATACCAAGATTTACCGAGACCTACACCGCCACTCTACCAGAAGAGGAGCGATGGAGCATTCAAGTTCAAATTCCCGGGAGAAACCTTCGCACCATCCAGTGAGCCAATAGAGTTTTCTTTTGATGCACCAACCTGGAGCCTAGGCAAGAGTATAGCAGCCCACATCACTATGAGGAGAATCGGAGAAGTCTACAAGCAGGAGCTGAAGGACACTATGTCACACCCTGATTTCCATGCCACATTGCTTAAGCTTATAATCGTGCTAAAAATGTGGATTGACAAAAACTTTTGAGTGTTTTTGACTTTGCTTGATTGATTTTTTGTCTGCTGATTGCTAGTGCTCTACAAATCAAATAAATCCTCCAACTCTTATACTTCATCTCCTTGATCCAAAACCTTTTCTCAATGATCATGCCATGTGCATAGACCAGTATAGTATTTTCTTATAAAAATATTTTGGCCAAATAGTATTTCTAAAATTAGTTTTCCAAAAACCCTTGAATTGAGGCTTGCACTACAAGTACCTTATTTAGGGTGTGAAAAATATTTCAAAAAGTATATTTGAACCCTATTAGGTATAGGACTGCCATAAACCACAAAATTATAATTTTAAAAGTTATTTTTATATTTTATTTAAAAGCTTTTTCTTAAGGCCAGAAATGGTCTTTAATAGGGAAAAATTATTTAATTATTTCAAAAATATTTGCCAAAATTCAGGGAAACTCATAGGACATATATTGTCCACATATAAGAGTTTCAACACATGGTCATGTTCAAAATATTGGACAAATCCTTCCAAAACCCTTTTCTGGATATTTCAAGCTTTTGAAATATTTACAAAGGAAATATTCTCCAAAACTTCCAGGGAAATTCTATCATGTCAAATATGACATATTTGATGATCTTGCAAAGCCTCATGCCTTGAAGATCAAGGAAACATCATCTAATCCCATCAAAACCATTTCTGTCCATTTTGAAGTTTGAGCAACTTTACATTGCCAAACTTGTCCAAATGCTCTCAAACTTGGTGCACATTCCAGAATGATCTAATAAGGCATATAGACCAAATGGCACAAGTTTTGGAGAAGGGTAACTTGATCAGAGTACCCCAAAACCATTTCTGTTCAAATTCAAATTTGAACAACTTTACATTACCAACTTTTTACCTGGGGCTTCAAACTTTGTGGGCATGATCATAACCCCAAATAATTACACTATACCAAGTGGTGCATCAAGGGGAGATGGTTAGCTTAACTTAAACATGGTGAAACCATTTCTGTTGATTTCTAGGGTTCACCAAAGTTACATTGGCAACTTTGCCCAAATGATCTCAAATTTGGTGACAGGGCCTAAATGTATGTGCTATTTCATCATGTTAAGTCCCATGTCAATTGGAAGTCATTTGCTTGCCCAAAACCACATCAAACACCTTCTGCCCTTTTACCAAAACCATTGTTTTGACCCCTTCCACTATTCCCCTTTACCTCAAATTCTTACCACAGGTAAACCTGATCATCTTCTACCTCCAGTAACTTCCCCATGGCCAGAGCTCAATGATTGAGGGGGGTAAAACCCCATTTTACTCTTCTAGACAGCAGCAATCTCCTTCTTTCTCACCTCCCTCCTCACTCCAGTGGCCCTCCAGGGCATCCCAGGACGTCTGTGCATTGTTTACTACCCCTAGCACAGTTGGACATTGGGGGACATGACCAGGGCGCAAGGGACGTGACCATGCCGGCCAAAGACACGCTCTGGAGCGCGCTACAGTGCGCCAAGGCACTGTAGCTCGGCCCTCCAGAGGCATCCAGGTGGCATTGGGCAGAGCGAGCGTGTCCATCGAGGTCTCCTCGACGTCCACGACACGCCTCGTTGTCGGGCCCCTCCTCCCTTGCCCCCCTTATCCCTCCGTGAGCTCGCCCGAGCGCGTCCATGGACGTTGCTCACGGTGCACCGCGGCCACGCCTATTTAAGCCACCCCCGACCCTCTCTCTCGTCTTGGTTAGAACTTCCTCTCTCCCGTGAACCTCCTGGACATGCTCTGCCTCCCCCTCTGGCTTTCCTTCCCTCTCCCTAGCCACCATGGCCGACATCGGCCTCTGCCCAGCTCTGGTGAACCAGAGCCTCCCC
>LR738716.1:27345472-27384461 GCA_902687465.1 Secale cereale | reverse complement strand
CCCCCCAACTCCTTCCTTCCCTTTCCCTAGCACCCCTGGCGTCGCACCCGTCTTCTCCCGAAGCCGCTCGCCGACGCCATGGCCGCCGTCGCTCCTGTTCCTCCCGGCCCGCTTGAAGACCCGGGATGGGCGCGGCTCGCTTTGCTGAGCCCTTCGGTGCGTCGGGCACCACCGGGGACGGCCGGAGTCACCGGGGATCGGCGCCGGCGTGCGCTCTACCTCGCCTCCTCTGCTTCAAACGGAGGAAGAAGAAGGACCTGCGTCAGCAGCGGGCCCCGCTCATCAACGACTCAGCGCATGCGTGAGCCAATGACCGGTGGGCCGACCCCATTTAAATGGACATGGGTCCATCTGGCACCCGCCTTCCGTGTAGGAAGGCGTAATAGCCGAATACGCCTTCGACGTCGCCCTCTGCCCGCGTGGTCGAGCCACTGGGCCGGCCCAGTGGCATCCTGGCGCTAAGCCTCTCCCTGTGCGCTATCTGAGGGTATAAACCTTTCCCCTGTTTCTTTTTCTTTTTCTGCAATCTTCAAAAACCCATAAATAATTCAAAATAACTCCAAATCTGATGATTCAAATTTCTGGTAGTTTCTAAAATCATGATCTACCTGTTGGTGCAACATGCACATTTTTCCAGAAACTTTTCCTTCATAGATATTATCAAACTGTCATTATTCCATTTTTTGTGATGAACTTTAGAAAATCATAGAGGGCTCAAATTTGATCCAAATGCAGTGGTTCAAATTCCTAGGTGCTTGTCATATCCCAACTTAGTTTTGGAACATTTTTATTAATACTTTCTGTACCCCACCAAATAATGAGCCATTTCTTCATATTTATCAACTTTGCAAAATCCTAGGGAATTCATTTGAACTCCAAATCCAGTGAAACCAACTCCTAGATGCTTCTAAAATCATAACTTGATTAATGGGTGCCTTTGCTCATTGTTCAAAAATATATTTCTGTACACTTCTTTCAAATCCATAAACACCTTGATTCCATCATTCTGAAATGTGCCAAACCATCCATTGATCATACTCCAATGAAACCACCTTGGTCATTTCTCATATGACCAGAGGTATCCTAGAAAAGTCCAACTCCTATTTTTAGAGCACTTTTATTTTTGTCTTGTTGTGTTGCTTATTATGATTGTTTCCATCGTTAGTTGACGAAATAAATGGAATACTCGGAGATGGACCAGAAGGTTTGAAGACTCGGAAGAACAAGGCAAGCAGCCCTTTGACCATGATACCCTTGTGTTCTTCGGAACCCATTTATTTCCGAATGCATGATGATAAGAATGACGGTGGAGACCTAGTTATGAACCACCACATGATGCGTGCTTTACTCATGATCTTGCTATGTGCTAGATGCAATGCAAATGATTAGTAGTGATGCTTAGTGATACATGTGTGCCATGAAACCTTCGTGGTTGCATTCTTTTCAAAAAAAACATCGGGTGCCCCTAATGCCCGAGGGTGATGTTGAGTTAGGTCATCACTTGAGGAAGAAGTGATGTGCCAATAAAGATCTTGTGTGTGGGTGAAATGATGGATTAGATTTATGTGTGACTACCGTCCCAACCAAACATGTGCAACCACTCTACCCCTTATGGGACGGGGCATTATTGATTACTTAGGCCGATACTAGCATGGTGCCCACATTACTAGTGACGGGAAGACTTGAGGTCTTTCCCGGGACGGGGTCGTGCTCGGCTAGGCGACCATGATTGTTTTCACAGGGCACCGGATACACCGTTGGTCCCTTCGTGTATGCGTGACATTGAATATAGGGCAAGTCCCATGATCTATTGTTTGTACTCGAGGGCTATGCACCAACGAGTGGACCCTATGTTAGTGTCGTCTAGGGAAAGGTAATGACTGGGTGCTTACCCCGGGTACTTGAGGTACCGCGGGTCGTGGATGACACGGAAGTTCCTCGGATCTAGTGGGTAAAGTGCGCAACCTCTGCAGAGTGTAAAACTATTCGAATAGCCGTGTCCACGGTCATGGACAGTTGGGTGGTGCTACTTAAACTATGTACAGAATTTTACAATATCAGTGAAAGTATGTGTGTGTGATGAGTCAAGGTGGTGACTTGACTCGTTGAGTTGAACCCTATTCATGTTGATATCGGTAACATGTCCTCGAGGTTACGTGAATTTATTGATGCATATACTTGATGATAGAATATTTATTCTAGCTCGTAGCTAGATTGCTCATTGTTGTACAAATGCGTTGTTTCCTAGAACCAAATCATGGGTTGCTTGCGAGTAAATTCAAATTACTCATTGGCTTGCCACTGGTTATTTTATTGGCCAGGCATGAGAGAACAGGATATGATGAAGATTTCTTGGTGACGAGCATGCGAGCTAGGACGCTTCCCAGTCAGAATGCCTGTAGGGTTAAGGCAGATGGCATGGGTCCAAGTTGTCATTGAAGATTTCCGCTGCGATGATATACTCAAGACTTGACCATAATGGTCCTATTTGTGTAACACAGTATGTATGGATTTAAGACTCTTGTTATTCAGCTTTTGTGTGTTCAGTGAGCATTGATCTCTGGGATCACTGTACACGTGAATTCGGTGATCACGACTTATGAGTCGGGGTCCCCACACACTATCTACCAGATTTGTGGACGCCAAAATGAGCGTTGGGACATGATCAGCACCCGGAAGGACATGTCCATTGCATCGTTCATCCAGGAGTTAAACCAGCACATTCGACGACAAGAGCACTAGATGTGCGCAGGGATGATAGATCTGAAGAAGGCACTAAACAGGAATTTGGAGCTAGAAGAAGAACTTAAATCTACTCGTGACGGATACAAGGAGGAGATGTTGATACTAGTGGAGAAGAATGATGATTTGACAAGGAAGCTAGGAGTATTCATGGGAGATCTAGCACCAGGAGGAGAAGAAGAGGAAGAAGAACCCAGAGAGTTTCGTTCTGAAGATTACAACATCATCGACGACACGGATTCAGACCCCGATGATAGTGAAGACGAAGACTATGAAGATGAAGCTGGAGCAGACATCATGGAATCGTGCGTCGATCAAAAAATTTAGATGACCACCCTATGACTAGTAGTTTTTCCCCACAAAGTAGTATTTAGAGCACTTTGTAACGTTAGTTAGATCTTGTAAGACCTTGTTTGAAATTGATTGGTGTGATATGATTGTGTTTGTCTCGTGTGCATATGGGTAGTGAATTTCCCGTAGACCTCATTTCTATTCTAATCTCTTCCCTCTACACCCATCAGATGCCTCCAAGACATGAGCCCGGATTTGAATTTCCCCCTGAGCTCACTCAGTTGATCCAGTAGCAGAACACCTTGATGCAACTTCTTGTCCAGAACACTCAGAACAACCAGAACAACAACAAGAACCCTCCACCACCACCACCCATGGACAACCTGACGCGTTTCCTAAGGTTGCAACCACCGGTGTTTGCTAGCAGCATTGAACCAATAGTTGTTGATGACTGGTTGCGCAAGATTGGAAAGGATTTTACCACCGCCAATTGCTCGGATGCTGAGAAGGTGCGATTTGCCGCACACTAGTTGTCTGGACCGCCGTAGCATGGTGGGAGAATTACACAGCCACCTTCCCTATAGCCAATGTCACCTGGGAGCAGTTTCAGTAAGCTTTCCGTACTGCCCATGTCTCGACTGGAGCTATGAGCATGAAGAAGCGGGAGTTTTGCAACTTGCGCCAAGGAAATCGTACTGTGGCTCAATACGTGGATGAGTTTAGTACCCTATCTTGTTATGCCCCAGACGATATGGCCACAGATGCCGCTAAGCAGGAGAGATTTATGGAAAGGCTGAATGATGAGATGAGCGTACAGTTGATGGTGGCAACTTTCAACAACTACCAGGAGTTGGTAGATAAATCTCTTATGATTGAAGGGAAGCAGCATCAGATTGAGAGCCGCCAGAGGAAGTATGCACAAGGAAGGAATAAATCTGGAGCCCAATAGAAGCCCCGATTCACTCCGAATTCGGGAGGATACACCCATAACCATGGAAGCCACCACCACACTGGAGGAAGTTCCCACAACCACAATGGCTATAAGAATGGGAATGGGAATGTAGCAAACAATAATCAGAACCGCTCTACTCCATCCACACCCGCCAAGAAGGATTTAAGCCACGTCACCTGTTTCAAGTGCGGGAAGAATGGACACTATGCCACAGAGTGCCCTGAAGCTAAGAATGGGAACGGCAATGGAAGCGCCGGGAAGAAGCCCAACCCATTCAACAAAGGACAAGTGAACCACGTGACCGTGGAGGAGATAGAAGAGCAACCAGATGCTGTTGTCGGTAAGTTTTTGGTTAAGACATTTACCGCAATAGTTCTTTTCGATACTGGTGCATCGCATTCAAACATTTCAAGGGGATCGTAAATAGACATAGGATGTCCACACGAGTCCTTAAGACCCCCATGTTAGTAAGTTCACCAGGAGCAGAGTATATGGCACACCAAGGATGTTTTCAGACGCCATTGATCATAGGACTCCATACTTTCCCCTCAGACTTAATAGTTCTGGAGTCACAAGGATTGGATGTGATATTAGGAATGGATTGGCTATCGAAGTATGGAGGCAACATCAATTGTGCTAGCAAGTCTATTTTGCTTACCACCCCGGAGGGAAAAAGGATTAAATATGTATCTAGGCATTCACCTAAACGGACACAAGTGCATTCTCTCACGGGAGTTGTTCAGGAGGAAGTGCCGGTAGTAAAGGATTATCCGGATGTGTTCCCAGAGGAGCTACCTGGCATGCTACCGGATAGAGATATTGAGTTCATGATTGAGTTGTTGCCTGGCACCGGACCAATTTCTAAGAGACCGTATCGAATACCAGCAAATGATGTGGAGGAGATCAAGAAGCAGATTAAGGAGTTATTGGAGAAAGGGTTTATTCGCCGAAGTTCATCACCTTGGGGAGCCCCAGTGCTTTTGGTCGAGAAGAAGGATGGATCTTTAAGAATGGTCATTGATTATCGTGCATTGAATGAAGTGACTATTAAGAATAAGTACCCGCTGCCGATGATCAATGATTTGTTCGACCAACTCCAGGGAGTGAAAGTATTCTCCAAGATAGATCTACGATCTGGATACCACCAATTGAAGATCCGATAGAAAGATATACCTAAGACAGCCTTCACCACAAGGTACGTGCTATATGAGTATACTGTTATGTCATTTGGATTGGCCAACGCCCCTGCCTATTTCGTGAGTATGATGAACAAGGTGTCCATGGAGTTCTTGGATAAGTTTATCGTGGTATTCATTGATGATATTTTGGTGTACTCGAAGAATGAGGAGGAACATGCGGAGCTTTTGCGTTTGGTTTTGGAGAAGCTCAGAGAACATCAGTTGTATGCCAAGTTTAGCAAATGCGAGTTTTGGTTGAAGGAAGTTGGATTCCTAGGGCATGTTATATCGGGAGAAGGTATAGAAGTGGACCCCGTCAAAGTACAGGCAGTCACTGAATGGTTGGCACCCACTTCAGTTGGAGAAATCCACAGTTTTCTTGGACTCGCGCGATACTACCGGAGGTTCATAGAAAATTTCTCCAAGATTGCTAAGCCAATGACAACGTTGTTGAAGAAGGAGATAAAGTTCGATTGTACTGAAGAGTGCGAAGAAAGTTTCCAGGAGTTGAAGAAATGGTTGACGACAGCCCCAGTGCTGATCTTGCCAGATATACGTAAGGATTTCCAAGTGTACTGCGATGCTTCACGCTTAGGACTCAGAGGAGTACTTATGCAGGACGGAAGAGTTGTTTCCTATGCCTCCCGTCAACTACGACCGCACGAGTTGAATTATGTGACGCACGATCTGGAGTTAGCAGCTGTAGTGCACGCACTGAAAACCTGGAGACATTTCCTTATTGGAAATCGTTGTGATGTGTACACGGATCACAAGAGTTTGAAGTACATTTTCACCCAGAAGGAGCTGAACCTCAAACAGAGGAGATGGTTGGAGCTCATAAAGGATTATGATATGAAGCTGCACTATCACCCAAGAAAGGCCAATGTCGTTGCAGACGCTCTGAGCCGGAAGAGTTATGCGAATACCGTAGTAAAAGGGGGATTGCCCTAGGAGATAGCAGAAGATCTGAGGGAGCTTCGTTTGGAGATAGTCCCTAGAGGTTTTGTTGCAACATTGGAGGTTTAGTCGACATTGCTAGGAAAGATACTCGAAGCCCAAAAGGATAACAAAGAGATTTCCGAGATAAAGAAGAGGATGAGTGAAGGAAAAGCCAAAGTATTTCGTGAGGACGAGCACGACACCTTGTGGTTTGAGGATCGAATCTATGTGCCCAACGACCCGGAGATCAAGAAGTTGATACTGCAGGAGGCACATGATTCGCCATACTCGATACACCCCGGAAACACCAAGATGTATCTGGATTTGAAGGAACGTTTCTGGTGGACGGGAATGAAGAAGGATATTCTCGAGTATGTAGCCGTATGTGATGTATGCCAGAGAGTAAAGGCAGAGCATCAGAAGCCAGCAGGATTGCTACAGCCTATGCTGATACCCGAATGGAAGTGGGAGAAGCTTGGCATGGATTTTATCACTGGATTGCCTAGGACCAAATCAGGATATGACTCAATCTGGGTAGTAGTGGATCGTTTGACCAAAGTAGCCCACTTTATCCCCGTGAAAACCACTTACACCGGTGCGAAGTTGACCAAGATATACATGACCAGGATCGTTTGTCTGCACGGAGTTCCGAGGACCATCGTATCAGATAGAGGAACACAGTTCACCTCAAAGTTTTGGCATCAGCTACACCAGACTTTGGGAACGAGGCTGGAATTCAGCACAGCGCTTCACCCACAGACAGACGGACAGACCGAGAGAGTCAATCAGATTCTGGAGGACATGTTGAGAGCATGTGCGCTAGATTATGGATCTAGTTGGGATGATAATTTGCCCTACACGGAGTTCTCATACAACAACAGTTACCAGGCCAGTTTGAAGATGGCACCGTTCGAAGCATTGTACGGAAGGAGATGCCGAACACCGTTAATGTGGGATGAAGTTGGAGACCGACAGTTGTTTGGACCGGATTTGATCAAAGAGTCTGAAGAGAAGGTTAAGCTGATTCGGGATAGACTGAAGGTAGCTCAGTCCAGACAGAAGAGTTATGCAGACTCGAAGCACAAGGAGATAGCTTATGAAATCGGAGACAGAGCATACTTGCGAGTATCGCCTCTGCGAGGAGTTAAACGTTTCGGAGTTAAGGGAAAGCTAGCCCCGAGATTTGTGGGACCTTACCGTGTTTTGGAACGCATGGGAGAGGTTGCCTATAAGTTGGAGTTGCCCGAAGGATTGTCAGGAGTGCACGACGTGTTTCACGTTTAGCAGCTTAAGAAGTGCCATGCGGAGATAGCCGATATCCCGCTTAGAGACACAGTACCCCTGGAAGAAATTCAGTTGGATAGTGATCTGACTGATGAGGAGAAGCCTGTTAAGATTCTCGAATTTTCGAGCAGAGTCACCCGCAGTAAGGTTATCAAGTTTTGGAAAGTTCAGTGGAGTCACCACACCGAGGAAGAAGCCACCTGGGAACGATAAGATGATTTACGCAAGGACCACCCACACCTGTTCTCTAGCCAAGTCGAATCTCGAGGGCGAGATTCATTCTAAGGGGGGTAGGTTTGTAACATCCCAAATTTTCAATTTGGAATGTTGTACATAGATCATATTGAATTGCATATTTCTTTGCATTTTTTTCGTGGTGATCCTCGAAAATTCTAAGCAACTCAAGGACCTACGGAGAGAGTTGGGAATTCTACCGTTTTCGTATTTGAGTTTACTCGAATACCGGTACGAGGATAGTATTGGTTTTAATTATTTTCTCTCCTAAAAATATTTCTAAACAAAATATATGAGTGGAGATAATATGACTTCTCCAAAATAACAGAAATATTGGAGGAAAAATATTAAAATCGCTTTTGGTATTTATTCGGATTTATTTGCGATTTTATTTGCATAGGAAAAATACGCGTTTTTCAAAATTGCATTTAGGTCCGAGAAAAATGTTCACTTTGTCCTAAATATTATTAGAGGACGGTGAAAATTTATTTCGGAATTTATGGACCCCGTTTAGTATTTTTTTTTCCGCCCATTTTACCACGTCAGGACTCGTTTAAAACAAAAACCGCCTCCGGGCCGTACCCGGCCAGGATTCCCTGGCCTTGGGCCTTTATAAGGCGCCGAGCCGACCCGCTAGCCGCCCCAGCCACCAGCCCGCCCGACGCCGAAACCCTAGCGCCGCCTGCTGCCGCGCGCCACCGCCGCCGCCTGACTTCTTGCCGTAGACCGCCGCCGCCGCCAGAGTTCACAGTTCCCGAGGTAGCCGTCGGTTTTTCCATTTAACCGATCAGTTTTTTTCGAGAAACCCTAGATCCATTTTTTTTGTTAGATCTGTTTTTCTTCGGTTTAGTTATTTAGCGGACGTTCATCCGTACGTTCGTTTTAACGAATGTTGTTCGCCCGTTAGCCGCAGACAGCGAACGTTCGTTCGTTAGCCTGTTCGTCAATTTTCTTTTTTGGGGTATTTATCCGCGATTATTCCGATCGCGATTTCTGCCCTGATCTTGTTTTTCGTTTTTCTTTTCGAACGAGAGTCGGAATCAGGTGATTCAAAATCCCAGATCTTCATCTCGATGCCCTCTTTCCATTTAACCAACTTGAACAAAGTTTTGGCTACTGTAAAATTTGACCTAGATTTTATTAGTAATCGGAGCTTGTTTCTTTCGCAGTTTGAGTTTCGTTGCTTCTTTCGATTTGATTATTTTTGCAAACCGGAGTTCTTAAGTTGAACTTTCTGGTTAGATCTTATCTTTTGGAGTTTTGTTTGTGCATCATTGCTTGATTGCTTATGTATGCTATTGTTTGCTTGCGATAGAATACCCGGACTGTGAAGCATGCTACTACGAGTCTCTAGGTTTTGTGAATCATCAGCAAGGCAAGTAACACTTTGATCATACTCTTTATTACCAGTTTTATGCATTAGATCAAACCCTCACACATTGCATGAGTAGTAACTCTTAACTTGCGGGACTGGGAAGTAGATTGAGGTAGAACCTATTACCTTCATTATTTTTCAAACCCGTGGGAGTTACTTCTACGTTATGCTTAGGTTGCCATGCTATGCTCGTAGACGTGGGTTGGGTTTGAGTGAAATCCATGACAGATGTGAGTGGTTAATTAAGGATTCAACTTAAGGTGGCTACTTGAATACACATCTGGGTGGAATGGTTGCAGGGCACCTGGAGAATCCAGTGTTGTCCTAGGAAATCCTGGGGTTCCGTGTGATTTTTCCTATGGAATGCCACCCAGGCTCAAAGGGATAATAAAACTATTCATGCTAGAAACTTCTGTGTGCAGCCACAATGCCATTATGGGCTCTGGCATAGTTGAGTAAGTTGTGGGAAACCTTTCCATGATGGGCTAGCAGATGTAGAGGGAATGTAGGTGTACCGGCCTATCTATCGGTTAAGGGGACCTCTTCGGAAAGACTGTGTCTCGGTCATCCATTTCTCAAACACCTTGCAGTGCGAGAAACCAAACGAAGGCGATCGAGTCTTGTGGGAAAAGTGCACAAACCTCTACAGAGTGTACAAACTGATAATGATTAGTCGTGTCCCCGGTTATGGACAATCTTGAGTATCTGGTACTTGAATTATTGGTTGATCTCATCACTCTAAAAGTTAACTTGTTGGGTTAATGATTATTTTAATTTGGGATTGAGTTGGAGGTACCTTCTCAATGATGTTTCAACTACCATGATAGTTAAAAATAAAATTTATTCCTTTGTTGTAGGGGAAAATTGGCTTTATGCAAAGAAAATAACCTTAGAGCCTCCACCAGCCAAATATGCATATAGTATAGCCTTTATTCTGTTACTTCCATGTTCTGTGTTATCTTGCCAGCATATTCCACGTGCTGACCCGTTTTCGGGCTGCAACATGTTACGTTGCAGACTTTTCAAACGAGGAGTAAGACATTCTAGGTCATTTGTCATGCACTCAGCTATACCGTTGGAGTTGATGGACTCACTTATCTTCCAAGCCTTCCGCTGTTATTTTGTTAGATGGCCTTAAGCCATAGACTTATGTAATAAGTTCTCTTTGGAGACATTCGATGTAATAAGTGTGTGATTGCCACTCAGTTATAAATCCTTCAAGTACTGTGTGTGTCAGCATTACCGATCCAGGGATGACACTGAAACACGGAGACTTCGGTCCATTCGGATCGTGGTCGCTACAATTCGGACAGACTTAAGCATCACTACGGGTGAGAAAATCTCATCGTAGTCAACACCTTGAACTTGTCAAAAACCTTTGACAACAAGTTGAGCTTTGTATACAGTAACATTACCATCGGCGTCAGTCTTCCTCTTAAAGATCCATTTATTTTCAATGGCTTGCCGATCATCGGGCAAGTCAACCAAAGTCCACACTTTGTTCTCATACATGGATCCCATCTCAGATTTCATGGCATCAAGCCATTTTGTGGAATCGGGGCTCATTATCGCTTCCTCATAGTTCGTAGGTTCATCACGGTCTAGTAACATGACTTCCAGAACTGGGTTACCGTACCACTCTGGCGCGGAATGTACTCTGGTTGACCTACGAGGTTCATCAGTAACTTGATCTGAAGTTTCATGATCATCATCATTAACTTCTTCGCTGATTGGTGTAGTAATCATTGGAACTAATTTCTTATGATGTACTACTTTCCAATTTGGGAGAAGGTACAATGACCTCATTAAGTTCCACTTTCCTCCCACTCACTTATTTCGAGAGAAAATCCTTCTCTAGAAAGTATCCATTTTTAGCAACGAATATCTTGCCTTTGGATCTGTGATAGAAGGTGTACCCAACAGTTTCCTTTGGGTATCCTATGAAGACACATTTCTCCGATTTGGGTTCGAGCTTATCAGCTTGAAACTTTTTCACATAAGCATCGTTGACCCAAACTTTAAGAAACGACATCTTTGGTTTCTTGCCAAACCACAGCTCACAAGGCATCGTCTCAACGGATTTAGATGGTGCCCTATTTAACGTTAATACAGCTGTCTCTAATGCATAACCCCAAAACGTTAGTGGTAAATCGGTAAGAGACATCATAGATCGCACCATATCTAATAAAGTGCGTTTACGACGTTCGGACACACCATTACGCTGTGGTGTTCCGGGTGGCGTGTGCTGTGAAACTATTCCACATTGTTTTAAATGAAGACCAAACTCATAACTCATATATTTGCCTCCATGATGAGATTGTAGAAACTTTATTTTCTTGTTACAATGATTCTCTACTTCACTCTGAAATTCTTCGAACTTTTCAAACGTTTCAGACTTGTGCTTCATTAAGTAGATATACCCATATTTTCTCAAATCATCAGTGAAGGTCAGAAAATAACGATACCCGCCGCGAGCCTGAACACTCATCGTTCGACATACATCAGAATGTATGATTTCCAACCAATATATTGCTTGCTCCGTTAATCCGGAGAACGGAGTTTTAGTCATCTTGCCCATGAGGCATGGTTCGCAAGCACCAAGTGATCCATAATCAAGTGATTTCAAAAGTCCATCAGCATGGAGTTTCTTCATGCGCTCTATACCTATATAACCTAAACGGCGGTGCCACAAATAAGTTGCACTATCATTATCTACTTTGCATCTTTTTGGCTTCAATATTATGAATATATGTATTACTACGATCGAGATCCAACAAACTAGTTTCATTGGGTGTATGACCATCGAAGGTTTTATTCATGTAAGCAGAACAACAATTATTCTATGACTTTAAATGAATAACCATATTGCAACAAACATGATGAAATCATATTCATGCTCAGCGCAAATACCAAATAACATTTAGTTAGGTTTTACACTAATCCCGAAAGTATAGGGAGTGTGCGATGATGATCATATCAATCTTGGAACCACTTCCAACACACATCGTCACTTCACCTTTAACTAGTCTTTGTTCGTTCTGCAACTCTGGTTTCGAGTTACTAATTTTAGCAACTGTACCGGTATCAAATACCAAGGGGTTGCTATGAACACTAGTAAATTACACATCAATAATTTTTATATCAAATATACCTTTGTTCACTTTGCCATCCGTCTTATCCGCCAAGTATCTCGGGCAGTTCCACTTCCAGTGACCATTCCTTTGCAGTAGAAGCACTTAGTTTCAGGCTTGAGTTTAGCTTTGGGTTTCTTCATGTGAGTGACAACTTGCTTGTCATTCTTTTTGAAGTTCCCCTTCTATCTCTTTGCCCTTTACTTTAAACAAGAGGTCGTGTTAACCATCAACACTTGATGCTCTTTCTTGATTTCTACTTTCGCCGATTCAACATCGCGAAGAGCTCAGCAATTACTTTCGTCGTCCCTTACATATTATAGTTCATCACAAAGTTCTACTAACTTGGTGATAGTGACTAGAAAACCTTGTCAATTACTCTCTTACCTGGAAGATTAACTCCCACTTGATTCAAGAAATTGTAGTACCCAGACAATCTGAGCACATGCTCACTGGTTGAGCTATTCTCCTCCATCTTGTAGGCAAAGTACTATCAGAGGTCTTATACCTCACGACACGGGCATGAGTATGAAATACTAATTTCAACTCTTGGAACATCTCATATGCTCTGTGGCGTTCAAAACGCTTTTGAAGTGTCGGTTATAAGCCGTAAAGCATGGCGCACTAAACTATCAAGTACTCATCATATCGAGCTTGTCAAACGTTCATAACGTCTACATCTGCTCCTGCAATAGGTTTGTCACCTAGCGGTGCATCAAGGACATAATACTTCTGTCCAGCAATGAGGATAATCCTCAGATCACGGACCTAGTCCGCATCATTGCTACTAACATCTTTCAACTTAGTTTTCTCTAGGAACATATCAAAAACATAGGGGAGCTATAACTCGAGCTATTGATCTACAACATAATTTGCAAATACTATCAGGGCAAAGTTCATTATAAATTAAAGTTCAATTAATCATATTACTTAAGAACTCCCACTTAGATAGACATCCCTCTAGTCATCTAAATGATCATGTGATCCAAATCAACTAAACCATGTCCGATCATCACGTGAGATGGAGTAGTTTTCAATGGTGAACATCTTATGTTGATCATATCTACTATAAGATTCACGCTCGACCTTTCGGTCTCCAGTGTTCCGAGGCAATGTCTGTACATGCTAGGCTCGTCAAGTTTAACCTGAGTATTCCGCATGTGCAAAACTGGCTTGCACCTGTTGTATGTGAACTTAGAGCCTATCACACCCGATCATCACGTGGTGTCTCAGCACGAAGAACTTCCGCAATGGTGCATACTCAGGGAGAACACTTGTACCTTGAAATTTTGTAAGGGATCATCCTATAATGCTACCGCCGTACTAAGCAAAATAAGAAGCATGACAAGATACACATCACATGCAATCAAAATATGTGACATGATATGGCCATCGTCATCTTGTGCTTTTGATCTCCATCTCCAGAGCATCGTCATGATCTCCATCGTCACCGGCTAGACACCATGATCTTCATCATAGCATCGTGGTCGTCTCGCCAACTATAGCAACTACCACTATCGCTAACTCATAGTGATAAAGTGAAGCAATTACATGGCCTTCGCAATTCATACAATAAAGAGACAACCATAAGGCTCCTGCCGGTTGCCGATAACTTTACAAAACATGATCATCTCATACAATAACATATAACTCATCTCGTCTTGACCATATCACATCACAACATGCCCTGGAAAAACAAGTTAGACGTCCTCTACTTTGTTGTTGCAAGTTTTACGTGGCTGCTATAGGCTTAGCAAGAACTGTTCTTACCTACGCATACAAAAACCACAATGATTTTTAATCAAGTATGTGTTGTTTTAACCTTCACAAGGACCAGGCATAGCCACACTCGATTCAACTAAAGTGAGAGAGACAGACACCCACCAGTAACCTTTAAGCAACGAGTGCTCGTTACGGTGAAACCAGCCTCGCGTAAGCGTACGCGTAATGTCAGTCTGGGCCGCTTCATCTCACAATACCGCCAAATCAAAGTAGGACATGCTGGTAAGCAGTATGACTATTATCGCCCACAACTCGTTGGTTCTACTCATGCATATCATCTACGCATAGACCTGGCTCATGATGCCACTGTTGGGGAACATAGTACTTCAAAAAAATTCCTACGATCACGCAAGATCTATCTACTAGATGCATAGCAATGAGAGGGGAGAGTGTGTCTACGTACCCTCGTAGACCGAAAGCGAAAGCGTCTAGTGACGCGGTTGATGTAGTCGAACGTCTTCGTGATCCAACTGATCCAAGCACCGAACGTACGGCACCTCCGCGTTCAGCACACGTTCAGCTTAATTATGTCCCACGAGAGAGTTTCACGGGAGAGTTTCGTCAGCACGATGGCGTGGTGACGGAGATGATGAATTTACCAAGGTAGGGCTTCGCCTAGGCACTTCAAAGATATGATCGAGGTGTGTTTCTGTAGAGGGGGGCATCGCACATGGCTAAACATTGTTGCTTGTGTATCCTAGGGTGCCCCCTGCCCCTGTATATAAAGGAGCAAGGGGAAGGCCGGCCGGCCCTTGGGCGTGCCAAGGAGAGGGAGGAATCCTCCTCCTAGTAAGAGTAGGACTCCTCCTTTCCTAGTCCAACTAGGAGGAGGAAGGGGGAAGGAAGGAGAGGGAAGAGGAGAAGGAAAGGGGAGCGCCCCCTCCCTAGTCCAATTCGGACTCCCTATAGGGAGGGGGCGCGGCTGCCCCTTGTGGGCTGCCTCCCCTTTTCCCTATGGCCCATGTAGGCCCAATAGTCCCCCCCCCCAGGGGTTCCGATAACCCCCCAGCACTCCGATAAATATCCGGTGACCCCCGGAACTCATCCGATGTCCGAATATAGTCATCCAATATATTAATCTTTATGTCTCGGACATTCCAAGACTCCTCGTCTTTTCCGTGATTTCATCCGGGACTCCGAACTACCTTCGGTACATCAAAACTCATAAACTCATAATACTGATCGTCATCGAACATTAAGCATGCGGACCCTACGGGTTCGAGAACTATGTAGACATGACCGAGACCCATCTCCGGTCAATAACCAATAGTGGAACCTGGATGCTCATATTGGTTCCTACATATTCTACAAAGATCTTTATCGGCCAAACCGCATAACAACATACGTTGTTCCCTTTGTCATCGGTATGTTACTTGTCCGAGATTCGATCGTCGATATCATCATACCTAGTTCAATCTCGTTACCGGCAAGTCTCTTTACTCGTTCCGTAATGCATCATACCGCAACTAACTCATTAGTCACATTGCTTGCAAGGCTTATAGTGATGCGCATTACCGAGAGGGCCCAGAGATACCTCTGCGACAATCGGAGTGACAAATCCTAATCTCAATCTATGCCAACTCAACAAGCACCATCAGAGACACTAGTAGAGCATCTTTATAATCACCCAGTTATGTTGTGACGTTTGATAGCACACAAAGTGTTCCTCCGGTATTCGGGGGTTGCATAATCTCATAGTCATAGGAACATGTATAAGTCATGAAGGAAGCAATAGCAATATACTAAATGATAAAGTGCTAAGCTAACGGAAAGGGTCAAGTCAATCATATCATTCTCTAATGATGTGATCCCGTTCATCAAATGACAACTCATGTCTATGGCTAGGAAACTAAACCATCTTTGATTAACGAGCTAGTCAAGTAGAGGCATACTAGTGACACTCTATTTGTCTATGTATTCACACATGTACTAAGTTTCCGGTTAATACAATTCTAGCGTGAATAATAAACATTTATCATGAGATAAGGAAATAAATAATAACTTTATTATTGCCTCTAGGGCATATTACCTTTAGGAGCGGGAGGCCGCGACGATCCCAACGCATCTGGAACCGCTAAGTTAGGTGGCGGGTAGCGGCCAAGTCGGCGTGCCCCCGAGCATCGTTCTGGGACCTCATTGTTTACAAATGTGCACAAGGCAGTGATACATACACGTACATGCCTAACTGTAAAACAGGCGGAGGAGCTCCGCGCTCCACGGCCAGGTTGTTTCTTCATCGGTAGTGTCCCTCTTGCGCTTGTTTGACTTGCGGGCATCGATGAGGTAGTAAGCATTGCGATCGCACAAGGCCTTGCTGATGAAGAAGGGGCCTTCCCATGGGGAGGACAGATTATGTTGGCCGGCCTGCTGCTAGATGAGCCGGAGGATGAGGTCTCCCTCTCGGAAAGCGAGGGGCTTGATCTTCTTGCTGTGGTAGTGCCTCAAGCCTTGTTGTAGATGGCCGAGCGACTGAGTGCTAGGAGACGTGCTTCCTCGAGCAAGTCGACACCATCTTCGCAGGCTTCTTTGGCTTCAGCCTCGGTGTATATCGTGACGCGCGGCGAGTCGAACTTGAGTCGGTCGGGATGATGGCTTCTGCTCCATAGACGAGGAAGAACGGGGTGAACCCGGTCGACCGGTTTGGCGTTGTTCGGAGGCTCTAGAGGACGGCCGGCAACTCGTCGAACCAGCTATCGGGTGAGCGGATGAGTAGCTCGACGAGCCGTGGCTTGATGCCGGATAGGATGAGGCCGTTGCCTGCTCGACCTGCCCGTTGGACTGCGGTTGTGCAACGGAAGCTAGGTCGAGGCGGATGCCGGAGATGGAGCAGTACTACGCGAGCGCGCCCTTGGTGAAGTTGGTGATGTTGTCCGTGATGATGATGTTCGGCATGCCGTAGCACACCACGATGTCCTTGATGAATCGAACGGTTGTTGGCCCGTCCAGCTTCTTGATCGGCCTTGCTTTGATCCATTTGGTGAACTTGTCCACCGCCACTAACAAATGCGTCATGCCGCCTCGAGAGGTGTTGAAGGGTCCTACCATGTCGTGTCCCCAAACCGCGAAGGGCCAGGCGGTCGAGATGGTCCGGAGTGTCGACGCAGGCTGGTGGGTGCGCTTGCTGGACCGCTGGCATCCCTCACACTTGAGGACGAGTAACTCGGTGTCTTGGAGGGCCGTGCGCCAGTAGAAGCCATGGCGAAAAGCCTTGGCCACCAGGGACCGTGAGGCGGCATGATGACAGCACTCGCCTTGGTGTATGTCGAGGAGGATCTCCACGCCCTTGTCTTGCTCGACGCAGCGTTGGAAAACGCCGGTGGGGCTGTGCTTGACGAGCTCTTTGTTGATGATGTTGTAGGTGGACACCCGGTGCTGCACTTGCCGAGCTTCAGTCTCGTCCATGGGGAGGACCCCGCTCTCAAGAAACTCCGAGATGGGCAGGGCCCACGATGGCACCGTCACCACGGCGAGAACGGCCACCACGGCGGGTTCAGGGGCGGCAGCCCCCGAGCCGGGTTCATGAGTCCCCGGGTCGGGAGCGGAGGCGACCAGATTGATGGTTGCGGCCTCTGGGGCGGGTTGAGCAGCCCCTGGCCGGGTTCGGCAGTCCCCGGGTCGGGTTCGGCAGTCCCCGGGCCGGGTTGAGGCGTGGTCGGGTCGTCTGGGACGTAGATGGACTCGAAGTCCGGAGAGGGCTTGACGGACGGCTTGCATAAGTGCTCGAGGGAGGCGCCGGATGGGATGGACTGTCAGGACGAGGCGATCTTGGCGAGCGCGTTGGATGCCTCGATTTCCGTGCGTGGGACGTGGAGGAACTCGCAGCCCATGAAGAATCCGGACATCTTCTGAACAAGGAAGCGGTAGCTTGCCATGTTGGGGTCACGGGCGTCCCACTCGCCGGAGCACTGTTGCACCACCAGGTCCGAGTCGCCGTAGCACAGGATGCGCCGGATGCCGAGTTCCTTGGCCAGTCGGAGGCCATGCACAAGGGCCTCGTACTCGGCGATGTTGTTGGAGGTGGCAAAGTGGATATGGAGCGTGTACTTGAGTCGGTCGCCCTTCGGGGAAGACAGCACAATGCAGGCCCCTAGACCGAGACGCATCTTCGAGCCGTTGAAGTGCATGCGCCAGTGCGTCGAGTCCGGCGACGGCGGCAGGTACTGGGTCTCAGTGCAGTCAACGAGGAAGCCGGCCAAAGCTTGGGACTTATCATGGTGCGGGGCTCATAGAGGATGGTGTGGCCGTCTAGCTCGGGCGCCCACTTGGCAATCCGACCAGAGGTGTCGCAGCACCCGATGATTTCGCCGAGGGGGGTTGTGCTAACCATGGCAACCTCGTGCTCTTGGAAGTACTGCTTCAGCTTCTTGGCGGTGAAGTACACACCGTAACACATCTTCTGGTAATGTGGGTAGTTCTTTTTGGAGGCGGAGAGCACCTCGCTCAGGTAGTAGACGGGACGCTGGACGGCTTGGATCTTGCCCTTCTCTGGTCGCTCGACCACCATGACCATGCTGACCGACCGCGAGGTTGCGACTATGTAGAGCAACAGCAGCTCCTTCTCGGCTGGCGTGGCTAGGACGTGTGCGTTGGAGAGCATGCGCTTGAGATTCCGGAAAGCCTCGTCCGCCTGGTCGTTCCACTCGAACAGCGTCTTCTTCTTCATTAGCTGGTATAGGGGCAAGGCCCTCTTGCCCAGCCGGCTGAGGAACTGGCTGACCGAAGCCAAGCAGTCGGTGAACTTTTGGACATCGTGCAACCGAGTCGGCTTGTGCATGTGCTCGATGGCCATGATTTTCTCCGGGTTTGCCTCAATGCCACACTCCGAGATGAGGAAGCCAATAGCTTTTCGACCGGGACGCCGAAAATGCATTTCTCCGGGTTGAGCTTGACCTTGTACTCGCGTAGGTTGGTGAAGGTTTCCTTCAGGTCGTCGAGGAGCATGAGATGCTTGGTCTTCACCATGATGCCGTCCATGTAGACGTGGATGTTGCGGCCGAGTTGCGGCAGCAAGCATTTCTGCATGCAGCACTAGAAAGTGGCTCCGATGTTCTTCAGGCCGAACAACATGGTGATGTAGCAATACGCCCCAAAGGGCATGATGAAGGACATCTTCAGGGCATCACCCGGGTCTAGCTTGATCTAGTGATAGCCGGAGTAAGCGTCCAAGAAGGACAGGAGCTCGCACCCGGCGGTGGAGCTGATGACATGGTCAATCCACGGGAGGGCGAATGGATCCTTGGCGCAGGCCTTGTTTAGGCTGGTGTAGTCGATACACATGCGCCAGGTATTGTTTTTCTTCAGGACGAGGACTGGGTTGGCCAGCCACTCGGGGTGAAACACTTCCATGATGAAGTCGGCCGCCAAAAGCTTGGCGATCTCTTCACTGATTGTCCTTCTCTTCTCCTTGGAGAAATGTCGTAGGGGTTGGCAGACAGGCTTAGCATCCTTGTGGATGTGGAGTTTGTGCTTGGCGTACTTCCTCGGGATACCCGGCATGTCCTTTGGGGTCCATGCGAAGATATCCCGATTCTCATGGAGGAACTCGATGAGCGCGCCTTCCTATTTGCTGCCGAGGCGGGTGCCTATGACAACGTACTGATGACCCACATGTGTAGGGGATCTATCGTAGTCCTTTCGATAAGTAAGAGTGTCGAACCCAACGAGGAGCAGAAGGAAATGATAGGCAGTTTTGAGTAAGGTATTTTCTGCAAGCACTGAAATTATCGGTAACAGATAGTTTTGTGATAAGGTAATTGGTAGCAAGTGACAAAAGGTAAAATTAAATAAGGTGCAGCAAGATGTCCCAATCCTTTTGTAGCAAAGGACAAGCCTGGAAAAACTTTTATATGAAGGAAAACGCTCCCGAGGACACATGGGAATTATCGTCAAGCTAGTTTTCATCACGATCATCTGATTCACGTTCGGTACTTTGATAATTTGGTATGTGGGTGGACCGGTGCTTGGGTGTTGTCCTTACTTGGAGAAGCCTCCCACTTATGATTAACCTCTAATGCAGGCATCCGCAACTACAAAAGAAATACTAAGGTAGACCTAACCATAGCATGATACATATGGATCCAAGTCAGCCCCTTACGAAGCAACACATAAACTAGGGTTTAAGCTTCTGTCACTCTAGCAACCCATCATCTACTTATTACTTCCCAATGCCTTCCTCTAGGCCCAAAGAATGGTGTAGTGTCATTTAGTCGACGTTCACATGACACCACTAGAGGAGAGACAACATACATCTCATCAAAATATCGAACGAATACCAAATTCACATGACTACTTATAGCAAGACTTCTCCCATGTCCTCGGGAACAAAAGTAACTACTCACAAGACATAATATTGTTCATGATCAGAGGGGTATTAATATGCATAATAGATTTGAACATATGATCTTCCACCAAGTAAACCAACTAGCATCAACTATAAGGAGTAATCAACACTACTAGCAACCCACAAGTACCAATCTGAGGTTTGGGTACAAAGATTGGATTCAAGAGATGAACTAGGGTTTGAGAGGAGATGGTGCTGGTGAAGATGTTGATGAAGATAACCCTCCCCAAGATGGGAGAGTTGTTGGTGATGACAGCGGTGACGATTTCCCCCTCCCGGAGGGAAGTATCCCCGGCAGAACAGCTCTGCCGAAGCCCTAGATTGGTTCTGCCTCGAGACGGTGGCCTCTGGTCCCGAAAGCTCCCGTCTAATTTTTTCTAGGTCAAAACACCTCATATAGGAGAAGATGGGCATCGGGGGGCCATCAGGTGGCCCACGAGGCAGGGGGTGCGCCCCCACCCTCGTGGACAGGTGGTGGCCCCCCTGATGAATCTCTTTCGCCAGATATTTTTTATATTTTTGAAACGGTGTCCCGTGGAGTTCGGAGCTTTTTGAGTTGTGCAGAATAGGTTTCCAGTGTTTGCTCCTTTTCCAGCCCAGAATTCTAGCTGCCGACATTCTCCCTCTTCATGTTAACCTTGTAAAATAAGAGAGAAAAGGCATAAGTATTGTGACATAATGTGTAATAACAGCCCAAAGTGCAATAAATATCAACATAAAAGCATGATGCAAAATGGACGTATCACGTACTTGCTGCAGCTGGGATCTTCCGAGTTTAGCTTCACCTTCTTGGTCTCCTTGGAGGGCTTGAATAAGGCCTCGTTGGCCGGCTCCTCGGCCGGGATCGGCATAGCCGACGCCTCGTTGCCCAGTGCGACGATCCGGTCGAGCTGGCACCGCTCCTCGGCTATGACCAGTGACTCGAATAGCGTGGAGCTGTCTCGGGCACACTCCAGGGACTTGCAGTAGTCACCGGTGACAGTGATGAGGCTCTTTGGACCCGGCAGCTCATCTTCAGGTAAGCGTAGTGGGGGACCTCCATGAACTTGGCCAGCGCGGGCTGGCCCAGCAGCGCGTGGTACGCACTAGATAGGTCCACCACTTCGAATCAGATCGGCTCGCGTCAGAAGTGGCTGTTGTCGCCGAATAGGACGTCGAGCCAGATTCGGCCGATCAGAGAGCAGGAGTGGCCGGGAATGATGTCGTGCAAAACCGTCTGGGTGGATTCCATGTCTTTGGCCTCAAGGCCGAGCTTGGTCATGGTGTCGCGATAGAGGATGTTGATGCTGCTGCCGCCATCGCCGACGACCCAGGAGAACTTGCACGTGCGTCGAGGCGCGACGATCGTGGGGTTGAGGACGAGGGCGTAACCATCGTGGTTTGGCATGACGGCTGGGTGATCCTCCCGTGTCCAGGTGACCGGGCGCTCTAACGAGTGCATGTACTCCGGCTTGGCCGGGATGACGGTGTTCACCTCCTGCCGAAGGAGGCGCTCGCCGCGATTATCGTCGCTGAGGCTGGTGAAGATGACGTAGGCCGCATTCTGGTCCGGGTAGGCATCATTGCGCATCGCACCGCCAACCGGAGGCGGGGGTGGAGGCAGAGGCGGCCGCCCCGCTCCTAGAGCCGGGGCCGGAGGAGGCAGGACGTCCCCCCTTAGGAGGCGCTTCGTGATGGCGCACTGCCGGAGCGTGTGCATGGATGGCCTCACACCGCTGTGGTGCTTGCAAGGAGCGTCGAGCATCTCCTCGAATCTCATGACGGGTTGCCATGCCGTCTTGCCGGCGTGCCGGTGTTTGGCGACTGGCTTGGTCGCGGGCGCCTGCTCGGTGGCCGCGATGAGCCGGTTGTCGTGGCGCTGGGCCTGTTGCTCGACCTTGCGCTTGTGCTGCTGCTGCTGGTTGTGCTGATACTGCCAGCTTCCTTCGTCGGCTGGCTTCTGAGGGGGAACCGGCTTTGCCTTGCCGGCTTCATCCAGCGCCACCTGGATCTTCATGGGGGAGTCGGCGTTGGCATACTTGTCCGCCGTCCTTATGAGTGCTAACATGGTGGTCGGCTCAGAGCGTAAAAGCTTGTGCTTGAGGAGGGTGTCATCCAGGCATCCGTTGACGAAGTACTAGATTGCCTGGACCTCGTGGATGTCCTCGCAGCTGTTCTGGAGTTCGGTCCAGCGTGCAAGGTACTCCCGGCCAGTTTCCGCCGACCCCTGCACGCACATGGCGAGTTGGCTGGGACAGCCAGGTCGCTGGTAGATTCCGTTGAAGTTGCGCACGAAGGCTTGCTCGAAATCGAACCACGTGTGGATGCTGCCCACCGGCAAACTGTTCAACCACGTGCGGGCTGATCCCTGGAGCATGAGTGGTGCGTAGCGGACGACGAGGCGGTGGTTGCCACCGGCGATGCCGATGGCGGTGGTGTAGTCGGTAAGCCAGTCCTCCGGCTTCACGGTGTCGTTGTAATTGGGGGTGTCGCGGGGAAGCGTGAACCCTTTAGAAAAGGGCTCGCTCTGGATATGCGGGCTGAAGCACGCCGGCCGGACCGGACCGGTCTCCTCCAGCTCCTGGGTGAGGGCGAGCCGGTCAAGGCGGTGGCGGGTGTCGGTGTTGACGATGGCGCGCGGGCCCAGCCGGCCCTGATCACGCCGCGGGGGGGCGGGTCGACCGCAGTCGGTTGTCGGACGGGCTGGTGGACAGGGTTGAGCCGGCGTTGGACTTCCGAGGGCGGCTCGTCGCCCAAGCCGCCGGCTGTCGTCGGGGCGGGGTTGTGCTGGGCCTAGGTGCGGCCGAAGTGCGCCTCGACGGGTGGTGAAGACATCGTGTGCTGGTTGTCGCCGGGTCCGGTAACATGGGCGGAGACGGATCCGTCCGGCTTGGCGAGCTGGTTGAGGCAGTCCTGCTGCGTGTTGGCCGCAGAAGGAGGTCGTTCACCCTCTTGAGGCGATCCTGCAGCTCTTTGCCTGTGAGCTGCTCCAGGCCAACCGCGGCCGCCTGAGCAGCGCGCATGTTCTTCACAGGAGTCTCGTAGATGGGAGGGAGGGCGCCGAGGGCGCATCCGATCGCGTTGCCCTAGGCCCACACGTCGGCAACCCGGCTTGGCTCGGGCGTGGCAGGCGTAAAGCCGTAGGCGGTGTTGCGCTCCAGCTGAGCGGAGTCGAGGCGACGCTGCATGGCGGCGAGCATTTGGGTGAGGTCCAGCAGGCGCTGGCGGTCCTTGTCGAGGAAAGTCCGGGCCTCGGCGACGTTGGAGGCGTCGATGTCGGTGCTGATGGGAACGCGAAGGCTCTACATCATGGTGCGCAGCGGGTTGGGCGAGCCGGCCCGATCCGTCGCGGCCTTAGCTTCGGCGGCCTTCCTTGCCGCGCTCGTCGAGGAGGAGGCGCTGGTGTCGGTGATGAAAACCTCCACGCAGAGGTCCATCGCTCCGTCGGGAGTGCTGCCGCCAAGGGAGATGGGGGAGTCGGAAAAGTCAAGTACCTCGCTGGGATACTTGTCGGCCGTAGGCGCATCGCAGATGCGCAGTGTGGCGAAGGAGGCGGCGAGGGCGTCGATGACATCGTCCGCCAGCGCGACGGGCTCGTCGGAGTCAGAGGGGAGCCCCATATAACTCATGCTCCCGGCCAGGACCTCGAGCAGCCCCACGATGGGCGCCAACTGTCGTGGTGGGCGCACGACAGATGCCAAGGGATGGCTAAAGATAGGAGGAGGTTTGAGGGCACTAGTGGGCTCCAGAGGCGAGGTTGGCATGAGCGAGCGCGGGACGCAAGACATACCCACGTTCGGGGCTCGATAACACCCCTAGTCCTGCCGAGTGTAGTTGACGTATATCAGTACAGGGTTGCTCCTTGAGTTGTATGGAGGAAGGAGGAAGACGAGCCAATGCTTAGGCTACTTCTCCTTGTGATGTGTGTCTACTGATCTGCTCTTCGTCCGCCCGTATGCATGAGGGCTCCTAGCGGGTTTTATAGGTCAACCCCCCAGGGGTACAATGGTAATGTTACAAGGCCGTGGGGTCGGGTTGTCATTGTCCGGGAAGCCGACGTTGGGACCCGCCGGGTACAGGGCTCGCCGGGTTCTCCGGGTGCGAGACCGCCGGGTACGGGGCACTGTGGGCCGTCTTGTCGATCGTCAGGGAGTGGCCCGGTTGAGTCGGGTATAGTGGTGTTCCATCAGATCGCCATCTGCTAGCATCATTGGTGATGATGGTTGCACTGGTGCCACGCCTCGGCTGACCAGAGGCATGGGCGGGGCACTGTTGCCTCAGTCATCGGTAGATTGAGACTTGTCCCATCGTACGGCTGGGATGCGACGGGAGCTGACCCGTGGCCGGATTGGGGTACACGCCACAGGCCGGGCTGGCTTGTTGTGGAAGTCTTGACGTGTTGGGTCCGGCTCCCTTGAGCTTGTCGTTGGGGCCGAGTCGAGGGATCCGGCCGGGTTGGAGAGTTTGGCAGGATCGAGGGACTTGGCCGGGTCGAGCCACCTGGCCAAGCGTGAGCCGGATTATGGGGCGATGCTGGCCCCATTGTTTTTGAAAAGGATCCGTCTTCCGTTGCCTGCCTGGGGTTCAACCCCCCGACAGTAGTCCCTGAAGCTGTGAAGGTCCGCCGTCTTCGGATGGGAGGGCCTTCGCAGTTTCCCTTCCTTGGAGGCAAACTTGTGGCCGCCAAGTCTGGCAACACCCACTGTGTGCTGGCTTCCGGATTGCGGCATCCCAACAGCGGCGGGAAACCGAGGAGTCCGCCGAATCTTGGAGCGATCTTTTGGTCTTTGCGCGGGCGCCACGTGGCGCTTGGAGGCCGAAGGGGCCCGACAGGCCACGCGAGCGACAGCACGGGGCAACATGCTGGGGCCTGTGGCCGCGCGCCCTCGGCCCGCACGCACGGATTTATTGTGGCGTCCGCAAGTCAGTTGCGATTCTGCAGGCAGTTATCACACACGTATATGCGCAGTTATTGCGGGGAAGTGGGAAAGGCGAGTGCAAACGATCCCACTCCCCCATGTTTCGAACTATGGCTTATAAATCGGGCAGAGGAGGGGGCGGCAGAAATCATTCTCGCTCGTGTCCCCTGTATTTTCCTTCCTTCCTCTGCTTCTCGCGACCACCGCGCACCGCGACGCCCGTCGTTTTGAGCAGAGCCTTGGTGCCATCTTAGGGCCGACGAGTCCTTCCACGGGGGACAGATTTTCAATCTGGCCAAGACGACCAGCGGGATCGGATTGTAGTATTATGTTGTCGAAAATGAAGATCTGGGCGGGGACAAAGATGTCCTTGGCGCGGATGGGGTTTCCAACGACTGGTCGAGCCATCGATCCTTTTAGCAACCCTACAACGGAACTCTCAATGAAAGCACCAATGACGGCGTCAATACCGGTGGATCTCAGGTAGGGGGTCCCGAGCTATGGATCTAGGATCGATGGGGAACAAGGGACGAAGGACACAATGTTTACCTAGGTTTGGGCCCTCTCTAGGAGGTAAAACCCTGTGTCCTGCTTGATTGTACTCAATATGTATGATATGGTTACAGAGTCGATCTACCACGAGATCAGGCAAGCTAAACCCTAGGTGGATGGAGTGTTGGATGTTGCTCTAACCCTAAAGAGTAAAACTCTCTGGTTTATATAGGCACCGATAGGGTTAGGATAAATTTCAGCCGGTTACAATAAAGGAAAGACCACGCCTAGTCTTGACTTGAGGGGCACTCCACGGCTTCAAAGATCTTCTATCTGACCATGGGTCCATGCTATAGCTTGGCCCCATAGTAGCCCATCAGTCTGGTCCATAAGTAATGGCCGACAGGCTGAGGACCCCTTAATCCAAGACTCCCTCGGTAGCCTCCCGAACTAGCCTCCAACGCCGCAGCTTGTATCCGGCATCCATATATCCAACCGTCTTCGGCTTGCGAGGCGAGTTCTTCATCCCGTTCTTGTATCGTTCGAAGCTGTTTTTATAGACAGGATAGTATCTGGAACCCGGATTAACCACGAAGGCTCACTGTCGTGGTGGGCGCACGACAGATGCCAAGGGATGGCTAAAGATAAGAGGAGGCTCGAGGGCACTGGTGGGCTCCAGAGGCGAGGTTGGCATGAGCGAGCGCGGGACGCAAGACATACCCAGGTTCGAGGCTCTCCGGAGGGATAACACCCCTATTCCCACCGAGTGTAGTTGACGTATATCACTACAGGGCTGCTCCTTGAGCTGTATGGATGAAGGAGGAAGATGGGCCAAGGCTTAGGCTACTTCTCCTCGTGATGTGTGTCTACTGATCTTCTCTTCGTCCGCCCGTATGCATGAGAGCTCCTGGGGGGTTTTATAGGTCAACCCCCAGGGATACAATGTTAATGTTACAAGGCCGTGGGGCCGGGTTGTCATTGTCTAGGAAGCCAACGCTAGGACCCACCGGGTACAGGGCTCGCCTGGTTTTTCGGGCGCGGGACCCGTCGGGTACGGGGGCATTGTGGGCCGTCTTGTCGATCGTCAGGGAGTGGCCGGGTTGAGTCGGATACAGTGGCGTTCCGCCATGTCATCGTCTGCTGGCATCATTGGTGATGATGATTGCACTGTTGCCACGCCTCGGCTGACCAGAGACATGGGCGAGGCACTATTGCCTCGGTCATCGATAGATGGAGACTCGTCCCATCGTACGGCTGGGATGGGACGGGAGCTGACCCATGGCCGAATTGGGGGACACGCCACAGGCCGGGCTTGCTTGTTGGGGAAGTCCTGACGTGCCAGGTCTGGCTCCCTTGAGCTGGTCATTGGGGCCGAGTCGAGGGATTCGGCCAGGTTGGAGAGTTTGACCGGGTCGAGGGACTTGGCCGGGTCGAGCGACCCGGCCAAGCACGAGCCGGATTGTGGGGCGATGCTGGCCCCATTGTTTTTTGAAAATGACCCGGCTTTCGTTGCCTGCGTGGTGTTCATCCCCCGACACTCACTACCCAGGGAGATCCATGTCAGTATTGTATTCGGGCCCTGTCGGTCTTTGAATAATCCAGAACCCGAGCACCCTGGTCAAAACCATATGGTGGGGCCATTATAGTTTAATGTTTTCCTCGGGGCAATGGAAAATCTCAACTATCACGTGCCTTTTCACAAGGTGAACCATCAGATCCCCTTTTTGTGGTCACAATACAGGAAAGACCACGCCTAGTCTTGACTTGAGGGGCACTCCACGGCTTTGAAGATCTTTTATCTGGCCACGGCTCCATGCTATAGCTTGGCCCCATAGTAGCCCATCAGTCCGGCCCATAAGCAATAACCAGTAGCCCGAGGACCCCTTAATCCAGGACTACCTCAATGTGCTTGTAGTTTGAATTTTAATTATGCACATTAAATGCCCAAAAACTCAATTAATGTATAGAAAAGGCCAAATGAACCCGGAATAATTCCAAATTTTAACATGACACTCATATAGTTTAGGCTGCCTCTAGAAAAAAATCAAGGGGGAAGGCAGTGTATGTCGTTCTGCACACAAAGGTGACACGTTCCCTCTCGGAACCACGAGCATTCTTGAGAGAAGCTTCGATTTGCAAGAAGCTTATACCAAAACTTGTCCCAATTTGGCCAAGAAATTTACCCAGGGATATATCCAAACCTGACCCGATAGTATGACTTAATGGAAATATTCTACTATCCCTACCCCACGGTCACATGTCCCACTGTAATTTCACCCATTATAATCCAAAACATTCAAAGCCAATTGCACAATCCCCATCATAACTTTTATTAGTTGACATTCAATCCCTGCCTTAATATTAGGCAACCCCCCTTCTGATCTTTTATGTCGTTGTTAAATGACTCATCATTAAGTATCAGCCTCGTCTCATCTTCTTACTCCTCATGCATCCCGAGGGATGGTCGACATTGTCAGCCACTATCTCCATATATGGTGGAGCACTTCAACAGCCAGCACCACTGGCCTATGACAATGCAACTAAGTATCCCCTCGACCCCTCCATGTCTGCTTTTTCACACGCGTATTGATGCATGGATGCAACAATGTATGTGCATGTTGTGTTGTGTCTTATGTATATGTCTTCAGAGGACACCATGGATATCCAACGGATATGGATATCCATCGGGTTTGGACATGGACACAATTTTTCGCCCACGGGTTTTTTCATGGGCGGACAGAGGCTGTGTTCATGGATATGGATATGGATTTGATATTGTTCAACCCGATCCAAACCCGACCCATTGCCATCCTTACATGACACCATGCCAAGTTTCTTGATTTTCGGGCGAGTTTTGGATTTACAGGAATTTAAAAACCAAGTTTCCCAATGTTTTCGGCTGAGGCACGACGCCCACATGTTTGAACATCATTCCGATTTCTTGTATCGGAACTATAAATTCAACCAAAGACACACATGGGATTTTTCAACAAACTTTGGTGCACTGGAAATTGTGCTTGTAGTTCAAATTTGAATTATGCATATGAAATGCCTAGAAACTCAATTAATATATAAAAAGGCAAAATGAACATGGAATAATTTCTTATTTTTAACACGACACTCATTTAGTTGCATGTTCACTGCAGAATAATGCTCTAGCAATTCAAACACCGTCCTCTCCCTCCGTAACACCATTTTGTCTTTCAAATCAGAATGAAAAAATCAGGTACACCACAAACAATTTACTAGCAAGAATCGTGTGGGATGCGACATAAAATATCTTGGCACACCCTCTTGTCTCGCTTACGCACGAAGCTTCATCATCTATAGTCCACCGCCCGCACTTGAACCACAATTGCACGCCAGATTCTCGCGGCACCAAGCGAAAATTTTCTGCCACCGCGGAAATATCTAGATCCCCCTAACCAAAATCCACATTTCCACTATTCCTCTTTGTTTTCCAAGTTCAAACCTGCACCACTGCTTACTGGCAGCGCCGCCTCCTCGTCGACGACTCTTCTTCTTGCAGCACCGCCTCCTCACTGACGACCCTTCTTCTTGCTGCGCGACCTCGTTGATATGGTCAGGTAATTGATACGTCTCCATCGTATCTACTTTGCCAAACTCTTTTGCCATTGTTTGGACTCTAATTGTCATGATTTCAATGGAACGAACCCGGACTGACGTTGTTTTCAGCAGAATTGCCATGGTGTTATTTTTTTTTGCAAAAATCAAAGTTCTCGGATATATGGAGAATTTTTGTGCAATATATAAAAAAGTACTAGTGGAAAAAGATACCAGAGGGGGGCCACCCAGAGGCCACAACCCTGGGGGCGCGGCTCCCAGGCTTGTGGGCCCCTTGGAGCTCCGACAACCCTAACTCCAACTCCATATATTCCTATTCGCGGAGGGAAAAAATCAGAGAGAAGGATTCCTTGCGTTTTATGATACGAAGCCGCTGTCACCTCCTGTTCTTCATCGGGCAGGCTGATCTGGAGTCCGTGCGGGGCTCTGGAGAGTGGAATCCATCACCATCATCAACATTCCTCCATCACCAATTTCTTGTTGCCTACTGCCAGGAGTGAGTAATTCCATCGTAGGCTTGTTGGACGGTGATGGGTTGGATGAGATTTATCATGCAATCAAGTTAGTTTTGTTAGGGTTGTTGCCTAGTATCCACTATGTTCTGAGATTGATGTTGCTATGCTTAATGCTTGTCACTAGGGCCCGAGTGCCATGATTGAAGATCTGAACCTATTATGTTGTCACAAATATATGTGTGTTCTCGATCCTATCTTGCAAGTTATATGCACCTATCACATGTTATGATCCGCATATCCCAAGGTGAAGATAATTGGGATTATTTCCGGTGATTGCCATAGTTTGAGGAGTTCATGTATTCACTAACTGCTAATGCGTTGTTCCGGTTCTCTATTAAAAGGGGGCCTTAATATCCCTTAGATTCCATTAGGACCCCGCTGCCATGGGAGTGTAGGACAAAAGATGTCATGCAAGTTCTTTTCCATAAGCATGTATGACTATATACGGAATACATGCCTACATTACATTGATGAATTGGAGCTAATTCATCGTTGATCTAGGTTATAGTTTCTACATGATGAATATCATCTGGCACATATCATCACTGATCCATTGACTACGAGTTCATCACATATTGATCTTTGCTAAGTTACTTTCGTTGCTGATCCGGTTACAATCACTACAAAACTGCTACTGTTACTATTGCCACTGTTACTATTACTATCATACCACTTTGCTACCAAATACTTTGCTGCAAATATTAACTCTTTCAGGTGTGGTTGAATTGACAACTCAATTGCTAACACTCGTGAATATTCATTGGCTCCCCTTGTGTCGAATCGATAAATTTGGGTTGAATAGTCTACCCTCGAAAATGGTTGCGATCCTCTATACTTGTGGGTTATCAAGACATTTTTATGGCGCCATTGCTGGGGAGCATAGCTATATTTGCTGAGTCACTTGGAATTTATATCTATTTATTACTATGAGAAATCTGAAGGATAATAGAATAGAGATCGTTCCCTCTAAGACGAGGGGGCGTAAGGAACTGCCATCACACTCTGCACTTGATTAACCTTATGTTTTAAGTAAGCTTGCGACACCACCACCTGCTATTAATCATGATATGTCACCAGTAATTGATGCTTCTGCTTCTGCTATGAATTATACTTATGATGATGTTAGTACTTTGCATAATGATGTGCCACTAGGTGAATTTCTTGATGAACAACTTGCTAGAGTTAAAAATATTGAGCATGCTGAAACTGATGAAGTCTTTGAAACTGCAAAATATGAAACACCTATTAGACCTAGCTCTCCTAGATATGAATTGCCCAATATACCTGAAGGATATGTTATGGAGGGAGAGGTAGCTAGAGACTTTCTTGCTTGTAATGATAGAGATGATCTGAAGAAATTGTTATGCAAGTGGAAGGAGAAATCCTTAAATGCTAGTATGAAATATAATCCTGAGTTTGCTACTTCAACTATTTGTGTTATCGATAAGGATTATGAGTTCTCTTTGATCCCGATTTAATCACTTTGGTTGAATCTGATCATTTCTATTGCTCCTAGTTAAAGGGTGATGCTAAGATATGGTTTAATTCTCTTACTAAATTAAATGAAACTGAAACTACTATTGCACATCTTACTAAACTAAATGATATAGCCACCCTATTTACTCATGAGGAAAAAATTCGCTACTATTATATCCTTAAGTTGTTTCCTTTCTCGTTAAAGGGTGATGCTAAGATATGGTTTAATTCTCTTGCTCCTAGCTATTTGCATAGTCCCGAGGATATGGTTTAATTCTCTTGCTCATAAGAAACAAGCTGCATTACATGAAATATTTAAGTTTGTGCAAACTGAAGAAGAGAGTCTCCCACAAGCTTGGGGGAGGCTTCTCCAATTACTTGATATCTTTTATAATGGACTAACCAATGCTTCTAGGGACCACCTAGATAGTTGTGTTGGTTGTGCTTCCAGGGAAAGAACCGTTGGAAAAGTGGAAAATTATTGAATGATATATTGAGAAATGATGATGAGTGGACTCTTCCCGAACCTCCTAAGCCAACTCTGAAGAAGAGATGAATTCTAGTTCTAAGTCCTGAAACGATGCAAGAGGCAACGAAACCAATGACAGAAAAAGGTACTAAAGCTGAAGATGTTAACAATTTACTACCTATCGAAAAAATACATGGTCTCAATATCCCGACACAAGTAATAAAGGTAAATTATCTTTATAGATTTGAAGAAGGTGACATTCCTCATAATAAATCTGCTAGTCAATGCACGCATGAATTTGATAACTTTACTGTGAAACAAGGAAACTTCAATGCATGTGTTAGTAGACAACTGAAACGAAATGCTTATATGATTGAAAAGTTGAGTGACTATATGCCTAGAACTAAAAATGATCTTAAGATTGTTGGTAAACATGTTTCCATGATAAAAACTCAAGTAGAACAAGTTCTCAAAGCACAAAATGATTTGATTAATGAGATGAACAATAAGAAAAATGATCATGTTGTTAGAGTTCAGACTAGAGGCGGTAAAATGACACAAGAACCATTGTATCGTGAAGGTCATCCTAAAAGAATTGAGCAAGACTCTCAAAGAATTAATATTGATGCACCTAGTTCATCTAAAAGGAAAAATGGTAAGACTTTGCATGCTTCTAGTGAACCTACTGTAGACACACCTGAAAATCCAAATGATATTTCTATTTCTGATGTTGAAACACAATCTGGTAATGAACATGGACCTAGTGACAATGATAATGATGAGGTTCATAATAATTCTCAACCTAGTAATGATAATGATGTGGAGATAGAACCTGGTGTTGATCTTGATAACCCACAACCTAAGAATAAAAGATACGAGAAAAGAGACTTCATTGCTAGGAAACATGGTAAATAAAGAGAATCATGGGTTCAGAAACCCATGCCTTTTCCTCCTAAAGCTTTAAAGAATAAAATTGATGAAGAATTTGAGCGCTTTTGTGAAATTCTTAGACCTGTCTTTTTACGCCTTCGTTTGACTGATATTCTAAAAATGTCTCCCTATGCTAAAGATATGAAAGATATTGTCACAAATAAAAGAAAGATACCGCAAGCTGAAAGTTCCACCATGCTTGCAAATTATATATTAAAAGATGGAATACCAAACAAACTAGGAGACCCAGGAATACAAACTATACCATGCTCCGCTAAAATAAACTATGTTAAAACTGCTTTGTGTGATTTAGGAGCAGGTGTTAGTGTTATGCATTTCTGTTTGTATTGAAGACTTGATTTGAATAAGTTGATACCAGCTGAAATATCTTTGCAAATGGCCGATAAATCAACCGCTATACCCATCAGTATTTGTGAGGATGTGCGTGTCGTAGTTGCAAATGTTACTATCTTAACGGACTTTGTTATTCTTGATATACCCGAAGACGACAGTATGACGATCATCCTTGGTGGATCCTTTTTGAATACTGCATGGGCTATTATTGATTGCAACAAAGGAAATGCCACTTTTCATGTTAATGGTAATGAGAACATGGTACGCTTTCCGAGGAAAGTACCTCAAGTGAATAGCATCAATTCTATTGGAAAATTTTCAACAATTGCTATTGTAGGTTTTGAATTCCCTGTTCCTACAGTCAAAAAAATATGATATTCTTATTGTTGGGTACATGCATATCCCCGTTGGGGTGACCTAGTGTACATGAAGATTCTCCAGTTTCATGTCATTCGGAAGAAGTTTGTTAATAAGACTTGATCAACCTTATTAATGGATTCCTTTTAATGGGCATGAGATGGATGAGTTTAGTAAGCACAACTCTCTATACCCACTTTTTACTTTATGTTATTTAGAATTAATAAAGTATAAATACGAATTTTTTTGTTTTATGAATTATCCGAGCAATAAAAAATGTCTAGAAAATAAAAGTTCTCCAAATGCCCTGAAAATTTAGTATGATTTTTTTGTAGAATATTTGAACATTGTTTGCACTGAACACACCCCAGGGGGATGCACCAGTGGGCCAAAAGCCCACAAGGCGCGCCCACCCCTAGGCGTGCCTACAAGGTTTGTGGGTTCCACATAGGCCCCCTCACTTATTCCAGCCACACATGCACTCGTTATTCCTCCGGAAACAATCACACCATTGCTCAAATACATGTTCTTGCGCATCTTGTTGCCATTTTTATGTCCTTGCTCATTGCTCCATTTCCAACACTTTTTTGGGAGATTGTTCATTGGTATGTGACTCCTCCAATGGTGAAATTAGTTTTTGTTCTAGTGCTTTATATATTGCAAAATATTTCTACTGTGGTGACAATGTTCTTGAGCTTGCATGTCAAATTTACATGGTCCAGAGTAACTTTGTTGCATGATTTAGCCTCTAGACACTTGTAGGAGTAGTTGCTATCACTTTGGTTGAGTTTTGTTCACTTTTAGTTTGAGTCACTAAAAATTTCAGAAGTTTTCACAGGAAAAGAAAACCATGAGGAGGTGGTTAAGGGGCTCGTCACGTCGTAACAAGGAGGAAACATCGGAGGATCCTCCGGTGGAGAAGCCCAAGTATAACCTTCCACGTGCGGCGGAGGTTCGATCGGGTGAATGGCCAAGTGATATATTCTTGAGGGAGGCAGGAATTTATGAAGATTTCTATTATTTGGCAGACAATGCCGGCATCACCCCCTTCCTCCAAGATAAGTGTGACCAATACCTCCTACTCACTAATACCTTTGTGCAAAACTTTGACTTTCATCCTAGGAAGGATCCACCCATAATAGAATTACACTTGTATGATGAGGCCAAGGAAGTGACACTTTATGATTTTTGCAATGTTTGCAAAATACCTTATGATGGTCGCGTCAGTGAGTCACATCCTAGAGACATGGCAGATATCATCTCTGAAACTACTGTGGGGAAGAGAGAGGAGTGTCTGAAGCTAGAGTTTCTAGTTTATATTTTCCCTGTGTTACCTTATTGTGCATTATTTGCCGGGATATGTTTGACTGGTCATGGGGAGAGTGGAACTCTTAGTTCGCCCGACCTTGCTATTTTGCGACATGCTCTGTATCAGGATAGAACTTTTAGTTTGGGTGCTACTATTTCTCAACGGTTAAACACAGACCATTCGAAGGGTAGTATTTTTGGTGGTTTTTATGCCTCTCGACTAGCTAAATATTTTGAGATACCTATTAGGCACGATGAGGAGGAGGAGATGTTGTTACCCACGAAATATTTAGACTATGCCAGTATGGTAGCACATGATTTTATTGCCAAAGACGATAATAAGTGGCTCCTCTACAACCTAGTATTCAGTCAGGGTACATCTCAGATTATTACTTTGCCCGTACCTTCTTTATTTGATATTCGTTCAGGCAGGTACATTATTATGCCAGAGAATATTTATGCATATTGGGAGCAGACGCGGTCCCCAGTTCTTGAGCCAGCACCATCACATGAGCCTTATGAGGAGCCTATTTATCAGTGGGAGCCACAGGAGCACTATAGCCGGTGGGACCCTCAGGATCCTCCTGGGTACCCAGGAGAGGGCTACTTTGAGCCGTGGCCATAGACCAACTTAGGCCAAAAGCCTAAGCTTGGGGGAGTACGTATTTTTCACCGACATTACATTCATGTTCACACACTCATTCCAGTTGTCGATGTTCATACTTTTTCATTGTATAATCCATGTTAGTCTAGTTTTCTTGCTTTCTTCTTATGTGTTTGAAAAACTTTGAAACCCCAAAAATATTTCCCTTCTCATTTTGTCTTTTATTTCTTGTTTATTTTTATAGTAGATGTAGTATTAAAAAGAAAACCCAAAAATATTTCGCGTTCTTCTTTTACTTGTTGGGAGCTTTCCCTTGTAAATAGTTTTTCTCGTGCTTGTTTTGCTTTCTTCAGAAAAACAAAAACTCCAAAAATACTTTAGTGTGTTTCTCTGAAATTCTTTTTCTTCCCTTTGGGTCGTAAGGAGAAGACCATGATGACAATGTTGAGTGGTTCTCATATGCATTATCGATGATCTAAAAAATGAGCCCATACCACTAATGTTGACGCTTCCAACGTCTGGCAGACGCGGTCTGATGACTACACGACAGTTCAGTGTGCCATGTTTTACGGCTTAGAACCGGGACTTCAACGACGTTTTGAACGTCATGGAGCATATGAGATGTTCCAGGAGTTGAAGTTAATATTTCAAGCAAATCCCAGGATTGAGCAATATGAGATTTCCAATAAGTTATACAGCTGCAAGATGGAGGAGAATAGTTCTATCAGTGAACACTTGCTCAGAATGTGTGGATACTACAATCATATGACTCAACTTGGATGCAAAGTTGACGAAGATAGTGTTATTGATAGAGTTCTTCAATCACTGCCACCAAGCTATAAAGGCTTTGTGATGAACTATAACATGCAAGGGATGCAGAAGATAACTCCCGAGATATTCGCAATGCTCAAAGCTGCGGAGGTAGAAATCAAAAAGGAGCATCAAGTGTTGATGGTTAACAAGACCACTAGTTTCAATAAAAAGGGCAAGGGAAAGAAGGGGAACTTCAAGAAGAATAGCAAGACAGTTGCTACTCCCACGAAGAAACCCAAGTCTCGAGCCAAGCCTGAAACTGAGTGCTTCTACTGCAAAGGGACTGGACACTGGAAGCGGAACTGCCCCAAGTATTTGGCGGATAATAAGGATGGCAAGGTGAACAAAGGTATATGTGATATACATGTTATTGATGTGTACCTTACTAATGCTCGTAGTAGCACCTGGGTATTTGATACCGGTTCAGTTGCTAATATTTGTAACTCGAAACAAGGGCTACGGATTAAACGAAGATTGGCTGACGACGTGGTGACGATGCACGTGGGAAATGGTTCCAGAGTTGATGTGATCGCCGTCGGCACGCTACCTCTACATCTACCTTCGGGATTAGTTTTAGACCTAAATAATTGTTATTTGGTGCCAGCGTTAAGCATGAACATTATATTTGGATCTTATTTATTACGAGACAGTTATTCATGTGAATCTGAGAATAATGGTTGTTCTATTTATATGAGTAATATCTTTTATGGTCATGCACCCTTGAAGAGTGGTCTATTCTTGTTGGATCTTGATCGTAGTGATACACATATTCATAATATTGAAGCCAAAAGATGCAAGGTTAATAATGATAGTGCAACTTATTTGTGGCACTGTCGTTTAGGTCATATTGGTGTAAAGCGCATGAAGAAACTCCATAGTGATGGACTTTTGGAATCACTTGATTATGAATCACTTGGTGCTTGCGAACCATGCCTCATGGGCAAGATGACTAAAACTCCATTCTCCGGAACAATGGAGTGAGCAACAGATTTGTTGGAAATCATACATACTGATGTATATGGACCGATGAGTGTTGAAGCTCGCGGCGGTTATCGTTATTTTCTGACCTTCACTGATGATTTGAGCAGATATGGGTATATCTACTTGATGAAGCACAAGTCTAAAACATTTGAAAAGTTCAAAGAATTTCAGAGTGAAGTAGAGAATCATCGTAACAAGAAAATAAAGTTTCTATGATCTGATCGTGGAGGCGAATATTTGAGTTATGAGTTTGGTCTTCATTTGAAAGAATGTGGAATAGTTTCACAACTCACACCACCCGGAACACCACAGCGTAATGGTGTGTCCGAACGTCGTAACCGTATTTTATTAGATATGGTGCGGTCTATGATGTCTCTTACCGATTTACCACTATCGTTTTGGGGTTAGGCTTTAGAGACAGCTGCATTCACGTTAAATAGGGCACCATCTAAATTCGTGGACTGTCATTTCTTAAAGTTTGGGGCTGCGATGCTTATGTGAAAAAGCTTCAACCTGATAAGCTCGAACCCAAGTCGGAGAAATGTGTCTTCATAGGATACCCAAAGGAGACTGTTGGGTACGCCATCTATCACATATCCGAAGATAAGATATTCGTTCCTAAGGATGGATCCTTTCTAGAGAAGGAGTTTCTCTCGAAAGAAGTGAGTGGGAGGAAAGTGGAACTTGATGAAGTAATTGTACCTTCTCCCGAATTGGAAAGTAGTACATCACAGAAACTGGTTCCAGTGATTCCTACACCAATTAGTGAGGAAGCTAATGATGATGATCATGAAACTTCAGATCAGGTTTCCACTACTAGAAAAAAGGCTATTAGTGGCGCACCCAATATTGCCATTAGTGGCGCACCATGGGTGGGCCACTAATACCACGCCACTAATAAGGAATACTAATGGCGCACCTATGATGCGCCACTATTAATCCCAATAACAGTGGCGCACCACTGGTGCGCCACTGGTATGCCCTCCGGGTGCGCCACTGATATTTTTTCAGAATTTTTTTTTTCAAATTTTTTTTTCAAATTTTATTCCAGAATTGCTACAGGTGCGCCACTGATATTGCTACAGGTGCGCCACTAGTAACAATTTTATTTTTCAAATTTTTTTCCAGAATTTTTTTTTTTCAAATTTGGCGGGAATTTTGTTTTCCTTAATCTCGGGTCACTATGGCTTAATCTCGGGTCAAATCGCACTCCGTGGTCAAACTTCCCGGAAGGTCACCCATCCTACACTACTCCAGCCCAAGCACGCTTAACTTCTGAGTTCTATCCAACCCCAGCACCAGCTCACTTAGCAGGCACTTGTTGATATATCTATCATATCAATCCTATTAAACCTTGTTGATGTCTAGGAGTTTGTTCATGTTCATGAGTGTGATGAAATTTTGAAAAAATATTTCAAACTTCCCGGTCATTTTACATATCATATTTTGAATTTTTTGAAAAAAAACTATTTTTTTTTAAAAAAACCATTTTTTAAAAAAAAAATCATTTTTTTCAAAAAAACTATTTTTTTTCAAAAAAAACATTTTTTCAAAAAAAAAATATTTATTTCAAAAAAAATAGTTTTTCAAAAAAATTCAAAAAAAAACTATATTAGTGGCGCACCACACCCACGGTGCGCCACTACTATTTTTGAAATTTTTTGCCTGTAGATCTTAAAAGCCCCGTAACTTTTTTTCTGTTAGGTTTTTGGGGATTTAGAAAATGTTTAACGGGGTTCCCCCAGTTAAATTCGGATGTAACTTTTCGAGTAGATGCTTTTTCATATAAAAAACTTTTTCATCGGAGTTCGTATGCAAAAGTTATGCCCATTTTACAAATTCTCGAGAGATTTTGCAAAAAAAGTCGAAATTCATGTTTGTAAATTTTGCTAACAACTAGACCACAAATCACATTGGAATCTTATTTTTTTTATTTTTTTGACATTTCTATCATTTTCT
>LR738716.1:27325903-27341288 GCA_902687465.1 Secale cereale | reverse complement strand
GGGCGCCTCGGCCCCCCAAGAGCCCCCCGGTGCCCTACTTTGGCAGATATTTAAAGGGTCCCCCGTAACCCTTGAAACAGGACTTCTTTTCGCGATCCCATCTTTGTTCCGCCGCCGCCACCGCTTCCAAGATCGGGAGCACCAGGAGAACTCTTCCCGGCACCCTGCCGGAGGGGAGGATCACCACCGGGAGCTTCTCCACCACCATGGACGCCTCCCGGATGACTCGTGAGTAGTCTCCCTTGGACGATGAGTCCATGACCAGTAGCTATGTGATGTTCTCCTCCCGTTCCTGTGCTTCACTAATTAGTCCTCGTGAGCTGCCCTACATGATCGAGGCACCTACGTAATCCTTATGTTGTTGCTATGTTGAGTTTGCTGGGATCCGATGGATTATGAGATTATGTTCAGATTGATCTTGAGTAATATATTTGATTCACCTCTTTTATATTTTAGTTCATAAGTAATTCTTGCATGTTCTCTGTTGTTATTTATTGCTTTGGCCAAGTTGTAAGTAGTGACTCCAAGAGGGAACGTTATGCTCGATTGTGGGTTCATGCCCCTCGATGACTAGCTTGAGTGACAGAAACATGAGTCTAGGGGATGTGTTGTTGCCATAAGGGGGAAAACAACGGTGCTTGTGCCCGCGGGTGCAAGGATTGTTTAATTTACGCAAAGTTCTTTAATGCAGTTGTCTGTTGCATTGAGTTTACACTATGGGTGGGACTCGCAACTTAATACCAGCGAGATGTTCTGGATAGATATCTCAAGGTGGATGATTAGTAGTAGATGCAGATGGATTTCGGTCTACTTACTTTGGCGTACCGCCCATGCTTTGAACCTCAACCTTTCTTGTAATGTAGTCAGCATTGGTTTGCGTTCGTGGTCCTGTCAATTGCCCAGCTGTAATTTGTTACCTCACATAGCTATTTTATCGTCTTTTGGGAGAGAGACATCACTAGTGAACATCATGTGACTCCGGTCCATATTACCATCATTGATCACATACACTATTTACTTTTCGCTATTTTACTTACTATTGCAAAACACTATCTATCACTACTATCATATTGCTTTTAACCCTTTGTGAACTGCAAGGCCGGAGAGATTGACAACCTCTCTGTACTCGTTGGGAGCAAATTTATTTGTATCTGTGTGCAGGTCCACGTTGATTGCTAATTGCGCCGTTAGCGGTTGACACCTACCTGTTGAACCTAGGAGTCTCTGGGGATTCGATCCTTGGCATCTTTGCTAGGGGAAAACACTTCTACTTACTGCATCTTACACCTTCCACTTGGGGTAATCCAACGAGGGGTTCGAGGCCCATCAAGGAGTATTTTCTGGCGCCGTTGCCGGGGACTCCACTCTTCAGGATAGGGGAGTTGCATGCTATCTTTTACCTTTGCTTTTTAGTCTTGTTAGTTTACCTTTTTTTTGCTTTAGTTCCTTTTATTGAAAATCACAAAAATAGTTATCTTGCTTGCTTGCTACTATGGGTTCCACCGAGAACACCAAGTTGTGTGACTTCACTAGTCATAACAACGATGACTTTATCAGCACACCTATCACTACACCTGCCACTTCAGCACCTTCATATGAAATTAAACCTGCTTTACTGAACTTAGTCATGAAAGATCAATTCTCCGGTGCTGGAGATGATGCTGCTTTACACTTGAACAACTTTGTAGAACTTTGTGATATGCAAAAGTACCAAGAAATAGATGGTAATATTGTTAAGGTTAAGCTTTTTCCTTTCTCTTTGAGAGGAGGAGCTAAAATTTGGTTTCAGTCTTTGCCTAGAAATAGCATAGATTCATGGGACAAGTGCAAAGATGCTTTTATTGGAAAATACTATCCACCTGCTAAAATTATCCAACTTAGAAGTAACATTATGAATTTTAAACAATTGGATAATGAACACGTTGCCCAAGCTTGGGAACGTATGAAGTCTCTTATCAAGAACTGCCCTACTCACGGTTTGACTACTTGGATGGTTATCCAAACTTTTTATGCAGGCTTGAACTTTACCTCGCGGAACTTGTTAGATTCGGCCGCGGGAGGAACTTTTATGTCAACTACACTTGGTGCTGCCACAAAGCTTCTCGATGAGATGATGACCAACTATTCCCAATGGCACACCGAACGCGCTCCAACAGGTAGGAAGGTAAACTCTGTCGAGGAGATTTCCTCCCTCAATGAAAAAGCTGACTTGATCATGTCTCTACTTTCGAAGCAATCTTCTGTTGATCCTCGTTATGATCCTTTGGATTCTGTGATTGCCGACGCTTATATGAGTAACTTTGGCTATGAGAAACTAGTAGAAATAGAGAAGGCCACTAAGAATTACATGCACAACCAATATGAACAAAACAAAACCTTCTCGAGGCAATTAAATGAGCATACTGCTATCTTGCAAGACATTAGTAGACGATTAGAGAACATAAATATTGAGATTTCCAACCTCCAGACTAGACTCACTATCACTGAGACCCAAGTTTCCAATATGTCCCACACACAAGCTACTTTGATAAACCAAATGGCAGCTAAACCCGAAGTGGTTGCATCCCTAAGGGAGGAAGAGGAAAGAATTAAGAGCCTTCCTACCCACCACACTGTTGCTACTATCCAAGTTATTGAGAATGTTCACACTCTTAGCACCCAATGTACTCCTGGTCCCAATGGACCTATTAATGGTGATGCTATGTCAACTACCAAACAGGTGAGCCTTAAGGACACCTCTACCACTTTACTTGATGCTCGTGACCTTGATTTTGATAATTGCACTCTTACAGAAGTTATTGATTTCCTTCACAAAATGTCTAGAGACCCCCGCACTAGCACGCTTAACCTTGCCTTCACAGAGCATATCACCAATGCTCTCATCAAAGCTAGGGAGGAGAAACTTAGAGTAGAAGCCTCCATACCTAGAAAGCTAGAGGATGGTTGGGATCCTATGATAAAAATTTATTTGAATGACTTCTCTTGTTATGCATTATGTGATGTTGGTGCTAGTACCTCTGTTATGCCCAAAAGGATATATGATATGCTTAAATTGAAACCTTATGATTCTTGTTCTTTTGGTGTTCGTCTCGTTGATTCTTCCATAAAGAAACCTTTGGGGAGGATTGACGATGTTCTTATTGTTGTCAATGATAATTATGTGCCCGTTGATTTCACTATTATGGATATTGAATGTGATCCTTCATGTCCAATTATTTTGGGACGTCCCTTTTTGCGCACCGTTGGTGCTGTCATTGACATGAAAGAGGGTAATATAAAATTTCAGTATCCTCTCAAGAAAGGGATGGAACACTTCCCTCGTAAGAAGGTCAAGTTACCTTTTGAGTCCGTTGTACGGGCTAGTTATTCTTTTACTCTTGATAAAACTTGATCTATGCATTATGCCTAGCTTAAAGGCATAAAAGAAACGCTTTTGGGAGGCAGCCCACATGAATAAAATTTTTGCTTTTGTTGTGTCTTGATGATGTTTACTGCTGTAGCATCATCATTGTATCTTTGCTTTTCATATTTGTGCCAAGTATAGCCTCTGATTGCTAGAAAGTTCAAAAGTTGTGAGGTGCTGTCCAGGAAACAGATTCTGTCCTTGGATAGAAAAATTCGTATAAAATCACCAGATCATCTTTTTGTTCAGCGTTCTCTATATAATTGTCTTTCGTGCGTCAGTTCTGAGTTTTTTGATTTGAGTTGCAGAAGTATCCCGAACAGGTCAATTACTGCCTGCTGTTCTGTTTTTCACAGATTCTGTCCTGTTTTGCCTTACCTTCACTTTGCAAATTAAGAACTTGCTTTTTCTTTGCAAAAACCTTTTGGCAATCTTGAGAAACAGTAGAACTTCAAGAATATCCTTATTTCCAGTAAGGTATAATTATTTTATTAAGGATACTAACCTCGCTAATCAGATTATGAATGAGTTATGTATGAAGGGAGTTTTCAAGTGTGCGAGGGAAGATGATAAAAAGATTCAGGAGTGTCAAGCGCTCAAGCTTGGGGATGCCCCCGTGCACCCCCAAGAAATATTCAAGGAGACTCAAGCGTCTAAGCTTGGGGATGCCCCCCGTGCATCCCCTTCTCTATCAACATTATCAGTTCGTCTTTCGTTCTGCTATATTTTTATCACTTCATGTGTTATGTGCTATGCTTGGAGCGTCTTGTTTTTAGTTTTCTTTTTAGTTTTTCATAACGAGTCGGAACCCAGCATTCCTTTATGTGGGAGAGAAACACACTCCACCTCTACCTAGAACATTACATAGAATTTTCATGTCTATCTATGCTGTGTGTGTACTTTATCTTTTAATAGCTACTATCGTGCTCTGCTCTTAGTATTCATGCTTATCTTTTCAAGAGCTTTTATTTAGTTGGTTGCTTGAACTCTTTTTAATTACCATGCTCACCTTATTAAGAGAGTTTGCTTCCGTTGCATGGGTTAATATGTCTATGATAAATATGCTACTTTCATGATGGTGCTTAGTAGTTCAGGTTTTCTTATGGTTAATCTCAAGTAGCTGGGGGGTTCCCAATGTGTTATTGGAGTACCAACTTGGTTTGTTTGCCTATGATGTGGTATGGTTTAGTAATATCTTCCTTCGAGAATTTACTTTGATTGACTTGGCGTATGCTCACGCATATTCAAGACTGTAAAGAAAGTCTGTCAAGCCTTGATGATCTTTTGTTTCTGAGTAGCGATATAACTACCATGCCTGATTCAATATTGCTTTGTCGCTCTGCATGATTATGACCGTCATTGCTCTCTTAGTTGGTCGCTCCCAGTCTTTTGCTAACCTCCACCTGCACTAAGCAAATTAACCATTCAATACATAGCTCATGGGAAAGTAGCCTAAAGACTATTGTGGTAAAGAATATGTTGCTTATGTATCTTATTTCTTATGAGTTGCTTGCTGAGCGGTAACCATGTTTCTGGGGACGCCATCAACTGTCACACTTTTGTTGAATATCATGTGAGTTGTGATGCATGTTCGTCTTGTCTGAAGTAAGGGTGATTTACCGTGGGTTGAATTAATATGCATATTGTTAGAGAAGAACATTGGGCCGCCAACCAAAGCCATGCATCATGGTGGAAGTTTTAGCTTGGACCTTAATCCTCAATCTCTCATGAGAATATGCTTATGCATTAAAGAGGAGTCCATCATCTATTTTCTATGTTGTCCCGGTATGGATGTCCTCAAGTTGAGATTTATCAAAAACGAGAAATCAAATGCGATCTATCTCATTGGACCTTTGTACAGGTGGCATAGAGGTACCCCTTTGTGACACTTGGTAAAAACATATGCAATGCAATGATAACCCATGGGGATCCGAGCTAATTAGGACAAGGAGTGAGCACTATTGGTATTCGATGCATGAGGCTTGCAACTTATAAGATGTTTTATACATGACACATATGAAGTACTACTACCGTTGACACAATTGCTTCCATGTTTCATAAAAAAAAAGCTCTAGCACTTCAAGCATCAACTATCGAGAGCATGATTGTCATTCTGAGTGTAATGTGCATTGTCCCAAAGTAGCATTGTCTTTTGCATGATTGTGATATCGTTTATTCTGAAATGATTGTATCTAGTCATCACTTAAACCTTAAAGGTGCCCTTGCATTTATGTTTTGCATCACTAAAGGGGGCAAGCTAGATATCACTTGATCATATTTGCACATCATGTTCATTGCAAATCTTTTTGATGTTTCAGTTTCATATTGTAAAACTTTCAGTCATTTGTGATTTTCTCTTGAGACAACTTAGTTACTTCAGAATCATTGTCTCGGTAAGCTTTTGTCATATGACTATAAGAAAGTCTTATATGGTTAATAGCATGTCACCACAGAAATTATTCTTGTTATCATTTACCTACTCAAGGACGAGCAGGAATTAAGCTTGGGGATGTTGATACGTCCAAAACGTATCTATAATTTCTGCTTGCTCCATGCCACTTTTGGGTGATATTGCTATGATATTCATACACTTCCATACACTTTTGATCATATTTGGACTAACTTACTAATCCAGTGCACCCCAGTGCCAGTTTCTGTTTTCGGCTGTTTTTGTATTTCAGGTTTTCACGTTTCGAGAACTGCCCAGAAAAATACAGAAAAAATATATAAAAAATCAGCGTTCCGGGAACGACACTGCTTCCGAAGGGGAGCCTGGGGGGCACAGGGGCTCCAGGCGCCCTGTGGGCGCCCCCCCCCCCTGGGCCGCGCCGGGAGGGCGCCTCGGCCCCCCGAGAGCCCCCCGGTGCCCTACTTTGGCCGATATTTAAAGGGTCCCCCGTAACCCTTGAAACAGGACTTCTTTTCGCGATCCCATCTCTGTTCCGCCGCCGCCACCACTTCCAAGATCGGGAGCACCAGCAGAACTCTTCCCGGCACCCTGCCGGAGGGGAGGATCACCACCGGGAGCTTCTCCACCACCATGGACGCCTCCCAGATGACTCGTGAGTAGTCTCCCTTGGACCATGAGTCCATGACCAGTAGCTATGTGATGTTCTCCTCCCGTTCTTGTGCTTCACTAATTAGTCCTCGTGAGCTGCCCTACATTATCGAGGCACCTACGTAATCCTTATGCTGTTGCTATGTTGAGTTTGCTGGGATCCGATGGATTATGAGATTATGTTCAGATTGATCTTGAGTAATATATTTGATTCACCTCTTTTATATTTTAGTTCATAAGTAATTCTTGCATGTTCTCCGTTGTTATTTATTGCTTTGGCCAAGTAGTAAGTAGTGACTCCAAGAGGAAACGTTATGCTCGATTGTGGGTTCATGCCCCTCGATGACTAGCTTGAGTGACAGAAACATGAGTCTAGGGGATGTGCTGTTGCCATAAGGGGGAAAACAACGGTGCTTGTACCCGTGGGTGCAAGGATTGTTTACTTTATGCAAAGTTCTTTTAATACGGTTGTCTGTTGCATTGAGTTTACACTATGGGTGGGACTCGCAACTTAATACCAGCGAGATGTTCTGGATAGATATCTCAAGGTGGATGATTAGTAGTAGATGCAGATGGATTTCGGTCTACTTACTTTGGCGTACCGCCCATGCTTTGAACCTCAACCTTTCTTGTAATGTAGTCAGCATTGGTTTGCGTTCGTGGTCCTGTCAATTGCCTAGCTGTAATTTGTTACCTCACATAGCTATTTTATCGTCTTTTGGGAGAGAGACATCACTAGTGAACATCATGTGACTCCGGTCCATATTACCATCATTGATCACATACACTATTTACTTTTCGCTATTTTACTTACTATTGCAAAACACTATCTATCACTACTATCATATTGCTTTTAACCCTTTGTGAACTGCAAGGCCGGAGAGATTGACAACCTCTCTGTACTCGTTGGGAGCAAAGTTATTTGTATCTGTGTGCAGGTCCACGTTGATTGCTAATTGCGCCGTTAGCGGTTGACACCTACCTGTTGAACCTAGGAGTCTCTGGGGATTCGATCATTGGCATCTTTGCTAGGGGAAAACACTTCTACTTACTGCATCTTACACCTTCCACTTGGGGTAATCCAATGAGGGGTTCGAGGCCCATCAAGGAGTATTTTCTGGCGCCGTTGCCGGGGACTCCACTCTTCAGGATAGGGGAGTTGCATGCTATCTTTTACCTTTGCTTTTTAGTCTTGTTAGTTTACCTTTTTTTTTGCTTTAGTTCCTTTTATTGAAAATCACAAAAATAGTTATCTTGCTTGCTTGCTACTATGGGTTCCACCGAGAACACCAAGTTGTGTGACTTCACTAGTCACAACAACGATAACTTTATCAGCACACCTATCACTACACCTGCCACTTCAGCACCTTCATATGAAATTAAACCTGCTTTACTGAACTTAGTCATGAAAGATCAATTCTCCGGTGCTGGAGATGATGCTGCTTTACACTTGAACAACTTTGTAGAACTTTGTGATATGCAAAAGTACCAAGAAATAGATGGTAATATTGTTAAGCTTAAGCTTTTTCCTTTCTCTTTGAGAGGAGGAGCTAAAATTTGGTTTCAGTCTTTTCCTAGAAATAGCATAGATTCATGGGACAAGTGCAAAGATGCTTTTATTGGAAAATACTATCCACCTGCTAAAATTATCCAACTTAGAAGTAACATTATGAATTTTAAACAATTGGATAATGAACACGTTGCCCAAGCTTGGGAACGTATGAAGTCTCTTATCAAGAACTGCCCTACTCACGGTTTGACTACTTGGTCGGGCCGTGAAGACGTATGACTACATCAACCGCGTTGTTCTAACGCTTCCGCTTTCGGTCTACGAGGGTACGTAGACTCACACTCCCCTCTCGTTGCTATGCATCTGGTAGATAGATCTTGCATGATCGTAGGAAAATTTTAAAATACTACGTTCCCCAACAGTGGTATCAGAGCCAGGTCTATGCGTAGATGATATGCACGAGTAGAACACAAGTGAGTTGTGGACGATACTAGTCATACTGCTTACCAGCATGTCATACTTTGCTTCGGCGATATTGTGAGATGAAGCGGCCCGGACCGACATTACGCGTACACTTACGTGAGACTGGTTTCACCATTGAGCACTCGTTGCTTAAAGGTGACTGGCGGGTGTCTGTCTCACTCACTTTAGCTGAATCGAGTGTGGCTACGCCCGGTCCTTGTGAAGGTTAAAACAGCACATAATTGACGAAACATCGTTGTGGTTTTTGTATGCGTAGGTAAGAACGGTTCTTCCTAAGCCCGTAGCAGCCACGTAAAACTTGCAACAACAAAGTAGAGGACATCTAACTTGTTTTTGCAGGGCATGTTGTGATGTGATATGGTCAAGACATGATGAGATATACGGTTTTGTATGAGATGATCATGTTTTGTAAAGTTATCGGCAACTGGCAGGAGCCATATGGTTGTCGCTTTATTGTATGAAATGCAATCGCCATGTAATTGCTTTACTTTATCACTAAGCGGTAGCGATAGTCGTAGAAGCAATAGTTGGCGAGACGACAACGATGCTACGATGGAGATCAAGGTATCGCGCCAGTGACGAAGGTGATCATGACGGTGCTTTGGAGATGGAGCTCAAAAGCACAAGATGATGATGGCCATATCATGTCACATATTTTGATTCCATGTGATGTTTATCTTATTATGCTTTATTTTGCTTAGAACGACGGTAGCATTATAAGATGATCCCTTACTAAATTTCAAGGTATAAGTGTTCTCCCTGAGTATGCATCGTTGCGAAAGTTCGGCATGCCGAGACACCACGTGATGATCGGGTGTGATAAGCTCTACGTTCAAATACAACGGGTGTAAGCCAGTTTTGCACACGCAGAATACTCGGGTTAAACTTGACGAGCCTAGCATATGCAGATATGGCCTCGGAACACTGGAAACCGAAAGGTTGAGTGTGAATCATATAGTAGATATGATCAACATAAGATGTTCACCATTGAAACTACTCCATCTCACGTGATGATCGGACATGGTTTAGTTGATTTGGATCACGTGATCATTTAGATGACCAGAGGGATGTCTATCTAAGTGGGAGTTCTTTAAGTAATATGATTAATTGAACTTTAATTTATCATGAACTTAGTCTTGGTAGTATTAGCATATCTATGTTGTAGATCAATAGCTCGCGATGTTGCTCCACGTTTATTTTTTATATGTTCCTGGAGAAAACTAAGTTGAAAGATGTTAGTAGCAATGATGCGGAATTGTTCCGTGATCTGAGGATTATCCTCAATGCTGCACAGAAGAATTATGTCCTTGATGCACCGCTAGGTGACAGACCTATTGCAGGAGCAGATGCAGACGTTATGAACGTTTTGACAAAAGCTCGGTATGATGACTACTTGATAGTTTAAGTGCGCCATGCTTTACGGCTTAGAACCGGGACTTCAAAAACGTTTTGAACGCCATGGAGCATATAAGATGTTCCAAGAGTTGAAATTAGTATTTCATACTCATGCCCGTGTCGAGAGGTATGAGACCTCTGACAGTACTTTGCCTGCAAGATGGAGGAGAATAGCTCAACCAGTGAGCATGTGCTCAGATTGTCTGGGTACTGCAATTGCTTGAATCAAGTGGGAGTTAATCTACCAGATAAGATAGTAATTGACAAAGTTCTCTAGTCACTATCACCAAGTTAGTAGAACTTCGTGATGAACTATAATATGCAAGGGATGACGAAAGTAATTCCCGAACTCTTCGCGATGCTGAAATCGATGAAGGTAGAAATCAAGAAAGAGCATCAAGTGTTGGTGGTTAACAAGACCACTTGTTTCAAGTAAAGGGCAAAGGGATAGAAGGGGAACTTCAAGAAGAATGACAAGCAAGTTGTCACTCCCATGAAGAAACCCAAAGCTAAACTCAAGCCTGAAACTAAGTGCTTCTACTGCAAAGGAAATGGTCACTGGAAGTGGAACTGCCCTAGATACTTGGCGGATAAGAAGGATGGCAAAGTGAACAAAGGTATATTTGATATACAGGTTATTGATGTGTATTTTACTAGTGTTCATAGCAACCCCTCGGTATTTGATACTGGTTTAGTTGCTAAAGAGTAGTAACTCGAAATGGGAGTTGCATAATGAACAGAAACTAGTTAAAGGATGAAGTGACGATGTGTATTGGAAGTAGTTCCAAGAGTGATATGATCATCATCGCACACTCCCTATACTTTCGGGATTAGTGTTGAACCTAAATAAGTGTTATTTGGTGTTTGTGTTGAACATGAATATGATTTGATCATGTTATTGCAATACGGTTATTCATGTAAGTTAGAGAATAATTGTTGTTCTGTTTACATGAATAAAACCTTCTATGGTCATACACCCAATGAATATGGTTTGTTGGATCTCGATCGTGTGATACACATATTCATAATATTGAAGCCAAAAAGATACAAGGTTAATAATGATAGTGCAACTTATTTGTGGCACTGCCGTTTAGGTCATATTGGTGTAAAGCGCATGAAGAAACTCCATAGTGATGGACTTTTGGAATCACTTGATTATGAATCACTTGGTGCTTGCGAACCATGCCTCATGGGCAAGATGACTAAAACTCCGGAACTGTGGAGCGAGCAACAGAGTTGTTGGAAATCATACATACTGATGTATGCGGACCAATGAGTGTTGAAGCTCACGGCGGTATCGTTATTTTCTGACCTTCACTGATGATTTGAGCAGATATGGGTATATCTACTTAATGAAGCACAAGTCTGAAACATTTGAAAATTTCAAAGAATTTCAGAGTGAAGTGGAGAATCATCGTAACAGAAAATAAGAGTTTCTACGATATGATCGTAGAGGTAAAATATTTGAGTTAGCGAGTTTGGCCTTCAGTAAAAACAATGTGAAATAGTTTCACTACTCACGCCACCTGGAACACCACATTGTAATGGTGTGTCCGAACGTCATAACCGTACTTTATTAGATATGGTGTGATCTATGATGTCTCTTACCGATCTACCACTATCGCTTTTGGGGTTATGCATTAGAGACAGCTACATTCACGTTAAATAGGGCACCATCTAAATCCGTGGAGATGACACCGTATGAACTGTGGTTTGATGAGAAACCTAAGCTGTCATTTCTATAAGTTTGGGACTGCGATGCTTATGTGAAAAAGTTTCAACATGATAAGCTCGAACCCAAATCGGAGAAGTAAATCTTCATAGGATACCCAAAAGAAACTGTTGGGTACACCTTCTATCACAGATCCGAAGGCAAGGTCTTTGTTGCTAAGAGTGGATCCTTTCTAGAGAAGGAGTTTCTCTCAAAAGAAGTGAGTGGGAGGAAAGTAGAACTTGATGAGGTAATTGTACCTTCTCCCGAATTGGAAAGTGGAACATCACAGAAACTAGTTCCAGTGATTCCTACACCAATTAGTGAGGAAGCTAATGATGATGATCATGAAATTTCAGATCAAGTTTCTGCTGAACGTCGTAGATCAACCAGAGTACGTTCCGCACCAGAGTGGTATGGCAACCCAGTTCTGGAAGTCATGTTACTAGACCATGATGAACCTGCGAACTATGAGGAAGCGATGATGAGCCCAGATTCCGCAAATGGCTTGAGGCCATAAAATCTGAGATGGGATCCATGTATGAGAACAAAGTGTGGACTTTGGTTGACTTGCCCGATGATCGACAAGCCATCGAAAATAAATGGATCTTCAAGAGGAAGACCGACGCTGACGGTAATGTTACTGTTTACAAAGCTCGACTTGTTGCGAAAGGTTTTCGACAAGTTCAAGGAGTTGAATACGATGAGACTTTCTCACCCGTAGTGATGCTTAAGTCTTTTCAAATCATGTTAGCAATTGTTGCATTTTATGAAATCTTGCAAATGGATAACAAAACTGCATTCTTTAATGGATTTATTAAAGAAGAATTGTATATGATGCAACTAGTAGGTTTTTTCAATCCTAAAGGTGCTAACAAAATGTGCAAGCTCCAGCGATCCATCTATGGACTGGTGCAAGCATCTCGGAGTTGGAATATACGCTTTGATAAGTTGATCAAAGCATATAGATTTATACAGACTTGCGGTGAAGCCTGTATTTACAAGAAAGTGAGTGGGAGCACTACAACCTTTCTGATAAGTATATGTGAATGACATATTGTCTATCGGAAATGATGTAGAATTTTCTGGAAAGCATGAAGGAGTGTTTGAAAGGAGTTTTTCAAAGAAAGACCTCGGTGAAACTACTTACATATTGGGCATCAAGATCTATAGAGATAGATCAAGACGCTTGATAAGACTTTCGATGAGTACATACCTTGAAGAGATTTTGAAGTAGTTCAAAATGGATCAGTCAAAGAAGGAGTTCTTGCTCGACTTGTAAGGTGTGAAGTTGAGTAAGACTCAAAGCCACACCACGGCAGAAAAATATAGAGAGAATGAAAGTCATTCCCTAAGCCTCAGCCATAGGTTCTATAAAGTATGCCATGCTGTGTACCAAACATGTTGTGTACCTTGCCATGAGTTTGACAGGGAGCTACAATAGTGATCCAGGAGTAGATCACTGTACAGCGGTCAAAATTATCCTTAGTAACTGGATGACTAAGGAAATGTTTCTCGATTATGGAGGTGATAAAGAGTTCGTCGTAAAGGGTTACGCCGATGCAAGCTTTGACACTAAATCCAGATGACTCTAAGTATCAATCTGGATGCGTATTGAAAGTAGGAGCAATTAGCTAGAGTAGCTCCATGCAGAGCATTGTAGACATAGAAATTTGCGAAATACATACGGATCTGAATGTGACAGACCTGTTGACTAAACTTCTCTCACAAGCAAAACATGATCACGCCTTATTACTCTTGGGTATTAATCACATAGCGATGTGAACTAGATTATTGACTCTAGTAAACCCATTGGGTGTAGGTCACATGGCGATGTGAACTATGGGTGTTATTCACATAACGATGTGAACTATCGGTATTAAATCACATGGCGATGTGAGCTAGATTAATAACTCTAGTTCAAGTGGGAGACTGAAGGAAATATGCCCTAGAGGCAATAATAAAGATGTTATTTGTATTTCCTTATATCATGATAAATGTCTTTTATTCATGCTAGAATTGTATTAACCGGAAACTTGATACATGTGTGAATACATAGAAAAAATAGTATGTCCCTAGTATGCCTCTACTAGACTAGCTCGTTGATCAAAGATGGCTATGTTTCCTAGCCATAGACATGAGTTGTCATTTGATAAACGGGATCACATCATTAGGACAATGATGTGATGGACTAGACCCATCCGTTAGCATAGCACTATGATCGTTTAGTTTTACTGCTACTGCTTTCTTCATGACTTATACATGTTCCTATGACTATGAGATTATGCAACTCCCGAATACCGTAGGAACACCTTGTGTGCTATCAAACGTCACAACGTAACTGGGTGATCATAAAGATGCTCTACAGGTGTCTCCGAAAGTGTTCGTGGTGTTGGCATAGATCAAGACTAGGATTTGTCACTCCGAGCGTCGAAGAGGTATCTCTCGGCCCACTCGGAAATGCACATCACTATAAGCCTTGCAAGCATTGCAGCTAATGAGTTAGTTGCGGGATGATGTATTACGGAACGAGTAAAGAGACTTGCCGATAACGAGATTGAACTAGGTATTGAGATACCGACGATCGAATCTCTGGCAAGTAACATACCGATGACAAAGGGAACAACGTATGTTGTTATGCGGTTTGACCGATAAAGATCTTCGTAGAATATGTGGGAGCCAATATGAGCATCCAGGTTCCGCTATTGGTTATTGACCGGAGACGTGTCTCGGTCATGTCTACATAGTTCTCGAACCCGTAGGGTCCGCACGCTTAAGGTTTCGATGACAGTTTTATTATGAGTTTTGATGTACCGAAGGAGTTCGAAGTCCCCGGATGAGATCGGGGACATGACGAGGAGTCTCGAAATGGTCGAGACGTAAAAATCGATATATTAGACGACTATATTCGGACATCGGAAAGGTTCCGAGTGATTCGGGTATTTTCGGAGTACCGGGGAGTTAGGGGAATAGAGGAGAGAGGCCAAAAGGACGGAGGCACACGCCCCCCTTCTGGTCCGAATTGGACAAGGGGTGCAGCCCCCTTTTCCTTCTCCCTCTCCCCCTCTTTCCTTCTCTCCTACTCCGGAAAGGAAAGGGGAATCCTACTAGGACTTGGGAGTCCTAGTAGGACTCCCCACACTTGGCGCGCCCCCTCTAGGGCTGGCCTCTCCCTCCCTCCTTTATATACGGGGGAAGGGGGCACCTCTAGAGACAACAATTGATCTCTTGATCTCTTAGCCATGTGCGGTGCCCCCCTCCACCATAGTTCTCCTCGATAATATTGTAGCGGTGCTTAGGCGAAGCCCTGCGACGGTAGAACATCAAGATTGTCACCACACCGTCGTGCTGACGGAACTCTCCCTCGACACTCGGCTGGATCGGAGTTCGAGGGACGTCATCGAGCTGAACATGTGCTAGAACTCGGAGGTGCCGTAGTTTCGGTGCTTGATCGGTTGGGCCGTGAAGACGTACGACTACATCAACCGTGTTGTTCTAATGCTTCCGCTTTCAGTCTACGAGGGTACGTAGACTCACTCTCCCCTCTCGTTGCTATGCATCTGGTAGATAGATCTTGCGTGATCGTAGGAAAAATTTAAAATACTACGTTCCCCAATAGTTTTAAGACATCAGGGCTGGCCAAGCCCCTCAGGCCGACTGGGCGTATGGCCCGCTTCCTGGCCGCTTTCCAGGAGGTGGCGTGCCCCCAGAAGGCGGTCCCCGGAGCGGGCCGGCTCCTAGATGCCGACCCATCCCACCTCAGAGTCTGCACTAACCGACCATGACCAAGACAGAGCATGGCAACAGTTCCACCTGCCCCCCCCC
>LR738716.1:27302573-27325842 GCA_902687465.1 Secale cereale | reverse complement strand
CCCCCGGATTCGGGGGAGCGTGGCTACAGTGCGCCTCGACCAGGCATCACCCTCCGGCACGGTGTGGTACTGTAGCCATGCGAGGCATGGCACCGCCCTCGTCAGCTAGGACGACACTACAGTGAAAGGCAATGGGCATGGTCTGCACGCGGCAGGCCCTACCTGTCGGCCGGATTCTCGGTAGATGGCGGGGTCCACCAGAGGCGGGCCCCAGCAGCCGGCAGAGAACTCGGCGACCGAAGACACTGACACCCGGATCCAACCACCCGGACGTATTACCATTGTACACCAGGGGGTTGTCCTATAAAATCCCCCAGGGCTCACCCATGTAAAGGGTTCATCATCCATTCCCTCACACCATAGCCAGGAGCAAGAGAGCTAATCCTTGCCATTATTCCTCCTCTAGCAATACAGCTCAAGGAGCAAGATTGTACACTTGTGATTATAGTCATCATGCGAAGACCCCGTAGAGCAGGACTAAGGGTGTTATCTCCTCGGAGAGCCCCGAACCTGGGTACGTCTCGTGTCCGTCCCCGTGTACGACCGAGTTCATGCTCACTCCCGCTCCCAGGGCCCGACGACATCCCCTTGGCTCCACCCATGACAAGCCACCCCTGGCATCTGACGTGAGAATACCACGACATGCAGGAATCATTCTAATATTCAGTTTTATTTTACAATTTGGTCTTGCACATGTAGGTCTTGCTGTGGGAGGCTTAGACCCAATGTTCGACCCATTTTGCATATGGGGAAAAGAGATATTCATGAATATCAGTCAAGTCAAGAAACTCAAAAAGATTGTTAGGACAAACAAACTTGCAACCAATAACAACAATATCTTTGTTTGCACTACGAAGAAGACATCATTCAACTATAGGATGGTCCTAACTCTTTACCTTGTTTTCCCCTTGTGGAATTTCAAAATTTATAACAATTATTTATGCATATCTTTGATTTCAACACTTCCAAAGCACTTCACCGATGATTACCTCTCAAACGACCTGCATGGTCAAGAGGCGAGGAAGGTATTCATTCAACACCCATGATACAATATTGAAGTCTTCCTCAATAGGATGAAGGTTGGGCGGGCAATTATCCGTAGACACTAGCCTAAAGTTGAAAAGACATTCAGCATCACTGAAGGCTCCATATTCGCCTTCCACTTCTGCAGTTTCCCATATGAGATTCATATGTCTATTTACCGTGTATGATGCTAATTTTCAAAGGTTTTTAGTTGCATGTGAAACTTGGTGTTGTTTTGTAACGGCGTAGCTAGCTATATGCCTATATGGTGTAACTGAGTGCTGAAGCTATCTGATATAATTCAATTATGAAATCCTTGTTGCCGTTATACAAATATAAAATATATGGTGTGTTTTGTCAAAAAAATTGTCAAATTGATTACTACACGGATTGTCTATAATAGGCCAATTAGCCTGCCTACTGGGTTTTCTATTGCAGACGGTTTCTCTGACAACAACGTCGGTGATGAAATTAAACAACCCACACTGTTTCTAAAAAGTATTCGTGTTGGATAAATTAACAATCACACATGACTTCTGTAATGCCCCGGATGTAATACTTTCCCTTTTGGGTATATAATATATCTCCAGCTTCATCTATTTCCATTCCGGGTTCTTTGTCTTTCGGGTTTTCGTCGTTTTGTTGTGTGAGTGTGTGGCATTCATTCATATCATGTAGACATGTGCATCGCATTGCTTTTGTGTTGTCGTTTGCATCCGGTTCCACGCATTCCTTCCCGTTGTCCGTTTCGCGTTCCGGAGCTCCCTCACGTGTCCGTGGCGTCCCGTAGGCCTACTTTGTTGTTTGGGCGTGTAACGTTACCGGTGTGCCGCGAGACTTGTCGTGTGTTGTTGTTTTGTTGTGTGTAACCCGCCTCTCAAATCTCGTCGCGTTTGGACTCTGTTTGCTATCCCATCAGTTATTCGTGTGGGCCCAAAGTGCCTTCACTTTGTGTCCCAGAAACACCCCTACAGCAGCCACTACTCTCTCCTAGGCCCATCTAAACTACCCCCGCGATCGGATCTGTCGGATCGCGATCGAAAGGCTCCTAACACCCCTAAATCCCCCCTAACCCTAGCAACCTGCTATATAATAGACCCCCTAGTCTATTTTTGGCATCCCTAATCCTAGCTCCTTCTTCCCCACATCTCCACCTCAAATTTTGGATCTAGCCATCCAGCCCCAGCCACTTGTCCCTCTCCTTGATTCCCGCAGGAATCAGACCGCCGCCGCAATTTCCGGGGGATCGGGCAAGTCCCTCTCGCCAAATCGCTTCCTTCCCTCGAGCCAAAGTCAACGCCGGGCGACCCAGCGATCTGGATCGATCGCCCCATATCCGGGCCCGTACGCCTTGCCCGAGCCAGGCTCCTTGGCCACTCCGCTCGACCGCACCGAGCGTGGACCACATCATCGCCCCGCCGCGCCAGGCTCCGACCCATCCCGCGTGGAGCCTCGCCTCCTCCTGCGTCGCTCGCCGGGCCGCCGCACTCCCTTCGCCAGCCGAGCGGGCCGCGCCTCCGCAGGGGCCCGAGCCGCCGCCACTTCCTCGCCAGCTCCGCCCGAAGGCCAGGCCGATCCGCTCCTCCCTCCGGCCCAGTTTGCCGCAGGCCTCAGCGCCCTTCCGCGGGCCGCCTCCCGCCTCGACCGGCCCACACTCTCCGAGCCGCGCCGCTCCGGGCTGCTCCTGCCGCGGGCCGAGGCCCTCCACTCCAGCAGGCCGAGCCGATCCGCCTCCCGCTTGGGCCCTCCGCCAGGCCGGACCCGAGCCCATCTTCATCTCCTATATATGGAGGTTGACCTTTTTCCTCCTAAGTCCCTGATGTTTTGATCTGTGATGCATTATTAGAACTGCTCTATCTTTGTGTGTGTTTGTCCGATTCGCGCAAATAGCATGTCCAGACGTTCGTGGTGATTAGCACTACGTTTTATCTTTTGGTGTCATGCATGTTAGAGATCATCTAGGTGTTTGTTTTTCTGTTGCAATAGTGCATCGTGATAAAAACTGCTGCTATGTGATGTTTTATGCCATCTTTGCCATGTGATAACTTTTAGCTCGTTTGTCCGAATGATGCAAATGACATGTCCACGTGTTCGTCTTGCCTTGCTCTACATGTTGTTGGTGATAGGTTGCATGTTAGATTTATTCTTGCCATGTTTATCATCGTTGCAAAGTGCCATGTGGCTGTGATGTTGTTTCACTTGTTATGAAATGCCATCTTGTTGAGCTCGTTGCTATCGTTGGGTTTATCTCAATGATGCATGCTTGTGTGTTTCGGAATCACCATCATGTGTACTTTGATGTGGTGCTTACCACTTGCCATGTTTAGTTTAGAGGTGACTTAAACTTGCTCTTTTAGATGCCATGATGAAATTGCTGTTTTAGGACTTAGTGGTTTTTCACTAAGTCTGAAATCTGTAACGTTCCGATGCCATGTTTGCTTACTGCTCTAGGACAAACAGTGATAGTTTTGGAGTGGATCTTGATTGTTCCTTGTAGTATATATTGTTGGCTTTCCATCCATGTTCTCACATGTTTATCTGACTGGCTGTAGCATGTTTATTTTTTGCTCCAAAGTTTCAATAAAATTCTGCTGTCAGAATTTTATTGCCAAGTTCAATATGTCCAAGCTTATTGCTATTGATCCGTGGCTCCTTTGGGGGTGCACCTTTGGACTTATTTTCTGTAGGATATGTCTAGTTTATGTTCATGTCCTTTGCCATGTTGTTTGAGTGCTGTAGCTTATTTTTCTAGTGCTCCGAAGTTGCTGTGTTGCTGTAATTTTCAGCTTTCGCTCATTTCTTGTTTCGGGCATAACTTTTAGCCCGTAGGTCCGATTTCAGCGAGTCTTATATGAAACTTGATTGATTTTCTGTGTAGATTCATAATATCTTATTGTTATCATGTTTTGAGGTGTTTTGCTTGAGTGCTATTTTCCGTGCTCCGTGTGCATCCTTAGTGCATCCATCATGCATCCATCATTTTCGAGTGCGCATTGCATCTTGTTGATTTGTGCCTTGTGTGTTTGTATTGTTTAGAGCCGGAAGCTGAGACCGAGTACGAGTACGAGCACGAGGTTACCAACGAGGTTGAGCACGAGGACCCTTCTTACGATCCGAACGACTTCTCTTCAGGCAAGATGACCGAACCCCGATAACATTACTATATTTGCCTATTGCTAGTAGTTCCGCTCTATAGTTTTGCCTCGATGCCCATGTTCTTCTTGTCAGCCTCCTACTTGTAACCATTGCCATGTTTAACCACCCTACCTATGCAAACCGTTGCTTGGCTAAGTACGCTTCGCTCAGCCCTTCTTATAGCATTGCTAGTTGCAGGTGAAGACCGAAGATGCTCACTTCATGTTGAAGTTTTTGTTGGGTTATATCACACTATATAATTGCTAAATGAAATCATCTATATATTGGCAAGGGTGGAAGGCTAAGCCTTTTGCTTGGTGATTTGTTCCACTCATGCCGTTAGGAACCGTATAAACCGGTGTTATGTTCCTTGATTATGCGTTCCTAACACGGTTGGGGTGTATGGGACCCCCTCGATAAACCGCTAAGTGCTAAGTCTTTTCCAGCAAGTCCCAACATTGGTACTATTTGCCTAATAACAAACTAAACTTGCATAGGGAGTAATTAACCCTCTTTCTTAATCAACAACCCCCGGGCCAGTGCTCCACATGAGTGTTGGTCCGAAATGAGCAGACTGCGGGGCCACCTCAAGGAAACTTGAGGTCTGGTAAAAACCCGTAGGATGTCTCATACGGTCGTGGCCTGAGACGAGATACGCGCGGCTACTATCAGGGTGTCGGCACGCCGGGAGGATTTGCTGGATTAGCCTTACCTTAGTTCGGTATATCTTGAGCACGGGATTCCGAGAATACTCGGGTCTTCCCACTTTGGAGTTGTGACTCCGCGGATCGTGGGCTTGTAATGGGTCAAGTTGGAACACCCCTGCAGGGTTATAAACTTTCGAAAGCCGTGCCCGCGGTTATGTGGCAGATGGGAGCTTGTTAATATCCGGTTGTGGATAACTTGACACAATGTTTCTAATACACTACCAGCGTGTGTTCCGTGACTGTCAATTTCCGAATAGGGATTCGGGAGTTGAACACGGAGGGGTTATGTTTGTTGAGCTTGTAGCTAGGATCACTTCGTGATCACTTCTCGTCCGAGGCTTTCTCTTCTCGCTCTCACTCACGTAAGCTAGTTGCTAGTTGCTGCTGCAGACACTTACTCTTTTCTTCAGCCTTATCCTCTCCCAAGGCTTAAATAGTCTTGTTACCCGGGAACGGGATTGCTGAGTCCTCTGTGGCTCACAGTTACTTCACCACACCAGATGCAGGTCCGGTTGTGAGCTATCCAGGTGATGGCACCGAGCTAGACTGGGAGTACGACGAGGAGCGTAGTCGATACTATGTTCGTTATCCGGATGATCAGTAGTGGAGACTTCTACTAGGATTCGATCCGGCCTGTGGATTTTATTTATGTTTGGTATCTTGCCATTTGGATTTTGCCCTTAGAGGGTTGTGATATTCTTAATGTATGATGTTTGAGACATGTATTGTATTTGTGTGACGTGGCGAGTGTAAGCCAACTATTTTATGTTTACAATCCCCTCTTTTACATGAGATGTGCAAAGATTACCAAACTTGAGATCATTCTAGGATGGACTTATGCCTTTAAGTCGTGCCTCGACACGTAGGAGGTATAGATCCATCCTGGGCATTACAAGTTGGTATTCAGAGCCTTCTCCGACCTAGGAGCCCCCACTGATTGATCGAATCGTTGACGGTCGAGTCTAGGCACACACTGAAAATATTTTGAGTCCTATATTATATCGGAGAGTAGGATTTCTTTGCTTATCATCTCCTTTCTCTCTGGTGAGGACTCCTGACGTCTACTCTTGTCTCTTCTATCTTCAAAAATTGCACCAAATTTTTTTTTAGGAATCCCGCGAGTATTCTGGGATTGTTTCGATGTTCTTGTGACGAGGATATTGTTCTCGATGCCTCCTGACATTAGGGGTTGTGGCAGTGTCCCGGGGAGTTGAGCTTCGGGGTATTGTCGTCACAAGCATATCGCGGCAGTACTAAATACTTAAGACGGCCGACATCAAAAATCTCTCCTATACGACCAGTGGCAAGATAACCCCGACATCACCCAGTACTGGGGAGGTAGTTCGGGAGTATTGCCATAGCTTGTTATAGTGGATGCTTTTCGAAGGTCCGAGGTACACAGTTTCCGAGAAAGACTGGTTATGTGTTGAAGGATGGATACACCTGGATGTAGGTTTAGAGTTGATTGCGCGGTGCTTCTCGTGTATCCCCAACGCCTGATTGCATAACTGGAATCTTTCGGAAATTTATAGGTGGGTTTATCCAGTAGATCGTAGGCATTCTTCCAACGGATGCAGGTTAGTGAGTTCGGGGTTCTACATTGAGTGAAGTGGTTTATGACCGATGTTACTATCAGGAGTTGCATCTTAAAGGGTCCTTGGCTATGCTGATCCGGGGATTGCAAAACCTTTTCGTAACGCGTTCATATGCTTTCAGCACAAAGATGTTAGAACAAAGCTCTTATCTTGTGTTTGTTCCCGTCTGTACCTTGTCGTTTTTCTTATTTTACCTTTTGTCCCCTATGTGGCTTCTCGTGAAGATTGATGTTATCATTTAACTGAGAATTTCATTCGTTCCTCTTGTTCGAATGATGCTTGTGAAGACTATGTTGCATATCTATCCTTTGTTCTTGTTTTGATTCTAGTATTCGAGTTGCTTCGATGTCAAATGTTGATTCCATACCTTTCTTAATCGGTGTTCTCATATTTCTATGGGAGTGCTAGTCCTTCTTAACCATCGAGATATTCATGTTAATCCTTTTCAACCGGTGTGCCTTCTCTTCAAGTTATTTCCATCCGGATGCCATTGAGAAATCTGACAATTTGTCTGTTTCTTTCATCTCAAGTTGTCTTTGTTTTCCCCACCCTCCCACCCTTCTTCTTCTCGAAGCAAGAAATCTCAGATGAAGTATCCATTTTATTCATGTGATATTTCTTCATTCATTTCCTTCAATGTTCTTATCCAATGATTCTCAGGAAGTTGCTCAAGAGCTTCAAGCTCATCATTCTTTTGTTCTCAAATTCTGCCGGTGGATGTAATTCAAGATTTCGGTGTTGATCTTATCCTTTTTCCTCTTTTCACAATGCTTTCTTATTCCGGTACACCAATTAATCATTCTCCTCTTGCTATCCATATCCGGAGTGCTAAAGATTCATAATTCCATTCTTAATCCGTTCAAATTATTTTGAGCATTGTCTTCTTATTCAAGCCATTTAATTCAACCGGTGCAATATCTCTCAAGCAATCTCTTCCAATGGTGATTTCCTTAGTGGGCCCTAACCCACAGGTCTTTTCCCAGGATCTTACCTGACTCTTCCAATTTTTCTGGAGTTATTCTGAAATTCTTTTCAAAGGTGACTTAAGAATGATTTACATCAGTCGCATGCCTTCTCCAAGCTTGTTTTCAATTATTTCCGTCTTTAGCTCCACCTTCCTCTTGTCATTCGTCCGGAGTATCTCGAAATTCTTCATGGCATTTCTCGTCTTCATTCTCAACATTTGGAGACCGGAGAAGTGTTTCTCTTAATTCTCGGCCCGTTCTCTTCCAAGATTCGTGGTTCTAGCTTCATGCCATCCTCATTATCGTTTTGATTGTGAGGAATTATTTATATACCCGTCCGGAGCATTTCATGAATTCTTTCCATTGTGATCCTCCGAAGGCCATCATTTCAGAATATTTCTTCGTTCTCAGTTTTCAACTTCGTCCTCCAACTATTCTTAATTGATGTCTCTTCGTTCGTCTCCATATTTTTACGGTGGTCCTTTCAAGTTTACCCTTCCATTGTTATCGTTTTAATTCATTTGTTCTTTTCTCAATCCTACCGGTGCTTTGTTGAAGATTTATCCAAGGTTGTGCTAGATCCCTCTTTAATTCTTTGCAACGAGAATAAGTAGTACGCCAAATCCGTTTGCTTGTCATCAATTTAATTTGATGAAGGATAAGCATACAATAAATCTTATTCTTATTTCCTCGAGTGATTAATCTCTGTTTTCCGGAGCTTGTTCATCATATCATATTCTCGGTTCTAAGTTGTTAATCTTGTTTTCCGGAGCTCCAAGTTATTTCAATTATACCATTCCAAAGCTCCATCTAATTCATCGCATGCCTTGAATCTTATTCTTTTCATCTTTCACTTCTCATGCTTTCATTACTGGAGTTTTCATGGTGGTTCATCATGTTTTAATTCATACTCGAAGTCTTCATCAAGATTCTTGTTGGAGCTCAAGCATTCTTCGTCATGCTTCCATTTGCAATTCTTTCTACCTTGTCTTTTCAGATGGTGTTATGTCATTCTTGACAATTCCTTCATGTTTTATGATTCACGAGTTTCAAGAATGAGATATTTAAACCCATCATTTTCCTTGTTCAGGAGATCTTTTCAACCTTTCAATTTATTCGTTGGAGTTATCTTGGGTTATAATTCACCTAAAAGCTTTCTCTAAGAATTGTTGCTATTTATGGTGCTTATAAATGACCCAAGTTCTTCATTTATCCTTCCGGTGGAATGAGTTTTTCGTCTCCTTGTTGATCTCAATCCAATCAAATGTTTTCGTAAGTGGCTGGTTGTCACCTCATAATTTTGAGATGTTTTCCATAAGCCCACATCAAGCTTATTCTTTCGTTGTTGAATTTCCAACAATTATGTTCAACACTTCTTCGTAAGGATGCTCTTTCAAATTCATTCGTGGGAGAAGTTGTCATTTTCTTCTCCGTTCTTTTCTTGCCAACGACCTAGCATATATTCTTTCATTCCGGAGGCACTGTGATGACGATCTCTTTGACCATCATCTCGTTTTTATCAAGATCATATTCTCCCTTGCTTGTCTATTTAACTGGAGTGTTGTGTCCTCCATTCTAATTCTCTAATCTTATCAAGTTTTGCCTGTCCTTTAACTGGAGTGCTGTCTGAATCTTTCTTACCCCTTGTGCCATTCTTTTAATTGTTCCGGAGGCAGTGTTTTGTTGATTTCATCAAGTATCATTCCATCTCCTCAAGTTCTTGTCCTACCAAGAGCATCCCGTTGCTATTCTCGAAGAAACCGAACGCAAGACCCGCAACAAGTCCATCAAATTCTTGAAAGTCAAGTGGTCACATCACACTGACCGAGGAGCTACCTGGGAACGAGAAGATCATCTTCGTTCCGAGTACCCTTTTTTTTCCAGTCCTAGATCTCGCGACGAGATCTTTTTGTAGTAGAGGAGAGTTTGTAATGCCCCGGATGCAATACTTTCCCTTTTGGGTATATAATATATCTCCGGCTTCATCTATTTCCATTCCGGGTTCTTTGTCTTTCGGGTTTTCGTCGTTTTGTTGTGTGAGTGTGTGGCATTCATTCATATCATGTAGACATGTGCATCGCATTGCTTTTGTGTTGTCGTTTGCATCCGGTTCCACGCGTTCCTTCCCGTTGTCCGTTTCGCGTTCCGGAGCTCCCTCACGTGTCTGTGGCGTCCCGTAGGCCTACTTTGTTGTTTGGGCGTGTAACGTTACCGGTGTGCCGCGAGACTTGTCGTGTGTTGTTGTTTTGTTGTGTGTAACCCGCCTCTCAAATCTCGTCGCGTTTGGACTCCGTTTGCTATCCCATCAGTTATTCGTGTGGGCCCAAAGTGCCTTCACTTTGTGTCCCAGAAACACCCCTACAGCAGCCACTACTCTCTCCTAGGCCCATCTAAACTACCCCCGCGATCGGATCCGTCGGATCGCGATCGAAAGGCTCCTAACACCCCTAAATCCCCCCTAACCCTAGCAACCTGCTATATAATAGACCCCCTAGTCTATTTTTGGCATCCCTAATCCTAGCTCCTTCTTCCCCACATCTCCACCTCAAATTTTGGATCTAGCCATACAGCCCCAGCCACTTGTCCCTCTCGTTGATTCCCGCAGGAATCAGACCGCCGCCGCAATTTCCGGGGGATCGGGCAAGTCCCTCTCGCCAGATCGCTTCCTTCCCTCGAGCCGAAGTCAACGCCGGGCGACCCAGCGATCTGGATCGATCGCCCCAGATCCGGGCCCGTACGCCTCGCCCGAGCCAGGCTCCTTGGCCACTCCGCTCGACCGCACCGAGCGTGGACCACATCATCGCCCCGCCGCGCCAGGCCCCGGCCCATCCCGCGTGGAGCCTCGCCTCCTCCTGCGTCGCTCGCCGGGCCGCCGCACTCCCTTCGCCAGCCAAGCGGGCCGCGCCTCCGCAGGGGCCCGAGCCGCCGCCACTTCCTCGCCAGCTCCGCCCGAAGGCCAGGCCGATCCGCTCCTCCCTCCGGCCCAGTTTGCCGCAGGCCTCAGCGCCCTTCCGCGGGCCGCCTCCCGCCTCGACCGGCCCACACTCTCCGAGCCGCGCCGCTCCGGGCTGCTCCTGCCGTGGGCCGAGGCCCTCCACTCCAGCAGGCTGAGCCGATCCACCTCCCGCCTGGGCCCTCCGCCGGGCCAGACCCGAGCCCATCTTCATCTCCTAGATATGGAGGTTGACATTTTTCCTCCTAAGTCCCTGATGTTTTGATCTGTGATGCATTATTAGAACTGCTCTATCTTTGTGTGTGTTTGTCCGATTCGCGCAAATTGCATGTCCAGACGTTCGTGGTGATTAGCACTACGTTTTATCTTTTGGTGTCATGCATGTTAGAGATCATCTAGGTGCTTGTTTTTTCTGTTGCAATAGTGCATCGTGATAAAAACTGCTGCTATGTGATGTTTTATGCCATCTTTGCCATGTGATAACTTTTAGCTCGTGTGTCCGAGTGATGCAAATGACATGTCCACGTGTTCGTCTTGCCTTGCTCTACATGTTGTTGGTGATAGGTTGCATGTTAGATTTATTCTTGCCATGTTTATCATCGTTGCAAAGTGCCATGTGGCTGTGATGTTGTTTCACTTGTTATGAAATGCCATCTTGTTGAGCTCGTTGCTATCGTTGTGTTTATCTCAATGATGCATGCTTGTGTGTTTCGGAATCACCATCATGTGTACTTTGATGTGGTGCTTACCACTTGCCATGTTTAGTTTAGAGGTGACTTAAACTTTCTCTTTTAGATGCCATGATGAAATTGCTGTTTTAGGACTTAGTGGTTTTTCACTAAGTCTGAAATCTGTAACGTTCTGATGCCATGTTTGCTTACTGCACTAGGACAAACCATGATAGTTTTGGAGTGGATCTTGATTGTTCCTTGTAGTATATATTGTTGGCTTTCCATCCATGTTCTCACATGTTTATCTGAGTGGCTATAGCATGTTTATCTTTTGCTCCAAAGTTTCAATAAAATTCTGCTGTCAGAACTTTATTGTCAAGTTCAATATGTCCAAGCTTATTGCTATTGATCCGTGGCTCCTTTGGGGTGCACCTTTGGACTTATTTGCTGTAGGATATGTCTAGTTTATGTTCATGTCCTTTGCCATGTTGTTTGAGTGCTGTAGCTTATTTTTCTAGTGCTCCGAAGTTGCTATGTTGCTGTAATTTTCAGCTTTCGCTCATTTCTTGTTTCGGGCATAACTTTTAGCCCGTAGGTCCGATTTCAGCGAGTCTTATATGAAACTTGATTGATTTTCTGTGTAGATTCATAATATCTTATTGTTATCATGTTTTGAGGTGTTTTGCTTGAGTGCTATTTTCCGTGCTCCGTGTGCATCCTTAGTGCATCCATCATTTTCGAGTGCGCATTGCATCTTGTTGATTTGTGCCTTGTGTGTTTGTATTGTTTAGAGCCGGAAGCTGAGACCGAGTACGAGTACGAGCACGAGGTTACCAACGAGGTTGAGCACGAGGACCCTTCTTACGATCCGAACGACTTCTCTTCAGGCAAGATGACCGAACCCCGATAACATTACTATCTTTGCCTATTGCTAGTAGTTCCGCTCTATAGTTTTGCCTCGATGCCCATGTTCTTCTTGTCAGCCTCCTACTTGTAACCTTTGCCATGTTTAACCACCCTACCTATGCAAACTGTTGCTTGGCTAAGTACGCTTCGCTCAGCCCTTCTTATAGCATTGCTAGTTGCAGGTGAAGACCGAAGATGCTCACTTCATGTTGAAGTTTTTGTTGGGTTATATCACACTATATAATTGCTAAATGAAATCATCTATATATTGGCAAGGGTGGAAGGCTAAGCCTTTTGCTTGGTGATTTGTTCCACTCATGCCGTTAGGAACCGTATAAACCGGTGTTATGTTCCTTAATTATACGTTCCTAACACGGTTGGGGTGTATGGGACCCCCTCGATAAACCGCTAAGTGCTAAGTCTTTTCCAGCAAGTCCCAACATTGGTACTATTTGCCTAATAACAAACTAAACTTGCATAGGGAGTAATTAACCCTCTTTCTTAATCAACAACCCCCGGGCCAGTGCTCCACATGAGTGTTGGTCCGAAATGAGCAGACTGCGGGGCCACCTCAAGGAAACTTGAGGTCTGGTAAAAACCCGTAGGATGTCTCATCCGGTCGTGGCCTGAGACGAGATACGCGCGGCTACTATCAGGATGTCGGCATGCCGGGAGGATTTGCTGGATTAGCCTTACCTTAGTTCGGTATATCTTGAGCACGGGATTCCGAGAATACTCGGGTCTTCCCACTTTGGAGTTGCGACTCCGCGGATCGTGGGCTTGTAATGGGTCAAGTTGGAACACCCCTGCAGGGTTATGAACTTTCGAAAGCCGTGCCCGCGGTTATGTGGCAGATGGGAGCTTGTCAATATCCGGTTGTGGATAACTTGACACAATGTTTCTAATACACTACCAGCGTGTGTTTCGTGACTGTCAATTTCCGAATAGGGATTCGGGAGTTGAACACGGAGGGGTTATGTTTGTTGAGCTTGTAGCTAGGATCACTTCGTGATCACTTCTCGTCCGAGGCTTTCTCTTCTCGCTCTCACTCACGTAAGCTAGTTGCTAGTTGCTGCTGCAGACACTTACTCTTTTCTTCAGCCTTATCCTCTCCCAAGGCTTAAATAGTCTTGTTACCCGGGAACGGGATTGCTGAGTCCTCTGTGGCTCACAGTTACTTCACCACACCAGATGCAGGTCCAGTTGTGAGCTATCCAGGTGATGGCACCGAGCTAGACTGGGAGTATGACAAGGAGCGTAGTCGGTACTATGTTCGTTATCCGGATGATCAGTAGTGGAGACTTCTACTAGGATTCGATCCGGCCTGTGGATTTTATTTATGTTTGGTATCTTGCCATTTGGATTTTGCCCTTAGAGGGTTGTGATATTCTTAATGTATGATGTTTGAGACATGTATTGTATTTGTGTGACGTGGCGAGTGTAAGCCAACTATTTTATGTTTACAATCCCCTCTTTTACATGAGATGTGCAAAGATTACCAAACTTGAGATCATTCTAGGATGGACTTATGCCTTTAAGTCGTGCCTCGACACGTAGGAGGTATAGCTCCATCCTGGGCATTACAACTTCGGCCAGAGAAATGCGTTAGGTCACCTTGCACAAATATTTTCACATAAAAAATTGTCTGTGATATACATACGAACGGAAATGTTTTTCTGGGATTCACCGTGTGGGATGTACATACCAATGGAAACGATTGGGCCTACATAATTGTCTCCGATGCCACGCCCAATCGCACTCAAGCTCATTTTGTCTCGCGTGTGTGACCGAAGGGCCTATCCCCGACGATTTCTGGATCATGTGGGAAGGACCCCCCCCCCTATCGTACAAACTCACCAGGCGAAGGTTTAAAAATCCGTCGCATAAAGGGGTTAAAAACCGTTTGCATACCACATCTATGCACAAGTGTAAGCATGTGAGGACGTATAGTACATAGAATCGAAGCATCTATGAACACATCATATACGACTAGCACATGAATGCGTAAATGAGGGATGAACAAATCATACCCTCCGGCTGGCCAAGACAACACGACGGCGGCGGCAGCGGCAACAACAGCAGCCTCCGCATCGTATATGGCCTTCTTCTTGGCGGCGGCGTCTTCGACCATGGTGTCGATGTAGGGGAAGTGAGGAAGCAAAGGAGGACGAAGACAGGGATGGATCGAGAACAGTCGCATCGAGACGCTCTCCGAAAACCTTATCATTGTTCTCCCGAGAAAGATATCGAACGACAGAGTTCCAGAGGCACCTGCTCTCCCGACCAACCATGCACGCGGTCGTGGGAAGCAGTACATAAAGATGAATCGTAGATGATGTCTAGGGTTGTGTAGGAGGAAGGGTTCACTCCACTTGCTCGCGCCTCCTTATATAGGCCAGTAGGTAGATGGACCTGGGCTCAGGCCTATGACTGAGTCTGCGAACATCCCACTGTCTGATACTATAGCAGCTCATCAATTAATCTGAGACTAATTGACCATTCCTGACTGGGGGAAATAAGGTTCATCTCATTCCCGCGGGGTGGCGGACGGAGGAGTAGCGTGTGTACAACTTCTCTTGGCATGTGGTAGAACAACCATTATAAAGTGTCTCACTCGCATTCCACTCTGGTAGGGCTGGACCAAAAGCTCAAAGCTCGCGAGCTTAATGAGTGCTCGATAGTTCGGCTCGTTAAGCTCGTGGCTCGCTTCTTAATGAACAGAGCCAATCATCGATTTCACCTTGTTAAGCTTAACAAGCTTAACAAACGGGCTAACGAGTTTCACGAGTAGCTCGTTAAGCTCGTTAGTAACAACACAACACATATTTTCATCTTACCTGACAAAAATTTCGTATCACCTTGGTCCATCCATTCAATCTATTCTACATATGAGGCAACAAACTAGTGCATTTCCTTTTCTAGTCACCATATTCCTTCTTAAAAACCAAATCCACACGTTTATCATGTAGACTGTAACACATCAAAATCTGTTAATGAGCGCTCACGAGCTTAATGAGCTTTAAATGAACTGAGCCGGGCAGGTTTTTTTGCTCATGAATCTTAACGAGCTTAACGAGCCGAGCCTTAACGAGCAAGAGCTTAACGAGTACGAGCTTAACGATCCGAGTAGCTCGTTAATCCACCCCTAATTCCAGTAACAATATGGTACTAAATTTCCCACCACTTGCCATCCTAGCCTTAGACATTTCCAGTGATTATTATCTTATATGAGCCAATACCCATCTATAATCAAACACATTCCGCATTCGGTCCATTGATTCACAATATTAGGACACAGGCGTTTGTTAGGCTGGCCATAGTGGGGTTAACATAAGTAGTATCATGCATTTGAGATTCACAAACATATTTATATAGCAGGGAATTAAAGAAGAAAGAGATGGTTATAGTAACATAGGTAGATACCGTAACATAATAAATATGATCCTACTGTGTGTCATGCATGACAATAAATAAAACCATCTGTGAAGAAAATATGCCCTAGAGGCAATAATAAAGATGTTATTTGTATTTCCTTATATCATGATAAATGTCTTTTATTCATGCTAGAATTGTATTAACCGGAAACTTGATACATGTGTGAATACATAGACAAAATAGTATGTCCCTAGTATGCCTCTACTAGACTAGCTCGTTGATCAAAGATGGCTATGTTTCCTAGCCATAGACATGAGTTGTCATTTGATCAATGGGATCACATCATTAGGAGAATGATGTGATGGACTAGACCCATCCGTTAGCATAGCACTATGATCGTTTAGTTTTACTGCTATTGCTTTCTTCATGACTTATACATGTTCCTATGACTATGAGATTATGCAACTCCCGAATACCGTAGTAACACCTTGTGTGCTATCAAACGTCACAACGTAACTGGGTGATCATAAAGATGCTCTACAGGTGTCTCCGAAAGTGTTCGTGGTGTTGGCATAGATCAAGACTAGGATTTGTCACTCCGAGCGTCGGAGAGGTGTCTCTGGGCCCACTCGGAAATGCACATCACTATAAGCCTTGCAAGCATTGCAGCTAATGAGTTAGTTGCGGGATGATGTATTACGGAACGAGTAAAGAGACTTGCCGGTAACGAGATTGAACTAGGTATTGAGATACCGACGATCGAATCTCGGGCAAGTAACATACCGATGACAAAGGGAACAACGTATGTTGTTATGCGGTTTGACCGATAAAGATCTTCGTAGAATATGTGGGAGCCAATATGAGCATCCAGGTTCTGCTATTGGTTATTGACCGGAGATGTGTCTCGGTCATGTCTACATAGTTCTCGAACCCGTAGGGTCCGCACGCTTAAGGTTTCGATGACAGTTTTATTATAAGTTTATGAGTTTTGATGTACCGAAGGAGTTCGGAGTCCCGGATGAGATCGGGGACATGACGAGGAGTCTCAAAATGGTCGAGACGTAAAAATCGATATATTGGACGACTATATTAGGACATCGGAAAGGTTCCGAGTGATTCGGGTATTTTCGGAGTACCGGAGAGTTACGGGAATAGAGGAGAGAGGCCAAAAGGAAGGAGGCACGCGCCCCCCTTCTGGTCCGAATTGGACAAGGGGTGCAGCCCCCTTTTCCTTCTCCCTCTCCCCCTCTTTCCTTCTCTCCTACTCCGGAAAGGAAAGGGGAATCCTACTAGGACTTGGGAGTCCTAGTAGGACTCCCCACACTTGGCGCGCCCCCTCTAGGGCCGGCCTCTCCCTCCCTCCTTTATATACGGGGGCAGGGGGGCACCTCTAGAGACAAAAATTGATATCTTGATCTCTTAGCCGTGTGCGGTGCCCCCCTCCACCATAGTTCTCCTCGATAATATTGTAGCGGTGCTTAGGCGAAGCCCTGCGACGGTAGAACATCAAGATCGTCACCACACCGTCGTGCTGACGGAACTCTCCCTCGACACTCGGCTGGATCGGAGTTCGAGGGACGTCATCGAGCTGAACGTGTGCTAAAACTCGGAGGTGCCGTAGTTTCGGTGCTTGATCGGTCGTTCCGTGAAGACGTACGACTACATCAACCGCGTTGTTCTAATGCTTCCGCTTTCGGTCTACGAGGGTACGTAGACTCACTCTCCACTCTCGTTGCTATGCATCTGGTAGATAGATCTTGCGTGATCGTAGGAAAAATTTAAAATACTACGTTCCCCAATAGTTTTAAGACATCGGGGCTGGCCAAGCCCCTCAGGCCGACTGGGCGTATGGCCGGCTTCCTGGCCGCTTTCCAGGAGGCGGCGTGCCCCCAGAAGGCGGTCCCTGGAGCGGGCCGGCTCCTAGATGCCGACCCATCCCACCTCGGAGTCTGCACTATCCGACCATGACCAAGACAGAGCATGGCAACAGTGCCACCTGCCCCCCTCCCCCCGGATTCGGGGGAGCGTGGCTACAGTGCGCCTCGACCAGGCAGCACCCTCCGGCACGGCGTGGTACTGTAGCCATGCGAGGCATGGCACCGCCCTCGTCAGCTAGGACGACACTACAGTGAAAGGCAATGGGCATGGTCTGCACGCGGCAGGCCCTACCTGTCGGCCGGATTCTTGGTAGATGGCGGGGTCCACCAGAGGCGGGCCCCAGCAGCCGGCAGAGAACTCGGCGGCCGAAGACACTGACACCCGGATCCAACCACCCGGACGTATTACCATTGTACACCGGGGGGTTGGCCTATAAAATCCCCCAGGGCTCACCCATGTAAAGGGTTCATCATCCATTCCCTCACACCATAGCCCGGAGCAAGAGAGCTAATCCTTGCCATTATTCCTCCTCTAGCAATACAGCTCAAGGAGCAAGATTGTACACTTGTGATTATAGTCATCATGCGAAGACCCCGTAGAGCAGGACTAAGGGTGTTATCTCCTCGGAGAGCCCCGAACCTGGGTACGTCTCGTGTCCGTCCCCGTGTACGACCGAGCTCATGCTCACTCCCGCTCCCAGGGCCCGACGACATCCCCTTGGCTCCACCCATGACAAGCCACCCCTGGCATCTGACGTGAGAATACCACGACATGCAGGAATCATTCTAATATTCAGTTTTTTTTACAATTTGGTCTTGCACATGTAGGTCTTGTTGTGAGAGGCTTAGACCCAATGTTCGACCCATTTTGCATATGGGGAAAAGAGATATTCATGAATATCAGTCAAGTCAAGAAACTCAGAAAGATTGTTAGGACAAACAAACTTGCAACCAATAACAACAATATCTTTGTTTGCACTACGAAGAAGACATCATTCAACTATAGGATGGTCCTAACTCTTTACCTTGTTTTCCCCTTGTGGAATTTCAAAATTTATAACAATTATTTATGCATATCTTTGATTTCAACACTTCCAAAGCACTTCACCGATGATTACCTCTCAAACGACCTGCATGGTCAAGAGGTGAGGAAGGTATTCATTCAACACCCATGATACAATATTGAAGTCTTCCTCAAGAGGATGAAGGTTGGGTGGGCAATTATCCGTAGACACTAGCCTAAAGTTGCAAAGATATTCAACATCACTGAAGGCTCCATATTCGCCTTCCGCTTCTGCAGTTTCCCATATGAGATTCATATGTCTATTTACCGTGTATGATGCTAATTTTCAAAGGTTTTTAGTTGCATGTGAAACTTGGTGTTGTTTTGTAATGGCGTAGCTAGCTATATGCCTATATGGTGTAACTGAGTGCTGAAGCTATCTGATGTAATTCAATTATGAAATCCTCGTTACCGTTATACAAATATAAAATATATGGTGTGTTTTGTAAAAAAAATGTCAAATTGATTACTACACGGATTATCTATAATAGGCCAATTAGCCTGTCTACTGGGTTTTCTATTGCAGGCGGTTTCTCTGACAACAACGTCGGTGATGAAATCAAACAACCCACACTGTTTCTAAAAAGTATTCGTGTTGGATAAATTAACAATCACACATGACTTCGGCCAGAGAAATGCGTTAGGTCACCTTGCACAAATATTTTCACATAAAAAATTATGTGTGATATACAAACGAACGGAAACGTTTTTTCTGGGATTCACTGTGTGGGATGTACATACCAATGGAAACAATTGGGCCTACATAATTGTCTCCGATGCCACGCCCAATCGCACCCAAGCTCATTTTGTCTCGCGTGTGTGACCGAAGAGCCTATCCCCGACGATTTCTGGATCATGTGGGAAGGACCCCCCCTATCATACAAACTCACCAGGCGAAGGATTAAAAATCCGTCGCATAAAGGGGTTAAAAACCGTTTGCATACCACATCTATGCACAAGTGTAAGCATGTGAGGACGTATAGTACATAGAATCGAAGCATCTATGAACACATCATATACGACTAGCACATGAATGCGTAAATGAGGGATGAACAAATCATACCCTCCGGCTGGCCAAGACAACAGGACGGCGGCGGCAGCAGCAACAACAGCAGCCTCCGCATCGTATATGGCCTTCTTCTTGGCGGCGGCGTCTTCGACCATGGTGTCGATGTAGGGGAAGTGAGGAAGCAAAGGAGGACGAAGACAGGGATGGATCGAGAACAGTCGCATCGAGACGCTCTCCGAAAACCTTATCATTGTTCTCCCGAGAAAGATATCGAACTACAGAGTTCCAGAGGCACCTGCTCTCCCGACCAACCATGCACGCGGTCGTGGGAAGCAGTACATAAAGATGAATCGTAGATGATGCCTAGGGTTGTGTAGGAGGAAGGGTTCACTCCACTTGCTCGCGCCTCCTTATATAGGCCAGCAGGCCTATGACTGAGTCTACGAACATCCCACTGTCCGATACTATAGCAGCTCATCAATTAATCTGAGACTAATTGACCATTCCTGACTGGGGGAAATAAGGTTCATCTCATTCCCGCGGGGTGGCGGACGGAGGAGTAGCGCGTGTACAACTTCTCTTGGCATGTGGTAGAACAACCATTATAAAGTGTCTCACTCGCATTCCACTCTGGTAGGGCTGGACCAAAAGCTCAAAGCTCGCGAGCTTAATGAGTGCTCGATAGTTCGGCTCGTTAAGCTCGTGGCTCGCTTCTTAATGAACTGAGCCAATCATCGATTTCACCTCGTTAAGCTTAACAAGCTTAACAAACGGGCTAACGAGTTTCACGAGTAGCTCGTTAAGCTCGTTAGTAACAACACAACACATATTTTCATCTTACCTGACAAAAATTTCGTATCACCTCGGTCCATCCATTCAATCTATTCTACATATGAGGCAACAAACTAGTGCATTTCCTTTTCTAGTCACCATATTCCTTCTTAAAAACCAAATCCACACGTTTATCATGTAGACTGTAACACATCAAAATCTGTTAATGAGCGCTCACGAGCTTAACGAGCTTTAAATAAACTCAGCCGGGCAGGTTTTTTTGCTCATTAATCTTAACGAGCTTAACGAGCCGAGCCTTAACGAGCACGAGCTTAACGATCCGAGTAGCTCGTTAATCCACCCCTAATTCCAGTAACAATATGGTACTAAATTTCCCACCACTTGCCATCCTGGCCTTAGAGATTTCCAGTGATTATTATCTTATATGAGCCAATACCCATCTATAATCAAACACATTCCGCATTCGGTCCATTGATTCACAATATTAGGACACGGGCATTTGTTAGGCTGGCCATAGTGGGGGTAACATAAGTAGTATCATGCATTTGAGATTCACAAACATATTTATGTAGCAGGGAATTAAAGAAGAAAGAGATGGTTATAGTAACATAGGTAGATACCATAACATAATAAATATGATCCTACTATGTGTCATGCATGACAATGAATGAAACCATCTCTGATCCTACTATGTGTCATGCATGATACTAGTATATGATACTCCTCACTATAACCAGCCTTAGCCAACACTTTCGAACCCAGAATTAAGACCCAATTGTTGAATATATGGTTTGTGCATGTATATTGCATAGCCCAGCCCACCTCCTAGTCATTGTATAGTTGAAGTTGTGGCCCACTTTGTACTCCATATATATGCGCGCTATGCATCGATCAATAGATCGTGAAGCATTGCCAAAACATTCGTTTACAACATGGTATCATACCTACGATCCTAACCCTAACCCTTGCCGCCGCGATCTCATCGCCGCCGCAGCCACAAGCCGCTGCAGCCACCATGCGCCGCCGCCGCCTTCGGGATCCTCCGCCGCCGCGCTGCCGCCCACGTGAGTCGCCGTCGCCCATGCTTCCACCAAGCCTCCCGCCGCGCCACCTTTTGTCGTGTCGCCTCCCCGCGTGCCGCCGCACCACCCGTCCTCCTCTCTGGATCATGGCCTCCCCCGGTTCCTCCGGCACCGCCCGCAGCCGCCGCTCCAACCCGTTCGACGTTCCCGACCCCGTCGTCATCCGCGATCTCAACATCTTCGCTCGGGTTCCTATCGTCCTCGATCACCTCACCTCCATCTACTATGCCTGGAAGACGTACTTCACCCTTGTGTTCTGTGAGTACAACCTCCGGGATCACATCGATGGATCCGTGGATTTCCAGTTCATGGAGGACGATGAGGAGTGGATGTCCATTGACGCCACTCTCATCCGTTGGTTCTACACCACCATCTCGAAGGACCTCTTCCACACGGTGGTCTCTGCCGATGATGACGCTCACGCCGTTCGGACCAAGCTCAACGGCCTCTTCACCGACAACGTGCTCCAACACAAGCTTTTCCTGCACGGTGAGTTTTTTGGGTGCCAGCAGCTCGACTCGTCTGTTGACGATTATTGCATGCGCCTCAAGAAGCTTGTTGACGAGCTCCTTGACCTCGGTGAGACGGTCTCCGAGGAGCTTCTTCTCAGCACTCTCATCGCCGGCCTGAACGACGACTTTGGCAACGCCGCCTCCAACATCCCTCTCATCACGTACCTGCTCTCCCGACCTTCCCAAAGATCGTCGCGTGCCTGAAGCTGGAGAAGAGGAGGACGCGGATGTCGCGCACCGGGCCACCGCTAGGCTTCTCGCCCCTCGTTGGTTACCCCAAGTGGAAGGTGTGAGATGTAGTGTTGCGGAAGTTTTTCCCTTGGCAAAGATACCAAGGATCGAATCCCCAGAGACTCCTAGGTTCAACAAGAAGGTGTCAACTGCTACGGCGCCAGATATTAGCAATCAACGTGGACCTGCACACAGATACAAATAACTTTGCTCCCAACGAGTACAAAGAGGTTGTCAATCCCTTCGGCCTTGTAGTTCACAAAGGATTAAACGCAAGTGATAGTAGTGATAGATATTATTGCAATAGTAAATAAAAGCGAAAAGTAAATAGCGGATGTGATCAATGATGGTAATATGGACCGGAGTCTCATGATGTTCACTAGTGATGTCTCTCTCCCAAAAGACGATAAAACAGCTATGTGAGGTAAACGAATTACAGTTCGGCAATTGACAGGACCATGTGCGCAAACCAATGCTGACTACATTGCAAGAAAGGTTGAGGTTCAAAGCATGGGGGTACGCCAAAATAAGTAGACCGAAATCCATCAATATCTACTACTAATCATCCACCTTGAGATATCTATCCAGAACATCTCGCTGGTATTAAGTTGCGAGTCCCACCCATAGTGTAACTCAATGCAACAGACAACTGCATTAAAAGAACTTTGCGTAAAGTAAACAATCCTTGCACCCACGGGCACAAGCACCGTTGTTTTCCCCCTTGTGGCAACAGCACATCCCCTAGACTCATGTTTCTGTCACTCAAGCTAGTCATCGAGGGGCATGAACCCACAATCAAGCATAACGTTCCCTCTTGGAGTCACTACCTATTACTTGGCCAAAGCAATAAATAACAACGGAGAACATGCAAGAATTACTTACGAACATAAATATAAAAGAGGTAGATCAAATATATTACTCAAGCACAATCTGAACATAATCTCATAATCCATCGGATCCCAGCAAACTCATCATAGCAACAGCAGAAGGATTACATATGTGCCTCGATCATGTAGGGCAGCTCATGAGGACTAATTAGTGAAGCACAAGAACGGGAGGATAACATCACATAGCTACTGGTCATGGACTCATGGTCCAAGGGAGACTACTCACAACTCATCCGGGAGGCGTCCATGGTGGTGGAGAGGCTCCCGGTGGTGATCCTCCCCTCCGGCAGGGTGTCGGGAAGAGTTCTCCTGGTGCTCCCGTTCTTGGAAGCGGCGGCGGCGGCGGAATAGAGATGGGATCGCGAAAAGAGTTCCTCCCTCAAGGGTTTCGGGAGACGCTTTAAATATATGCCAAAGGGGGGCATCGGAGGAGCCTCGGGGGGCCCAGGCGCCCCCCGGCGCGGCCCAGGGGGGGCGCGCCGCCAG
>LR738716.1:27267754-27302406 GCA_902687465.1 Secale cereale | reverse complement strand
CCCCCCGGCTGTCCTTCGGGCGCACGGTAGTTTCTGGAACGCTGATTTTTTTTATATAATTTTTTTGGATTTTTCCTGGCAGTTCTCGTAACGTGAAAACCTGAAATACAAAAACAGCCGAAAACATAAACTGGCACTGGGGTGCACTGAGTTAATAGGTTAGTCCAAATATGATCAAAAGTGTATGGAAGTGTATAAATATCATAGCAATATCACCCAAAAGAGGCATGGAGCAAGCAGAAATTATAGATACGTTTTGGACGTATCAACATCCCCAAGCTTAATTCCTGCTCGTCCTCGAGTAGGTAAATGATAACAAGAATAATTTCTGTGGTGACATGCTATTAACCATATAGGACTTTTTCATAGTCATATGACAAAAGCTTACTGAGACAATGAATCTATAGTAATTAAGTTGCCTCATGAGAAAATCACAAAGAACTGAAAGTTTAACAATATGATACTGAAACATCAAATAGATTTGCAATGAACATGAGGTTCAAATATGATAAAGTGATATCTAGCTTGCCCCCTTTAGTGAAGCAAAACATAAATGCAGGGGCACCTTCAAGGTTTAAGTGATGACTAGATACAATGATTTTAGAATAAACGATATCACAATCATGCAAAAGACAATGCTACTTTGGGACAATGCACATTACACTCAGAATGACAATCATGCTCTCAGTAGTTGGTGCTTTTTAAAAGAAGGTGGAGACTCAACATAAAAGTAAAAGAATGGCCCTTTGCAGAGGGAAGCAGAGATTACTCATGTGCTAGAGCTTTTTATTTTGAAAACATAGAAACAATTTTGTCAACGGTAGTAGTACTTCATATGTGCTATGCATAAGACATCCTATAAGCTGCAAGCCTCATGCATCGAATACCAATAGTGCTCGCACCTTGTCCTAATTAGCTCGGATTTCCATGGATTGTCATTGCATTACATATGTTTCGACCAAGTGTCACAAAGGGGTACCTCTATGTCACCTGTACAAAGGTCCAAGGAGATAGATCGCATTTGATTTCTCGTTTTTGATAGATCTCAACTTGAGGACATCCATACCGGGACAACATAGAAAATAGATAATGGACTCCTCTTTAATGCTTAAGCATATTCTCATAAGAGATTGAGGATTAATGTCCAAGCTAAAACTTCCACCATGATATATGGCTTTGGTTGGCGGCCCAATGTTCTTCTCTAACAATATGCATACTCAAACCATTCAACCCATGGCAAATCACCCTTACTTTAGACAAGACGAACATGCATAGCAACTCACATGATATTCAACAAAAGTGTAACAGTTGATGGCGTCCCCAGAAACATGGTTACCGCTCAGCAAGCAACTTATAAGAAAATAAGATACATAAGCAACATATTCTTTACCACAATAGTTTTTAAGCTACTTTCCCATGAGCTATGTATTGCAAAAACTGAAGGTTTTAAAGGTAGCACATGTAAATTTACTTGGAGTGGCGGTGAAATACCACATATAGGTAGGTATGGTGGACTCATATGGCATAACTGGTTTAAAAGGATGTGGATGCACAAGCAGTCAGTCCGTTTAGTACAGGTGGAGGTTAGCAAAAGACTGGGAGCGACCAACTAAGAGAGCAATGACGGTCATAATCATGCAGAACGACAAAGCAACATTGAATCAGGCATGGAAGTTATGTCGCTACTCAGAAACAAAAGATCATCAAGGCTTGACAGACTTTCTTTACAGTCTTAAATATGCGTGAGCATACGCCAAGTCAATCAAAATAAATTCTTGAGGGAAGATATTACTAAACCATACCACATCATTGGCAAACAAATCATGTTGGTACTCCAATAACACATTAGGAACCCCCCAGCTATTTGAGACTAACCATAAGAAAACCTGAACTACTAAGCGCCATTATGCACGTAGCATCTTTATCATAGACATATTAACCAATGCAACGGAAGCAAACTCTCTTAATAAGGTGAGCATGGTAATTAAAGAGAGTTCAAGCAACCAACTAAACAAAAGCTCTTGAAAAGATAAGCATGAAAGCTAAGAGCTGAACATGATAGTAGCTATTAAAAGAGAAAGAACACACACAGCAAGGATAGACATGAAAATTCTATGTTATGTTCTAGGTAGAAGTGGAGCGTGTTTCTCTCCCACATAAAGAAAGCTGAGTTCCGACTCGTTATGAAAAACTAAAGAAAACTAAAAGCAAGACGCTCCAAGCATAGCACATAACACATGAAGTGATTAAAATATAGTGGAACGAAAGACGAACTGATAATGTTGATGGAGAAGGGGATGCACGGGGGCATCCCCAAGCTTAGACGCTTGAGTCTCCTCGAATATTTCTTGGGGGTGCATGGGGGCATCCCCAAGCTTGAGCGCTTCACACTCCTGAATCTTTTTATCATCTTCCCTCGCACACTTGAAAACTCCCTTCATACATAACTCATCATAATCTGATTAGCGAGGTTAGTACCCATAATAAAATAATTGTACCTTGCTGGAAATAAAGATATTCTTGAAGGTCTACTGTTTCTCAAGATTGCCAAAAGGTTTTTGCAAAGAAAAAGCAAGCTCTTGATTTGCAAAATGAAGGGAAAGCAAAACAGGACAGAATCTGTGAAAAATAGAACAGCAGGTAGTAATTGATTTGTTCGGGGCACTTCTGCAACTCTAATCAAAAAACTCAGAACAGACGCCCGAAAGACAATTATATAGAGCGCTGCCCTACGGCTCCTATGGGCTACCTCCAGCCGGCGGGTTCGCGACACCGCCACCACAGCCGCTGCTGTCGGCCCCGGCCCTCCCGCCGGCACCTTGGGACCCCGCGCTTCTAGCGGCCCTCCACACCGCCCCCACGCCACAGCAGTACATTGGCGGTGGCGACTAGTATATGGACACCGGAGCCACGGCTCACATGGCCGCCATCCCCGGTAATCTTCTGACCGCTCACCCCGTTCACATCACTGCTCGCATTACCGTGGATGACGATTCCTCCATGCCTAATTACTCATGTCGGTCATGCTGCTTATCCCTCTAATTCCATGCCATTATCTCTTTCTAATATACTTGTATCTCCTAGCATTATTAAAAACCTTGTTTCCGTTCGTTCTCTTACACGTGAAAATCCTGTCACCGTTGAATTTGACATGTCTGGCTTTTCTGTTAAGGATGCATGTACCTAGATGGTGCTCCACCGATGTGATAGCCTCGACGAGCACTACCCGGTCCACTCGTCCACTTCCTCTGTCGCTGCACCCGTGGCGCTCTCTGCCGGAGTGGACCTTTGGCATGCTCGTCTCGGTCATCCCAACACCGCCACCCTTCGTCGTATTCTTCGCAGTTTTTCCTTCACGTGTAATAAGATCGATGATCACACTTGTCATGCTTGTCATCTCGGCAAACATGTTCGTCTTCCTTTTAGCACTTCCTCGCATGTTGCATCATACCCGTTTGAGTTAATTCATAGTGATGTTTGGACCTCTCCTGTTGCAAGTAACACGGGCTTCCTTTATTGTTTTGTCATACTTGATGATTTTTCGCATTATGTGTGGACCTTCCCGTTGTGGCGAAAGTCGGATGTTGTTGCCACTCTCATCGCGTTCTACTCCTATGTCTCCACGCACTTTGGACGTCCCATCCACGCCTTGCAAACAGACAACTGGAAGGAGTTTAATAACCTTGCGATTCGCAACCTTCTCGCCACACACGGCATGATTTTTCGTCTCACTTGCCCGTACACTTCGCAACAAAATGGTCGCACTGAGCACGTGCTTCGCACTCTCAATGATTGCGTCCACACCCTCCTCTTTCATGCCAACGTGCCACCATGTTTTTGGCCCGACACGCTTGCTACTGCATCACTACTCACCTACATTCGTCCTTGTCGCACTCGCGGGAATTTTGCACCTCATCACCTTTTATTCAGCACGTCACCTTCCTATGCCAAGCTCCGCATCTTCGGTTGCCTGTGCTACCCCAGCATCGCTTCCACTACTCCTCATAAGCTTGCACCTCGGTCTGTGGCCTGCATCTTCCTCGGCTATCCCCCCAACACCAAAGGCTACCGCTGCTATGACCCTATCTCACATCGGGTGATCACTTCCCGACACGTTTACTTTGATGAGATGGTTTTTCCCTTTCAGCAGGTACCTTCGGATGTTGTGGCTTTGCCCGCTCCCGGTGACGGCCGCCCGGCTTCTCTTGGGCCGCCTCCCGGCTTTGAGGATGCCCCCCGCGCCACGGGTCGAGTTTCTCCCCGGCTGGCTGCCTTAGAGGCTGCACCGTCCCCGGCGCCCGCGACGACCTTGGCGTCCCCGGCACTGGCCGCGGTGGTTGCGCCGCCGTCGGCCTCCCCGGCGGCCGTGACGCCTCCTGCGTCCCCTGTGCCCTCCCCGGCGACCTCGACCGCGCCGGCCTCGCCCGGGGCCTCGACCGCGGCCTCGCCCGTGGTCTCGGAGGTGGCGGGCTCTTCTTCGTCATCGCCCGCCGCCGCCCCAGCCTCGCTGCCCCGCCCGATGACTCCCTCTCGGGCTGGCACCATCCGCCCGAGCACGCGGTACACCAGCGATGAGTACCTTTTCGCTGCTTCCGTCTCTGCGCCGTCTCCTCTCCCATCGTCAGCTAGAGCAGCCCTTCGGGATCCTCATTGGCTCACTGCGATGCAGGAAGAGTTCGACGCGCTCCAACGGAACCGCACCTGGCAGCTTGTCCCTCGGCCGCCTCGTGCCAACATCATCACGGGCAAGTGGGTCTTTCGGCACAAGACTCGTCCGAATGGCACTCTCGAGCGCTATAAAGCTCGCTAGGTGGTTCGGGGCTTTCGGCAATGTGCGGGCGTGGACTTCACCGACACCTTTGCCCCGGTTGTTAAACCGGGCACGATCCGCACCGTACTTCAGCTAGCCGTCTCCCGAGCTTTGCATGTGCATCAGTTGGATGTTTCCAACGCCTTCTTGCACGGCCAGCTAGCTGAGCAGGTGTTCTGTGAGCAGCCTACCGGCTTCGTCGACGCCTCGCATCCCGACCATGTGTGCTTGCTCTCCCGTTCCCTTTACGGGTTGAAGCAGGCGCCTCGGGCTTGGTACCAGCGCATCGCTGCCTTCCTGCAGACGCTCGGATTTACATCGACTCGCTCCGTTGCGTCCCTCTTCGTGTACCATCACGGAGTTGACACAACCTACTTGCTGATATACGCCGACGACATCATACTGTCAGCATCCACTGTCGCGCTCCTCCAGCGGCTCACTGCTCGTCTTCGCGATGAGTTTGCCCTGAAGGACTTGGGGCCCCTGCACTACTTTCTTGGCATTGAGGTGGTTCGGCGGCCAGATGGGTTCTTCCTGCACCAGCAGCGCTACACCCATGAGCTTCTCGATCGAGCCGTCATGCTCAACTGCAAGCCTGTTCCTACGCTTGTCAACACAAGGGCCAAGGTTTCCGCTCTAGAGGGTTCTCCCGCATCCGATGCGGCCTTCTATCGCTCCATTGTGGGTGCTTTGCAGTACTGACCCTGACGCGCCCCGACTTGCAGTATGCTGTTCAGCAGGTTTGTCTTCACATGCATGCTCCGCGTGACTCTCACTGGACCTTGGTGAAGCGTATCCTCCGTTACATACGTGACACCCCATCCATGGGCCTTACGCTAACAGCCTCCGCCTCCACCGACCTCGTCGCCTACTTTGATGCGGACTGGGCTGGCTGCCCGGACATACGGCGCTCTACTTCGGGGTACTGTGTCTACCTTGGGCCGTCTCTGATCTCTTGGTCCTCCAAGCGAACACCCACCGTCTCCCGCTCGAATGCAGAGGCAGAGTATCGGGCAGTGGCTAACGCCGTTGCTGAATGCTCTTGGCTTCGTCAGCTGCTTCAGGAGTTGCTTTGTGATGTCCACAAGGCCACGCTCGTCTACTGCGACAACGTCTCCGCCGTGTACCTCTCCGCCAACCCGGTCCATCATCGTCGAACGAAGCATATTGAGCTCGACATCCACTTTGTTCGCGAGCAGGTGGCTCTTGGGCGCATCCGGGTCCTCCACGTCCCGACGACGCAACAGTTTGCCGATGTCATGACGAAAGGACTGCCTACTTCTGTATTCGAGGAGTTTAAGTCCAGTCTTTGCGTCTCCGACGACGCTTCAACTGCAGGGGGTGTTGAATATATGATTTGTGCATGTACTCCCTCCATTCCATATTCTATTGCGTATAGATTTTTTGTCTAGATTCCGAAATGTAGTGCGCATAAGCTACTTTAGACAAAATTAACCCTGGCCTGTTTCAGAGGAACACAGCAGCAGACCCATGTGCTGTGACAGAGAAAGCAGCAGGAGGGCAATTCTTGTCCAAATAAGAGTGCCATGTCCTGCATTGGTATAAACGCTGCACATACATGCGCATTATAAAGTAGAACGGAGGGAGTATATTGTATAGCCCGGCCCACCTCCTAATCATTGTATAGTTGAGGTTGTGGCTCACTTTGTACTCCATATATATGTGCGCTATGCACCGATCAATAGATCATGAAGCATTGCCAAAACATTCGTTTATACAACACCAATCAATCAACCGTACTACTAGTACCGAAATTTAACGAGCAATCCAGTCACCTTTGCGACCACCGCTACCTAGTCCGCGCCAGCCACAGCTATCACCATCACACCACCGTCACGGCGTCCGTTTTTATCACCTGTATCATACTCCCTCCGTTCCACAATGTAGTGCCTATAAATTTTTGTAAAAGTCAAACTTTGCCAACTTTGACCAAGTGTATAAAGAAAATTGTCTACATCTACAATATCAAACATGTACATTCTAAAAATATAACTCACGATGTATCCAATGATGTGCATTTGGTATTGTAGATGTACATAATTTTCTCTATAAACATGGTCAAAGTTTGTAATGTTTGACTTTTGTAAAAATCTATAGGCACTACATTATGGAACGGAGGGAGTACAACCAAACTACCAAAAGCACCCGATTCAAAAAAGTGTACGTAGCAAGCACCGTCCCGACTCCCGACGCAGGAAACGACGGGGAAACAAACCCAGCCCGGCTCCATTCCGTCTGGAACTTGGAAGCCGCGGCGCAAGTCGACGAGCCCAGGGCGCAGCGGCGTCGACGATGACGCGGCCGCACGCACGTACGGAGAAGAAAACGCGCGGCAGCCGCCGGTGCCGATAGCTGGCAGCATCGCGCGCGGCCACTGCACACTACAGGCTCGGAAGGACGGACAGCTAAGCCGGGCATGTGGCCTACCTGAAAACGACCGAGCGTGCCTCCAGGGGACACACGCACATCGTCACAGGCAGAGCCCGACACGCAACGGCCGGTGGCAGCTGACACGTCTCTCGCGTACGGCCGGACCGGCGCGACGCGTGGGCGCATCTCGGGCGTCGGTCGGACGACGTGCGGGCCTGATCCGTTCCTGACGAGCGGCTCCTGGCCCGACGTGCGGCGGCGTTGGCCTGATCCTGACCGTCGAGGCGCGATCCCTTGGCTCACACGCGCCGAAGGAACGGTCCATAGGTCCGTGCACGGTGGACTGGGGTCCCCGATCCAGTGGCCCCGGCCGGACGTTGTTTTTGGTAGCCCAAGTTGTGTAGTACTCGGTGTCACACGTCCTTCTCGTCCAAATAATTCGTTGATCGGGACTATTTTTGTGTTTAAAAATTCAGCGGCACCGGTACGTCATGCTGCCGTCATGGTCACGTCACTTCCAAAACTTCTTTTTTTCTTGAGTTTTCCCGATCTTTAATTATGTGCACTACGCCCAACCGATCAAGTACGTACATGTTACCGGCTTTAAAAAAGGACATGTCAGTCCCTCTCTTTTTTTCCAGGTAAGTGCATGTTTTACTATAAAGAAGAATTCGAGGCACAGGTACCGACTAACTTCGTACTTTGCACTGCGTACGTGTCCGTCGTGTATGCCAATGTTGATCACATTAGTTTTAAAAAAGTGTTTGATCTCAAAAACCGGTCCGGCCAATATACATTACCGATCTATCACACTGTTTACCGGAAGGTTACATGCTGAAAATGGGCGCTAATTGGTCAACCGAACTGATGCCGTACACCGTAAAATACTGCATCCTTGATCGCAAAGTAACACAACACCTTTGCTAGCAGGCTGCTAGCTAACCTAGGTGAAGTTTAACATAACAAACAAGAGTCCGATTCGCATTTTGCGTTAGATCCACCACGGAGTAGGAGTACTACTTACTAAACAGTGTTCTCAACGCGAAATCCGCCGAGACCGAGATAGCCCGCAACACAGAATCGCTTGGGCGCATAATTTGGACCTGAAAAGCTGCGCCATCACATGCAGTTTGTCCGTAGCGTGGACACCTCACGTACTTGGCTGCATGTATTCCGGGCTTCACACGCAAGCAACCAAGAACAGCCGCAGAGCTAGCTAAGCTGCCTCACTTAACCACGCCTTTGCCACGGTGATCATAGGGTAGGAGGAACCTTAGCTCAAGCATAGCCAGCAGGCAGCAGAGCGAGTTAACACGATAAGATCCAACCAATCGGGCCATGACATGGAGCATCAGAGGATCAGACTATCAGGTATTCAGGCTGCTAATCATGTTTAACACTGCCCACACCTGAGATGCGGCTGGCATGTGGGGCTCACAGCACGCGAGATACAGCGCGGGATCCGTCTAGCTTTTGTGTTTGTGCATGTGAAGAAAGCCATCATCCCCGTCAGCTCCACGGGATTGTTTATCTGTCCACGTATTTGTTTATACTACTATTACGCAGTGGTTTGGTTTGCACACAAAGAAACGGCTGCTACCACCACGACCTAGCTGTAGCCTGTAGCTGCCGATGCATCGGGCCCATGTTACTTCTTCCTCAAAACATGGCATGCAAATGCAATGCACTGCACACAGCCCCAAAGCCAGCCAATTCCGAAGCAAGATAACATAACATGCCTCCTGAAGACACCCAAAGACTGCGCACTGACAAGTTCGTAACGTTAATCATGAGCAGAGGAGGCCAATTAGTGGCACTCGATCCGGAGCAGCAGTAGAATTCGTTTCACATACACACCGACCGGGAGGCTCGATCTGCTGCTCATTAACATCCTGGATCAATCATGGATGCGTGCGTGTCACCGAACGACCCCGTCTGGTGTGTGTGTGTATCCTAGTCTGGTGATGCAATCTCGTCGTTTGTACATACACACACTTGGCGTGCTACGGACAACGGATCCAGTCCATGCATCTAGCTAAGCCAAGCTCTATAGTCTCGACGGATCGCGTCATGCGTGCGTCCGGCTCCGCGGGGTTTCCAGACCGGCATTCATCATCATGATTGTATCGTATGTTAGCGGGGTCTCCGTGTTACTGCTGCAATTTGCAGACAATCATGGAGAGGTTGGCTCACCGTCCATCATCGGTCGATCCGCGTCCATGTATGGACGCAGTACGTTGGTGATGATTGCGCCTCATCATGGCACCAAGGATTAATCAAACTAACAACCAATGTCAAACTAAATAAACTCATTGATTTACAAGCAGGTTCAGTTGTGGCCGCGTACTTATTGAGCTGTAGGCCTGTTTTTCCAAGACGAGAGGCCGCCAATCCGATGCCCGTTGTTAAGTGTTAACTACCTGACGGACGGTTATGAGTAGTGGTTGCCCTTGAAAAGAAATGCATGTAGGAGTAGTATGTTATCTTCAGATCGAGCTCGAGGAAACCATTTATATCAACGTCTCTCACGACCGTCGGCTCGACCGTTTCCGTCAACACAGCCAGGTCACCATACGAGAGGATTCAGTTCCGAACCACCTGAAAGGGACATTAATGGTAATGCCACAAAGGCTGTGATCGAGCATTGCAGTGCAGAGTCAGAGCCTCCTACATTTCAAAACCATGCACAGCTGATTCGTTAGTGCAGAAGTACATGCTCTAGTCAATGCAACCAAAAATTGATCTGATGAAAGAGACCAGACAACACATTTATACGTCAACAACTAGCACCTTCAGACTCCGTGCCATGCGATCATACATACATCCATCCCTACACTACACAGGTACTCATACGTCTGCGGATGCACGTATTACCACACGATCACGATCGAACTTATCCGAATAACAAGAGGGAACATGGGAGGTCATTGTTGTGGGCAATGGTGTCCGCGTCAAACTGCGCCATCGTAACCAGAACGTACATCGACTCGTAGGCTCCACCGGTCGTCGAGTTGGGGTCTCCATCGCGTTGTGATAACACGTTACTTGCAGGGGCCTTCGCAATGGATCGTCCCAGTGACCGCGAGAGGGACAGCCATGTGAGGCACCCGTTTCTCTATTCAACTGCCATGTCAATAAGTCTCGGCCTCATCATTGTTTAGGGTCTTAAAAAAGCTACTCTACTGCATTTTGCTTACCAATCTGTAAAATCTATTAACAGTACTATTTAGTTAATTAGTTTTCAGAGACGAAAAGATTGGGACGGACACGACACACACTCATCACAGGTGGTGAAGGAGCAGGGCCCCCTGGGCGCTGGCCCACCGGTCAGTGACCTGAGGTGGTGTGCTTGGAGACAGTTGGGCGCTCAGCAAAAGGCAAGGCAAGGCGACCCCTGATGCGCCCCAACGAGTATATAAGCATGTTGGCATGTCACATTACTGGACAGCCCGCACATTCACTTTGCCATTGCTTTAGCCTTTCTGCTGTGGCTTGCAAGGAACGTCGGAGGAACAAGGACTGAGTTGAGTACTACTACTACTACTACTTGCCCGGCCGGCGGACGCCGCACCAGTGCTCGCTTGCGCGCGGCGTCGGCGGCCGGTCACGGAGATGGCGACGAGGTGCTTCTTCCCGAGGGACGCGGTGGCCGGGCGGCACCAGTCCAAGGCGGCCGCGGAGGCGCTGGAGCAGCTGCACCACGGCGGCCGCGTCCTGTCCCGGGAGGAGGTGGGCGGCGCGGTGCGCGTCAAGATCGTGGTCAGCAAGCGCGAGCTCAAGAAGATGGTGGCCGCGCTCGGCACCGGCGGCGAGGCGGCGGCCGCGGCGGCGTCGGCGGACCGCCGCAGCCGCCAGCGCGCGGCGGGCGGCGGCGGCACGGACGCCGAGCAGAGGCTGCAGTCGCTCCGGCGGCGCAGCATGCGGAGGGCGGCGGAGGAGACGAGGCGGATGCAGGCGAGCGGGGAGTGGGAGCCCGGCCTCCAGAGCATCCCAGAGGAGGCTTACTGAGTTACCACCGCTAGCAGTCCGGTCCGGTAGATGGCGGCGTCGGTGATGGTTGATCACTTTACTAATTATTATTAAAGGTCGGGTTTTGATCACCTCCTGCTAAATGCTAGTAGATGTATGTGTACAGCGCTCTTGATTTGTTCCCACTCCTTTGACTACGAGGGTTAAACTTGTGCCGGTTGAATCCTCCATTCCTCCTACTCCATCAGTTTGTGCTATTTTTTCTCTCTGAAATTTTGGAGATTGTGTGAAACAAATGAAAAACCAGAGGTGTTATGCTCCGAGTTCTGACCATAATGCAAGGGCTGCATCATAATCTGAAACACTTCAGATGTCTGTCATGTGTAGAAAAAAGAAAATTCAGTGACACAACTGCCGCCGCTGTCAACAAGTCATTGAAGTATAGCAGACGGTTAGTTCGTGGCTTGACTGTGGCACTCTGCGTGCCTGCCTTTTGAGCTGTTGTGTGTTCTTTTGCCTTTCTGTTGGGCATGGAACATAATCAGAAAGTATTAACGAGTCGTTAGGAGCCGAGCAAAAGAGAAGCGGTGCCAAGATTCCATCGCACATGCATGCCAGATGTGTGTCGCATTAAAGAAACGATCTTGCTTTGTTGTTTCTGTTATCCAATAGTTGCAGGCGGCTGGCTTTGCCTTTGCCACGCTGTGGCTGCTGTTGCCGCTGTGGAGGGTCATTTCCTCCTGCTTGTTTATGTATCTTTGCGAGCAAAATAGGGCCATTGCATCTTCTTTTTTTTTTTGGGAAATAACTCTTCCATTACTCGAAGTTTAAGGGATTACGATATGTCAGTACAATATCCAGGACATCCTCCGGACCCGAACCAAGCCAGACCATGGTTCGGCCCTGAGTTGTGCCAAACTTTGCTAAAGCATGACTAGCAGAGTTGCCATTGCAACGAATAGGAGTAATAGAAGAAAGATCAATTGGGGTTCAAAGATTAAATCCATAACACCCGTGCAAACTCTTTGCCATCCTCTGGACAGTTAAATCTGCCATCAAACGTTCGCAATTGCCATCCCTTTCAAGGAACGTTTGCTAAACATAATTACCTTAGTATTTTTTTTATGCAAATAGCATCACAAACATGTTAGACAATAGAATTGGGGGAACCGGCTCAACCCTCTAGGGGTGGCCTATCTCTCATATATATAATGAAGGGGTACAACGTTACATCATACGTACATGTATGTATACAACTACATAAGCTATACGGTCTAACACCCTTCCTCAATCTTAGCCACTTCCTAAAGAATCTAGAAGGGTAAGATTGCGCCGACACGTCTCAAACTATGGAAGAGGTAACGGCTTGGTGAAGATGTCTGCAATTTGATCCTTGGAAGAGATGAACTTGATATGTAGTTGCTTTTGAGATACCCGTTCCCGTACAAAATGATAGTCCACTTCGATGTGTTTCGTTCGGGCATGGAATACCGGATTAGCAGATAGGTATGTAGCATCGATGTTATCACACCAAAGAATAGGAGACTGTGATTGAGATATACCCAACTCCTGAAGCAAGGATTGTACCCAGATAATTTCTGCAGTTGCATTAGCCACAACCTTATACTCAGCTTCAGTACTGCTACGCGAAACAGTAGCCTGTTTCCGAGCACTCCAGGCGATCAAGGTAGAACCAAAGAACACACCATAGCCCCCCGTGGATCGCCTGTCATCCGGACTGCCAGTCCAGTCCGCATCAGAATACGCCGAAATGACCCCAGAGGAGTTCGGTCGAATGTGCAAACCATAGGACAATGTGAAGCGAATGTAACGCAAGATGCGCTTCACCGCAGACCAATGAGTATCACGAGGTGCCTGAAGATACTGACATACTCTGTTGACAGCAAAGGATATATCTGGACGGGTGATCGTGAAGTACTGCAACCCACCAACAATACTCCTGTACTATGTCGCATCAGCAGAAGGCATGAGGTCACCATCAGCAGCAGTGATCCTGTCAGTAGCACACATAGGTGTAGTAGTCAGTTTGCACTTAAGCATCCCAGCACGCTGCAACAAATCCAAAGAGTACTTCTTTTGCGACATAACAAGACCATCGGAAACAGAAGCAACTTCCACACCAAGGAAGTAGTGAAGCTGCCCAAGATCTTTGACCACAAAGTCAGCACCAAGAGACCGGACAAGAGTAGCAGCAGCCGACTAAGAAGAACTGACGAGTATAATATCATCCACATAGACAAGGAGATACATAGTAACTTCAGGCCTTTGTAGAAGAAACAACGAAGAGTCAGCAACTGATGACGCAAAACCATGAGCACGAAGGGTTGTCGCAAGACGAGCATGCCAAGCACGGGGAGCTTGCTTCAGACCATAGAGCGCTTTAGTTAGACGACACAGATAATCAGGACGATCAGGGTCAGAGAACCCTGGGGGCTGCCGCATATAGACCTCCTCTTCTAGAACACCGTGGAGAAAAACATTCTGCACATCAAGCTGACGAAGAGACCAACCCCGGGTAACTGCAAGAGAGAGAAGAAGCCTGATAGTAGTAGGTTTAACCACTGGACTAAAGGTGTCTTCATAATCAAGACCATAACGCTGCCGAAAGCCGCGAGCAACCAGTCGCGCCTTGTAGCGTTCAATAGAACCATCAGAATGCTTCTTCACTTTGAAAACCCATTTAGAATCAATGACATTAACACGGGGTGGTGGCGGAACAAGAGTCCATGTCTTGTAACGAAGAAGAGCATCGTACTCCTGCTCCATGGCCTGTTGCCAATGAGGTATACTCAGAGCAGCTTGATACGTACTAGGCTCAGAGGTAGGATCCGCACGAGCAGCAGCCAGACAGGCAGCCAACCAAGCAACAGTACCATCAGTGCGCTGTGTGGGCCGAAAAATACCACTGCGACTCCGCGTGTGTGGTCGTCGAGGAGCCACAGGAGCCACAGGAACCGCAGAGCACTCAGGCGATGAAGGCGGCGATGGTGATGACGACTCGTCCAGCGACGAGGAGACCTCAGGGAGCACCGGCGAGAGCATACCGGAAGTAGGTGAGCTCGGCCCAGGCGAGGATGGCCCGGGCGAAACCGGCGTGGTGGGCCGAGGGGGCGACGGGGCCGGCGTGGCCGAGCGAAGCGGCGAGGCCGGCTCAGGGGCCAAGGGCGCTGAGCGAGCTGGCGAGGCCAGCTTAGGGGCCAGGGGCGCCGAGCCGATCGGCCCAGAGGCCGAGGGCGCCGAAGCACACGGCGCGACAGAGGGTTCAATCGAACGTGCATGGGCACGAGGACCGAAGCCATGCAGAGGAGCATCCTGATCGTTGTGAACCGCTAGTGAGACCAGCGAAGGAGACGATGGTGCCTCCAAAATTTCCAAACGAGCCCCACTGATACGTCCAAAACGTATCTATAATTTCTGCTTGCTCCATGCCACTTTTGGGTGATATTGCTATGATATTCATACACTTCCATACACTTTTGATCATATTTGGACTAACTTACTAATCCAGTGCACCCCAGTGCCAGTTTCTGTTTTCGGCTGTTTTTGTATTTCAGGTTTTCACGTTTCGAGAACTGCCCAGAAAAATCCAGAAAAATTATATAAAAAATCAGCGTATCGGAAACAACACTGCGTCCGAAGGGCAGCCTGGGGGGGGGGCACAGGGGCTCCAGGCGCCCTGTGCCCCCCCCCGGGCCGCGCCGGGGGGGCGCCTCGGCCCCCCGAGAGCCCCCCGGTGCCCTACTTTGGCATATATTTAAAGGGTGCCCCGTAACCCTTGAAACAGGACTTCTTTTCGCGATCCCATCTCTGTTCCGCCGCCGCCGCCGCTTCCAAGATTGGGAGCACCAGGAGAACTCTTCCCGGCACCCTGCCGGAGGGGAGGATCACCACCGGGAGCTTCTCCAGCACCATGGATGCCTCCCGGATGACTCGTGAGTAGTCTTGCTTGGACCATGAGTCCATGACCAGTAGCTATGTGATGTTCTCCTCCCATTCTTGTGCTTCACTAATTAGTCCTCGTGAGCTGCCCTACATGATCGAGGCACCTATGTAATCCTTATGCTGTTGCTATGTTGAGTTTGCTGGGATCCGATGGATTATGAGATTATGTTCAGATTGATCTTGAGTAATATATTTGATTCACCTCTTTTATATTTTAGTTCATAAGTAATTCTTGCATGTTCTCCGTTGTTATTTATTGCTTTGGCCGAGTAATAGGTAGTGACTCCAAGAGGGAACGTTATGCTCGATTGTGGGTTCATGCCCCTCGATGACTAGCTTGAGTGACAGAAACATGAGTCTAGGGGATGTGTTGTTGCCACAAGGGGGAAAACAACGGTGCTTGTGCCCGCGGGTGCAAGGATTGTTTACTTTACGCAAAGTTCTTTTAATGCAGTTGTCTGTTGCATTGAGTTTACACTATGGGTGGGACTCGCAACTTAATACCAGCGAGATGTTCTGGATAGATATCTCAAGGTGGATGGTTAGTAGTAGATGCAGATGGATTTCGGTCTACTTACTTTGGCGTACCGCCCATGCTTTGAACCTCAACCTTTCTTGCAATGTAGTCAGCATTGGTTTGCGTTCGTGGTCCTGTCAATTGCCCAGCTGTAATTTCTTTACCTCACATAGCTGTTTTATCGTCTTTTGGGAGAGAGACATCACTTAGTGAACATCATGTGACTCCGGTCCATATTACCATCATTGATCACATACACTATTTACTTTTCCGCTATTTTATTTACTATTGCAAAACACTATCTATCACTACTATCATATTGCTTTTAACCCTTTGTGAACTACAAGGCCGGAGAGATTGACAACCTCTCTGTACTCGTTGGGAGCAAAGTTATTTGTATCTGTGTGCAGGTCCACGTTGATTGCTAATTGCGCCGTTAGCAGTTGACACCTACCTGTTGAACCTAGGAGTCTCTGGGGATTCGATCCTTGGCATCTTTGCTAGGGGAAAACACTTCTACTTACTGCATCTTACACCTTCCACTTGGGGTAACCAACGAGGGGTTCGAGGCCCATCAAGGAGTATTTTCTGGCGCCGTTGCCGGGGACTCCACTCTTCAGGATAGGGGAGTTGCATGCTATCTTTTACCTTTGCTTTTTAGTCTTGTTAGTTTACCTTTCAGTTTTTGCTTTAGTACCTTTTTATCGAAAATCACAAAAATAGTTATCTTGCTTGCTTGCTATTATGGGTTCTACCAAAAACACTAAATGGGAGGAGTACACCCCTACTTCCATTGCCCCACTTATCTCTGACGGGGTTTACAAAAAAGATAAACCTTGTGATTACACTAGTTATGACGGAGAGTTATGCCCATGGCATGGTCTTCCAGGAAAAAAGTATGAGCCTCAGTTTAAAATTGCTCCTGAGCTTCCCCAAACTTGGGAAGAGGTTCAAACTCTTATAATAGAGAGCGAATTAAACAAAGAGGTTGACACTACAATTCTGCCCACTAATGATAAAATTGATTTTGATAATTGTAGTATTTCAGAAGTTATCACCTTTCTACAAGGAATGGCTAAGGATCCCAACACTAGCACGCTTAATCTTGCCTTCACAGAGCATATCACTAATGCTCTCATCAAAGCTAGGGAGGAGAAACTTAGAGTAGAAGCCTCCATACCTAGAAAGCTAGGAGATGGTTGGGATTCTATGATTAAAATTAAGATAAACAATTTCTCATGCTTTGCTTTATGTGATATTGTAGCTAATACTTCTATTATGCCCAAAAGACTATATGATATGCTCAAATTGAAATCTTTTGATTCTTATTCTTTTGGTAATGTTCTCGTTGGTTCTTCCATAAAAAAACCTTTGGGGAGGATCGATGATGTTCTTATTGTTGTCAATGATAATTATGTGCGCGTTGATTTCACTATTATGGATATTGAATGTGATCCTTCTTGTCCAATTATTTTGGGACGTCCCTTTTTGCGCACCGTTGGTGCTGTCATTGACATGAAAGAGGGTAATATAAAGTTTCAGTTTCCTCTCAAGAAAGGGATGGAACACTTCCCTCGTAAGAAGGTCAAGTTACCTTTTGAGTCCGTTGTACGGGCTAGCTACTCTTTTACTCATGATAAAACTTGATCTATGCATTATGCCTAGCTTAAAGGCATAAAATAAAGCGCTTTTGGGAGGCAGCCCACATGAATAAATTTTTGCTTTTGTTGTGTCTTGATGTTGTTTACTGCTTTAGCATCATCATTGTATCTTTACTTTTCATATTTGTGCCAAGTATAGCCTCTGATTGCTAGAAAGTTCAAAAGTTGTGAGGTGCTGTCCAGGAAACAGATTCTGTCCTTGGATAGAAAAATTCGTATAAAATCACCAGATCATCTTTTTGGTCTGAATTTTTTCGACAGCGTTCTCTATATAATTGTCTTTCGTGCTTCAGTTCTGAGTTTTTTGATTTGAGTTGCAGAAGTATCCCGAACAAGTCAATTACTGTCTGCTGTTCTGTTTTTCACAGATTCTGTCCTGTTTTGCCTTACCTTCACTTTGCAAATTGAGAACTTGCTTTTTCTTTGCAAAAACCTTTTGGCAATCTTGAGAAACAGTATAAATTCAAGAATATCCTTATTTCCAGCAAGGTATAATTATTTTATTAAGGTTACTAACCTCGCAAATCAGATTATGATGAGTTATGTATGAAGGGAGTTTTCAAGTGTGCGAGGGAAGATGATAAAAAGATTCAGGAGTGTCAAGCGCTCAAGCTTGGGGATGCCCCCGTGCACCCCCAAGAAATATTCAAGGAGACTCAAGCATCTAAGCTTGGGGATGCCCCCGTGCATCCCCTTCTCCATCAACATTATCAGTTCGTCTTTCGTTCCGCTATATTTTTATCACTTCATGTGTTATGTGCTATGCTTGGAGCGTCTTGCTTTCAGTTTTCTTTTTAGTTTTTCATAGCGAGTCGGAACCCAGCATTCCTTTATATGGGAGAGAAACACGCTCCACCTCTACCTAGAACATTACATAGAATTTTCATGTCTATCTATGCTGTGTGTGTTCTTTGTCTTTTAAATAGCTACTATCGTGCTTTGCTCTTAGTATTCATGCTTATCTTTTCAAAGAGCTTTTATTTATTTGGTTGCTTGAACTCTCTTTAATTACCATGCTCACCTTATTTAGAGAGTTTGCTTCCGTTGCATGGGTTAATGTGTCTATGATAAAGATGCTACTTCCATGATGGTGCTTAGTAGTTTAGGTTTTCTTTTGGTTAATCTCAGATAGCTGGGGGGTTCCCAATGTGTCATTGGAGTACCAACTTGGTTTGTTTGCCTATGATGTGGTATGGTTTAGTAATATCTTCCTTCGAGAATTTATTTTGATTGACTTGGCGTATGCTCACGCATATTCAAGACTGTAAAGAAAGTCTGTCAAGCCTTGATGATCTTTTGTTTCTGAGTAGCGATATAACTACCATGCCTGATTCAATATTGCTTTGTCGCTCTGCATGATTATGACCGTCATTGCTCTCTTAGTTGGTCGCTCCCAGTCTTTTGCTAACCTACACCTGCACTAAGCAAATTAACCATGCAATACATAGCTCATGGGAAAGTAGCCTAAAAACTATTGTGGTAAAGAATATGTTGCTTATGTATCTTATTTCTTATGAGTTCCTTGCTGAGCGGTAACCATGTTTCTGGGGACGCCATCAACTGTCACACTTTTGTTGAATATCATGTGAGTTGCTATGCATGTTCGTCTTGTCTGGAGTAAGGGTGATTTACTATGGGTTGAATTAATATGCATATTGTTAGAGAAGAACATTGGGCCGCCAACCAAAGCCATGCATCATGGTGGAAGTTTTAGCTTGGACCTTAATCCTCAATCTCTTATGAGAATATGCTTATGCATTAAAGAGGAGTCCATCATCTATTTTCTATGTTGTCCCGGTATGGATGTCCTCAAGTTGAGATTTATCAAAAACGAGAAATCAAATGCGATCTATCTCCTTGGACCTTTGTAAGGTGGCATAAAGGTACCCCTTTGTGACACTTGGTTAAAACATATGCAATGCAATGATAACCCATGGGGATCCGAGCTAATTAGGACAAGGAGCGAGCACTATTAGTATTCGATGCATGAGGCTTGCAACTTATAGGATGTTTTATACATGACACATATGAAGTACTACTACCGTTGACACAATTGCTTCCATGTTTCAAAATAAAAAGCTCTAGCACTTCAAGCACCAACTACTGAGAGCATGATTGTCATTCTGAGTGTAATGTGCATTGTTCCAAAGTAGCATTGTCTTTTGCATGATTGTGATATCGTTTATTCTGAAATGATTGTATCTAGTCATCACTTGAACCTTGAAGGTGCCCCTGCACTTATGTTTTGCATCACTAAAGGGGGCAAGCTAGATATCACTTGATCATATTTGCACATCATGTTCATTGCAAATCTTTTTGATGTTTCAATTTCATATTGTAAAACTTTCAGTCATTTGTGATTTTCTCTTGAGGCAACTTAATTACTTTAGAATCATTGTCTCAGTAAGCTTTTGTCATATGACTATGAGAAAGTCCTATATGGTTAATAGCATGTCACCACAGAAATTATTCTTGTTATCATTTACCTACTCGAGGACGAGCAGGAATTAAGCTTGGGGATGTTGATACGTCCAAAACGTATCTATAATTTCTGCTTGCTCCATGCCACTTTTGGGTGATATTGCTATGATATTCATACACTTCCATACACTTTTGATCATATTTGGACTAACTTACTAATCCAGTGCACCCCAGTGCCAGTTTCTGTTTTCGGTTGTTTTTGTATTTCAGGTTTTCACGTTTCGAGAACTGCCCAGAAAAATCCAGAAAACTTATATAAAAAATCAACGTATCGGAAACAACACTACGTCCGAAGGGCAGCCTGGGGGGCCACAGGGGCTCCAGGCGCCCTGTGGGCGCCCCCCCCCCTTGGCCGCGCCGGGGGGGCGCCTCGGCCCCCCGAGAGCCCCCCGGTGCCCTACTTTGGCATATATTTAAAGGGTGCCCCGTAACCCTTGAAACAGGACTTCTTTTCGCGATCCCATCTCTGTTCCGCCGCCGCCGCCGCTTCCAAGATCGGGAGCACCAGGAGAACTATTCCTGGCACCCTGCCGGAGGGGAGGATCACCACCGGGAGCTTCTCCACCACCATGGACGCCTCCCGGATGACTCGTGAGTAGTCTCCCTTGGACCATGAGTCCATGACCAGTAGCTATGTGATGTTCTCCTCCCGTTCTTGTGCTTCACTAATTAGTCCTCGTGAGCTGCCCTACATGATCGAGGCACCTATGTAATCCTTATGCTGTTGCTATGTTGAGTTTGCTGGGATCCGATGGATTATGAGATTATGTTCAGATTGATCTTGAGTAATATATTTGATTCACCTCTTTTATATTTTAGTTCATAAGTAATTCTTGCATGTTCTCCGTTGTTATTTATTGCTTTGGCCGAGTAATAGGTAGTGACTCCAAGAGGGAACGTTATGCTCGATTGTGGGTTCATGCCCCTCGATGACTAGCTTGAGTGACAGAAACATGAGTCTAGGGGATGTGTTGTTGCCACAAGGGGGAAAACAACGGTGCTTGTGCCCGCGGGTGCAAGGATTGTTTACTTTACGCAAAGTTCTTTTAATGCAGTTGTCTGTTGCATTGAGTTTACACTATGGGTGGGACTCGCAACTTAATACCAGCGAGATGTTCTTTATAGATATCTCAAGGTGGATGATTAGTAGTAGATGCAGATGGATTTCGGTCTACTTACTTTGGCGTACCGCCCATGCTTTGAACCTCAACCTTTCTTGCAATGTAGTCAGCATTGGTTTGCGTTCGTGGTCCTGTCAATTGCCCAACTGTAATTTGTTTACCTCACATAGCTGTTTTATCGTCTTTTGGGAGAGAGACATCACTAGTGAACATCATGTGACTCCGGTCCATATTACCATCATTGATCACATACACTATTTACTTTTCCGCTATTTTATTTACTATTGCAAAACACTATCTATCACTACTATCATATTGCTTTTAACCCTTTGTGAACTACAAGGCCGGAGAGATTGACAACCTCTCTGTACTCGTTGGGAGCAAAGTTATTTGTATCTGTGTGCAGGTCCACGTTGATTGCTAATTGCGCCGTTAGCAGTTGACACCTACCTGTTGAACCTAGGAGTCTCTGGGGATTCGATCATTGGCATCTTTGCTAGGGGAAAACACTTCTACTTACTGCATCTTACACCTTCCATTTGGAGTAACCAACGAGGGGTTCGAGGCCCATCACCCACGTCCAGTGCTTGCACCATGGTTAGGCAACAATATAGGAGAGTATGCAACATCATCAAATTGGTCAGATGCAACAGAGGATGAATGCAAAGATGGTGTTTCAGCAGTGGACACAGGAAGCTTGGCAAAGGGAAAAACATGCTCATCAAACATGACATCCTGAGATATATAGACACGATTTGTGGGAACATGAAGACATTTATATCCTTTATGAAGAGAGCTATAGCCAAGAAAGACACACTTCTTGGAACGAAACTCAAGCTTGCCCTTGTTATACGGGCGGAGATGTGGCCAGCAAGCGCACCCAAAGACCTTAAAGAAGGTATAGTCGGGTTGTTCATTAAGGAGAACTTCTATGGGAGTCTTCATATTCAAAACACGAGTGGGAGTGCGGTTTATGAGAAAACATGCAGTGGTGAGAGCATCACTCCAAAACCGAAACGGAACCGATGCATGGGCCAAAAGAGTAAGACCAGTTTCGACAATGTGACGATGCTTACGATCCACATAACCATTCTGTTGATGTGTATGTGGACATGCTAAACGGTGAGCGATCCCAAGCGACTGAAAAAAGGAGTGTAGGTTGCGATACTCGCCCCCCTAGTCCGACTGGACATGAACAATTTTGTGCTTGAGAAGGCGTTCAACATGTTTTTGAAACTGAACAACAATATCAAACACATCATATTTGCGTTTAATAAGATAAAGCCAGGTAAAGTGACTATAAGCATCAACTAAACTGATATAATAATTGTGACCACTGACAGAAGTCTGAGCAGGACCCCATACATCTGGAAACACAAGTTCTAAAGGATGTTTCACCTCACGACTAGACTCCGAAAAAGGAAGTTGATGACTCTTCCCCTGTTGACAAGCATCACACACTGCTACATCTTTATTACTAGACATTCTAGGAAGCTCATGACGACGCAAAACATGACGAACGATAGGTGTGGCCGGGTGACCAAGACGAGCATGCCACTGTGACGGAGATACCCGAACTCCACTGAACACGCGAGCGACACCAGGATGCTCCAGACGATAGAGGCCCTGACACAACAGCCCGCTAAGAAGAATGTCCCTCGTGCCCCGATCCTTAATAAAAAGATCAAAAGGATGAAATTCACAAAGCACATTATTATCACGTGTGAGTTTAGGAACATAAAGAAGATTACGTGTCACGGAGGGAACTCTAAGCACATTACAAAGTTGAAGACTCCTATTTGCATGCCTAGTGAGAAAAGATGCTTGACCAATATGAGATATATGCATACCTGCTCCATTGGCGGTGTGGATCTTGTCGGAGCCATGGTAGGGTTCGCGAGTATGGAGCTTGCCCATCTCATTTGTCAGATGCTCCGTTGCCCCAGAGTCCATGTACCAGTGGGGATCAACAGAGTAGGACTGAGTGTGCCCTTGCTGCTTCGTGGACACTGGCCGATCTGCCATGGCCACCTGACGCGCAAAGTTGCGCGTGTCCTTGCCATCAATGCCGAGACCCAGGAAGCTCTTCTGAAAGCGTTTGTGACACTTTAGAGGACCAGTGCCCATCAAGGCCACAGAGCTGACACACACGCTTACCGCCAGCCCCCGGTAATGTCGCGGTAGCAGGGGGCCGAGGCAGATGGCGGTGGCAGTCCCGAAGTAGGCCGGGATGATGAAGAAGAGCGGCCACCCTTGGTGGCAGCGTTGGCCGAAAGAGAGCCCCCAGTGCCCCTGGCGCGGCGGGACTCGACCCGCTGTTCCGTGAGAAGGAGGCGGGAAAAGACCTCATGCGCCATCATGGGGTTCGAGTTGCCCCTCTCGTTGATGATCTCGACCAAGGCATCATACTCCTCATCGAGACCATTGACAATGAACGAGTTGAACTCGGAGTTGATGGCTTCTCGCCCCTCATTGGTTACCCCAAGTGGAAGGTTTGAGATGCAGTGTAGCGGAAGTTTTCCCTTGGCAAAGATACCAAGGATCGATTTCCCCTGAGACTCCCAGTTTCAACAAGAAGGTGTCAACTGCTAACGGCGCCAGATATTAGCAATCAACGTGGACCTGCACACAGATACAAATAACTTTGCTCCCAACGAGTACAGAGAGGTTGTCAATCCCTCCGGCCTTGTCGTTTACAAAGAATCAAACGCAAGTGATAATAGTGATAGGTATTGCTGCAAATAGTATGTAAAAGCAGAAAGTAAATAGCGGATGTGATCAGTGATGGTAATATGGACCGGGGTCCCATGATGTTCACTAGTGATGTCTCTCTCCCAAAAGACGATAAAACAGCTATGCGAGGTAAACAAATTACAGCTGGGCAATTGACAGAATTATGTGCGCAAACCAATGCTAACTATGTTGCAAGAAAGGTAGAGGTTCAAAGCATGGGCGGTACGCCAAGGCAAGTAGACCGAAATCCATCTGCATCTACTACTAATCATCCACCTTGAGATATCTATTCAGAACATCTCGCTGGTATTAAGTTGCGAGTCCCACCCATAGTGTAAACTCAATGCAACAGACAACTGCATTAAAAGAACTTTGCGTAAAGTAAACAATCCTTGCACCCGCGGGCACAAGCACCGTTGTTTTCCCCCTTGTGGCAACAGCACATCCCCTAGACTCATGTTTCTGTCACTCAAGCTAGTCATCGAGGGGCATGAACCCACAATCAAGCATAACGTTCCCTCTTGGAGTCACTACCTACTACTTGGCCAAAGCAATAAATAGCAACGGAGAACATGCAAGAATTACTTACGAACATAAATATAAAAGAGGTAAATCAAATATATTACTCAAACACAATCTGAACATAATCTCACAATCCATCGGATCCCAGCAAACTCATCATAGCAACAACATAAGGATTTCATATGTGCCTTGATCATGTAGGGCAGCGCACGAGGTCTAATTAGTGAAGCACAAGAAGGGGAGGAGAACATCACATAGCTACTGGTCATGGACCCATGGTCCAAGGGAGACAACTCACAACTCATCCGGGAGGCGTCCATGGTGGTGGAGAGGCTCCCGGTGGTGATCCTCCCCTCCGGCAGGGTGCCGGGAAGAGTTCTCCTGGTGCTCCCGATCTTGAAAGCGCGGCGGCGGCGGAACAGAGATGAGATCATGAAAAAGGGTTCCCGTCTCGAGGGTTTCGGGACGCGTGTTAAATATATGCTAAAGGGGGGCATCAGCGGAGGCCTGGGGGGCCCAGGCGCCCCCCAGGCGCGGCCAGGAGGGTGGCCGCGCCACCAGGGCGCCTGGAGCCCTGGTGGCCCCCCTCCGGCCCTACTTCGGCCGTGTGGAAGCTTCCGGAACGCTGATTTTTTATATAATTTTTCCGGGTTTTTTCTGGCAGTTTACGTGACGGGAAAAACTGAAATTCAAAAACAGCAGAAAACAGAAACTGGCACTGGGGTGCACTGAGTTAATTGGTTAGTCCAAATATGATCAAAAGTGTATGGAAGTGTATAAATATCATAGCAATATCACCCAAAAGAGGCATGGAGCAAGCAGAAATTATAGATACGTTTTGAACGTATCAGGAGTCAGTGAGTGGTTGTCCAATGGAGGCCAACGTGTCGGCAAGGCCCTTGACCTTGTTGTAGAACTCAGTGGCCGTGGAGTCCAGCTTTTCACACTCGCCAAGCTGACGACGAAGCGCTGAGACACGTGCCTGCGACTGCGCCGCAAACGAGCGCTCGAGGATGGTCCATGCCTCATGAGACGTCTTGGCGGAAACAACAAGCCCGGCAACAGCCGGAGTGAGCGACCCCTGGATGGAGGAGAGGTTCGCCTGGTCTTGTCCTGTCCAAACACGGTGCGCCGGATTATAGACCGGGCCGTGCACGCTATCGAACAGCGCAGGGGGACAGGGGAGAGAACCGTCGACGTAGCCCAGGAGATAATGACTCCCAAGGAGCGGGAGGACCTGTGCACGTCAGAAGATGTAGTTGTCCGATGAAAGCTTGATGGTGATGAGATTCCCGAAGTGAAACGGCGGCGGCGGCGAAGAGCCTGCGGAGTAGACTGCCGGAGGCGTATACGCCGTAGGGGCAGAAACCGCAGGTGCAGCCGCAGCAACAGCCACGGGCGTAGTGGCCGCGGCAACAGTCGGCGAAGTGGCCCGGGTCGAGGCAGCGAAGCCAGCCATCAGGCCTGCGACTGCGCCGCCAGCGCGAGGGGACGGCCACCACTGACCGGCGCGATCGGTGCGTCGCTCAGGGAGGCGGGCGAGGATGCGCCCGCTGCAGCACCAGCAGTATGGGGCACGATCGAGTGACCCGGCAACGAGGAGAAAAAGGACCCGATGCTCCTCGTCCCGATCGAAGATGACGAGGCCGCGGCGGTGTCGAGAGGTCGGGCGAGGATAGCCACGAGGGAGGCCGGCAAGTAGCTAGCCGTGGAGGAGCCGGAAGCGGCGGGGCCCGACATGGCGGCGGCGGCGCGATCTCAGGGATGGCGGCGGCACGGCGCGAACAACAGGACACAGCGGCGGCGGGATTAGGGTTTAGGGCGGGAGCGTGTTGACCTAGTCCGATACCATGTCAGACAATAGAATTGGGGGAACCGGCTCAACCCTCTAGAGGTGACCTATCACTCATATATATAATAAAGGGGTACAACGTTACATCATACGAAGCTATACAGTCTAACAAAACAGCATCTTTATTATCTCTGCAAAACAATACAAAATCGACAACAGACTTGCTGCCTGCCAGCGCCCCCTATAGTACGCCCAAACGCATCCATGGCCAGTCTAGAATCCAAACGAACACATGTGAGCAGAGCAGAGCAGCGGTCCCGTGAGTTTCAGCAGCACACGGGGGCGTGTCGTGTCCCGTCCTCACTGACCCCACGACAAACACCGTACTGTCAACCCCTCCCCTCAAAACGAAGCATCAACAAACAGTAGGCAGGTCCAGTCCCAAGCCGCTGATTAAACGTACACTCCATGATTTGCAGAGTAGTAGTAGTACTCCTGATGATTTGATGCACTGGTACCGTCCGGCCGCGTCAGGAAACCGGGATTCATCAGACACGCAGGCAGAGGCAAGCTGCACGAAGGTGAAGAACACGAACCACCGGCAGGCGAAGAACAATAATTCGGCAATTATGCATGCCCCCGCTTTTCGCTCCTGTACGGGGCATTGACATATTGGCTCCGACGTGATAATTCATCGCGTCGCTGATCGCTCCCACTCCTCCCTCCTGCTCCTGCTAACTACTCCTACTACTTAGCCATTGCTTCGGCCTCACGCAGGGAGGCGATGCGTGGACTTAACCTGACAGGCGACAGGGCGACGCGGCATCGACTGGTCGACCAGCAGGCAGGCAGGCAGATGAGATCTCCCTGCTTCGGGTCTCGACGAGCGTCGTCGCCTCGTCCCCGGTTGGACGCATAGGTTTCTGCAGCACACGCGTACGTGCAGGGGGTGGAAAGATCTACTTCTGCTTTCTCGACAGATCAAGCGAAGGAACATTTGGGAGTTGCAGACGGAGGGCGCACGTAAGGGTTTGCTACGCGCGCGCGTTGACACTGAGGAAACTACGGCGCTGCGTCCGGGCGCATCTCTCGAGGTCTCGTTGCCGTTTGCTTACTCCTGACTGATTGCTCCTGTCTGCAAGGCCGCTTCAACGAACCTACGTAAGTACTACGTGCCTGGCCTAGCAGTTTACCCCGTGTAGGTCAACAGCGTTATTTATACGAGTGGATCCGCTGTTTCCTGATCCAATCTATCACTGAGATGCATGTGGCAGTACGGAGCACTCCTTGCCGCAAGTGGCGGATCCAGAACACAAACGACAGAAATGCACCATGTGTTCTACGATGTTGTTAAGCAGTTCCTCTTCTCAGTGCAGAGTCTTCGCAAACACTGCTGCTTTTAATTTGGTTGCATTTGGTATCAGTGTGGCTAGAGGTCAGCCGAGTTGAGACTCTTGAGTGATGTCGGCGCAGTTGTGTTGCTATGAGCGGCACGTCTGGATAGTGCAAACAATGCTGATTGTTCTTTTATTTGCCCGCACTTACTCGAGGCTTTGGTTTGATATGACTTTGTTAGGTGCCAGCATGTTTTTGTGTGCTAGGCTGTGTTTGATAGTAAAGTATTAACAAATTAAAGTATTTAAAAAATACAGTATTTTAGCAAGTAGATATAGAATACCACAGTTTTCAGGTAGAGTATTCTGGAGTATTAAGAATACATTGAGTTGTTTGGCTAACGTTGTATATATCTGAAAGTAAATTACTAGTAGCTAGCTAGCCGTTTTCTCCTTACTAACCAGCTGTTGCAAATTCAACGGCCATGCACATAGGCCACGCCCACATGCACAAAATTTGAATGGCCATGCACAAAGTTCACTGTCAATCTGTCATCGACCATGCCTATCAAAAAAAAAAAGAGATAAGGAGGAAATTGAGCTACCGTGACAACGCTAGCTAGTTATGCTGAGGTGACTCGACGTGCCATCAGCAAGCCGGCACTATGGCACTCACACAGAGAGAAGTAGGAGTGCGGTGACTGGTTTTTAGTAGGCTGCAGAAGGGGGATTCTTGTGCGAGCGAGAAGAGAAGGGAACATGCGATTTAGACCAGCGTACTTACCATTTTTTTATAGTCGTCTCTTTACCTATCCACGGCTACCGAGGGAGAGATCATCTCTAGCAACGAGGGAGCAGCGGCTGTGGCTTGGGAGTGAACGAGGAAGAAGATAGCGACGGGCTCGTTTTCCTCGCATGTTCCATTTAAAAAAAAAGAGGTCCGGGGTCTTTTTTTTAGATAGAGAAAATACTGCGTTTTGGGGAATACTGTAGTATAAATATTACAATTTTTTGTGGAGGCCAAACAACTCACAGTAATTAAAACCATGTTATTTGAAAAAAAAACTCTAGTATTCCTCAAATACTTAGAAAATGCAGAGCTATCAAACAGGGCCTTGGTGTTGCTTGTATGTCTGGCGGGCTGCAAGCTACCCGAAACTTCGAAAGCAACCCTGCACTGTTGCGTCATCGGACAGCTGCTGCAAGGCCGGCTGCCAAGTAGCGCCGCGTCTCCTCTGCCAGGCCTGACCACTCCGGCCGCCGTCGCCGTGCCTCCCAGCGCCTTGTCACTGACTTTCGGTCCCAAACACCGTTAAATGGGAGGTAGGAAAAAGGGATTTTAGGGAAGAAATTTTACAGGAATTATTGGAATTGCTCTAAACCTGTTCTCAATTTTTTTTAACTTTTTTTTTGTGGGATCATTGTTTTAATGAGAAGTTCTAAACCTGGTCTTAATTAAGGATGTTTTTTCCCCTAGCGCAAGGCTAGGGTTCCCCTTCCTCTCTGGCGGCGCCGTCGCCTCTGAGTATACCAGGCCGATCGACCTCCCTCCTCGCGAGCGATCTCTCGATCGGCTAGCCCCCTCTCCGCCCTCCTCCTCGGGTGCGATGGACTCCCCCGCGGACGCCCTGTCGGGCACCAGCGCTGGCGGCGGCTCCCTGGGAGCGCCGGATCTTGGGAACTTCATGGAACAGCTCAACCTGGATGATGAAGAGTTTGATGATCTGGTGATAGACGAAGATGATCCAGAGATCAATGAAAGTGTGAGATGGCTAGCTTTGGCGAGGGTCCATACTGATAAAACCTTCAGCCAAACGGCCTTTTACAAGGACATGCGGGCTGCTTGGAATCCAGCACAGCCGGTAAGGTTTCGCCCGGTTGGGCCGAAGCTCTTTGTGGTACAAGCTTCTTGTTTGGGAGACTGGGAACGCATGATGTATCAAGGGCCTTGGATCTTCAGGAATCTGCTTGTGTTGATGGTTCCATATGATGGGTTCACAAAGGCAAAGGACGTGCCCATGGTGTTTATGCCAATTTGGCTGCAAATTCACAAGATCCCAGAGGGTTTCTGCAGGAAGAATATTGTGGAGAATCTGTTGAAAAACTCGGGTGAGATTTTGGAGATGAGACTCAGCAGCAATACTCGTGGTGACTACATTAGGGTTAGGGTTCGGCATGATGTTCGCCGGCCTCTAACCAAGTACGTCAGCATTGTAAGGGGGAAAGAACGTCAAGTATACTTGGTGCGATATGAGAAATTGGCGCGCTTCTGTAGTGTATGCGGGATCATTGGTCATGATTGCAAAGAATGCGGATCTGGTGTGCATGAGGAGAAGGACAAGAAGTTTGGCCCATGGCTCTACGCTGATGGACTGAATAAACAACCGTCGAATGATAATCAGGGCAGGGGGAGGACTTAGAAACAATATACACCTCCTTCTCAACAGCAGAAATCGCCAGGGAAGACAGTGGTCGACCCGGACATTCAAGATACGGCTACTAGCCCTGCCAAGGTAGGACAGGTTGCCAAGCAAGTAGATCCAACAGTGCACAAGAGACTATCCATGGAAAATGTTGCACCGGAGGCCACTGCTTTGGTAGGACCGGGGGGTTTGCTTGCACTCACCCAGGGGCATGGTGAGGACGGGGCACATGCCTCGCCTACCAATAGTACAAGCAGTAAACGGGCTCGTGTTGACTCAAGTGATGTGTCTGGTGATAGATCGGCGGCCTCCCTCGAGGAGGACTGTCGGATGCAATGAATATCCTAGCTTGGAACTGCCGGGGGGGGGGACCGCTTGGACAGTTCATGAGGTTTTGGCCCTCTCTAAAGCCAATTCCCCGGGGCTTGTTTTTCTTTCAGAAACAAGACAGGCCTCTTCGAAGATGGAGAAACTCAAGTGGAGATTGCAGATGAAGGGTTTTGCTGGCGTTTCGAGTGACGGCCTCAGTGGTGGCCTAGCACTCTATTGGGACGAGAAATTGCAGGTAACGGTGCTGGATTCGTGTGCACGGTACATTGACGTGCGGATTGTTGATGTGGCAAGTGATAAAAGCTGGAGAACGACGTTTGTCTATGGTGAACCTAGGGTTGAAAATCGTCATCTTATGTGGAGCTCGCTATCCCAGCTTCGTGTAGTGTCGTCGGAGCCGTGGTTAGTGTGTGGGGACTTTAATGAGGCAATGTGGCAGCATGAACATATGTCAAGAGCCCAGCGCTCTGAAAATCAGATGGGGTTATTCCGGGACTGCTTGTTGGCATGTGAACTATGGGATCTTGGTTTCTCTGGGTTTCCCTTTACATATGATAATGGGCAGATTGGAGAAAGGAATGTGCGTGTGCGTCTTGACCGAGCATGTGCGGACGAGGGGTGGAGAGAGCTCTTCCCTACCGCGCAAGTGGAACACTTGGCATCCTCATGTTCGGACCATAGTCCGATCGTGATTCGTCTGGTTCCTGTGGACCCGAGGAGAACTAGAGCAGCCCCTCGGTATGAGATCATGTGGGAACGCCACCCGGCGTTGCCAGAGCTGGTGGCGAGTAGATGGCGGAGGAGCAAGCCGGCTGGTACACTAGCGGCTGTGAGGGATGCCCTACATGAAATGATGAATGGTTTACGTGCATGGAGTAAGGAAAACTTCGGCCATGTGGTAACTGAACTGGAGAAGTTACGGGCCGAGCTGGCTGATTTACAGCTTAAAGATGCGGATCGTTCGGAGATCCGCCATAAGATGTCTCAACTTGATGAGCTGCTTTACAGAGAAGAGATGATGTGGTTACAGAGATCGCGCATTACGTGGTTGAAGGAGGGGGAGCGGAACACGGCCTACTTGCATAAACGAGCAGTTTGGCGGGCGAGAAGGAACTATATACAGAGGCTCCGGCGGACGGATGGATCATGGTGCTCCTCGCCGTCGGACATGGAACTCATGGCTACTTCCTACTTCAAGGAAGTATATACTAAGGATCCGACTCTTACTCCTGAGGTCGTTCTCGAGGCTATTGATCCTAAAGTATCTGAACAAATGAACGCCCTGTTATGCGCGCCATTTACTGAGGAGGAAGTGTCGAATGCCCTATTTCAAATAGGTCCTCTTAAAGCTCCGGGCATGGATGGCTTTCCAGCAAGATTTTATCAACGGAATTGGGCAGCTCTAAAACCTGAAATCATAGCTGCTGTGCTGGAGTTCTTTGCATCTGGATCTATGCCAGAGGGAGTTAATGATACGGCGATCGTCTTGATTCCGAAAGTCCCTCATCCCAAGGAGCTCAAGGAGTTTAGGCCGATCAGCCTTTGCAACGTAATTTACAAACTGGTTTCGAAGTGCTTGGTTAACCGACTCCGCCCTTGTTTGTCGGAACTGATCTCTGAGAACCAGAGTGCTTTTATCCCGGGCCGGCTCATCTCGGACAACTCTATCATTGCCTTCGAGTGCATCCATCACATACAATCCTTGAAGAGCAACAGTAGGGCGGCCTGTGCGTACAAACTCGATCTATCCAAGGCGTACGATCGGGTCGACTGGGATTTTCTAGAGAGGGCGCTAAGAAAATGGGGTTTTGCGGAGCAATGGATCGCGTGGTTAATGACATGTGTCAGATCTGTTCGGTACTCAGTTAAACTTAATGGGAAGCTACTGGAGGCCTTTACACCATCTCGTGGCCTCCGCCAAGGTGACCCACTGTCTCCGTTTTTGTTTCTCTTTGTCGCTGATGCGTTATCTGCTCTTCTATCTAAACCAGTGAGCGATGGTAGCTTGAACGGGGTGAGCATATGCCGAGGTGCACCGGAGATATCTCACCTCCTCTTTACGGATGACACCTTACTGTTTTTTGAAGCTTCTGGCCAACAGGCGAATGTTGTTAAAGGTTTGTTGAACACCTATTCCTCGGCTACGGGTCAACTTATAAACCCCGAGAAGTGTTCCATCTTGTTTTCTGACAATTGTGGTGAGCCAGTTGCGGATGATATCAAGAATATATTGGAGGTAACACAGCAGGTGTTTGAGCCTAAATACCTGGGACTGCCGGTCCCTGATGGACGAGTTCATAAGGGGCAATTCGAGACGTTGCAAGACAGATTGAGGAAAATCCTTATTGACTGGAGTGAACAATATGTCTCGGTTGGAAATAAAGAGATTCTTATCAAGGCCGTGGCTCAGGCGATACCCACCTATGTGATGAGTGTGTTCAGATTACCGGCCTCAGTCTGCGATGACCTAACCAAGATGATGAGGCAATATTGGTGGGGGGTGGAGAACGACAAAAGGAAGATGGCCTGGCTGAGTTGGGAGCGGATGATGCTACCCAAAGCAATGGGGGGTATGGGGTGCCGAGACATGAGGGCTTTCAATCAAGCTCTGCTGGCCAAGCAAGCTTGGCGCCTATTGGATAACCCTGATAGCCTTTGTGCGAGATTACTAAAGGCCAAATACTACCCAAGGGGGAATCTGCTAGATACGGTTTTCTCGTCTAACAGTTCGGCGGTCTGGAAGGGGATTGTTCATGGTCTGGAGCTGGTGAAAAAGGGCATTATATGGCGAGTTGGCAATGGTCTCTCGATTAAAACCTGGCGAGATGCTTGGATCCCTAGGGGCCACAGTTTCAGGCCGATCACCCCCAAAGGGAACTGTCGGTACAATCGAGTGGCTGACTTCCTGAATGAGCATGGTGCATGGAATGAGGAACGGCTTAGAGAGCATTTTTGGGACATGGATGTTAGAGCAATCTTATTGATCCGGACTTCTCCAAGGAACGGACAGGATTTCATGGCCTGGGCCCCGGAGCGGTCTGGACAGTTCTCAGTTCGGAGTGCATATCATCTAGCTACGGAAGCTCAATGCTCACTGCAGTTAAGTTCGTCTAGTAATAATGCTTCTGGCCGAAGGCCCATCTGGCAGCGAATTTGGAGTTCTAAAGTGCCTCTTAAGATGAAAATTATGGCGTGGAAGGTTGTTTCTGGGGCTCTCGCCACAAATGAATGCAAGAAGTACAGACACATCTCGACTAGAGATAGCTGTCGGGTGTGCGGACGGGAAAAGGAGACGAGCTTTCATGCTCTAGTGTCATGTGAACATGCGCAAAGAATTTGGAATCAGATGAGAATAGTATGGCGCCTCCCGAACAAAGAGCTTCTTCAGGATTCAGGGAAGGAGTGGCTCTTAAATGTCCTGGCTAACTGTGATGATCAAATGCGGGACTGCACGATCATGTTGATATGGATGATCTGGTCGGTACGCTCGGACCTCTTACATGGAAAGGAGGAGCCCCCCGTAATGGCAACGGTGGACTTCCTACAGAGCTATATGAACTCCTTGAACCTGTGCGGGCGGTTCTCTACGGAGGAGATCCTCAAAGGGAAAATGCCTGTCGCCCCGGTGGCAGTCGTCGAGGTTTCCGCCCCCCAAGCGGGACTGCACTGGCCACGGCCGCCCTTGGGCTGGGTGGCGCTCTCGGTGGACGGAGCATTCATGCAAGAAGACGGGACGGCGGCAGCAGTTATGATACTTCGGGATCATGATGGAAGTGTGATATTCGCGGCGTATAGGTATATCTTCAACTGCAATGATGCGTTGGAAGCAGAGCTACATGCGATAATGCAGGGCATGGCATTAGCCCTCCAGCACTCGTCCCTTCCAGTTGTGGTGCAGTCAGACTCATCTATGGCACTAGGTGCAATGACCGGAGATAGCTTATCCAGGTCAGTGTATGGGCACTTGGTATTAGAGATCAAGCGTCATCTTCAAGATCGAGAGTTTGTTCCATCGAAAATAAAGCGTGAGCAAAATAGGGTAGCACATCGGTTGGCATGGTACAGTCGTACGGAGTCTACTACTGCCGTATGGCTGGGGAGGAGCCCACCTTGTATTGAGGAGTTGGTGCCTCTTGATTGTAACCCTATACTTATGGAATAAAACTCTCTTTCTGTCGCAAAAAAAAAACCTGGTCTTAATTTTTTTTAACTTTTTTTGAGGGATCAATTTTTTAATGAGAAGTTCTAAACCTGGTCTCATGGGCCTACAGCTATACTGCAGTTTTGTTCGGCCCATCTCTACATGTGCAGCGAACAGTACAATATTACTGCACTACCCTTGTCTAAAAGAAAAGGTATTACTACCCGGCTCTAAAAAAAACGGAGCAGCGCGGCCGACCTCCCGACGCCGGCCACCGGATCCGCCATCGCTCGATCCGACCTCCTCTCTGGTTCTTCGCCCCAGGGAGCAGCGGTGCCCTCTCAAGCGACTAGGCGGCGCCCTGCAGCGAACGAGGTGCTCCCGTCCATCCTCTCTCCGTTCTTCTCCCGTTCCCTCTCTGCAAAGATGGCGACCACGGCCGCGGTGGCCGCAGCCCTCCTTAA
>LR738716.1:27208767-27267633 GCA_902687465.1 Secale cereale | reverse complement strand
CCCGGCGCTCAGTTTTCCATTTTAACCAGGTGTTGATTCCTAATAGTAAAACTAATTCGTACTTTAATTGCTTCACAGACCTTGATTTCCATGTAAACTTACTGTTCTCTGGAAATTCTGCGTCTGCCACTGGCCATTGCGATGGCCAGACGTTTGAGTGACCTCTATGGACTCTGGGTGGTCTAGAGGCTGGTGTGAATTCCTTTTGGAGTGATACCAGTATTAGTTGTTATCTGAAATTACCCATCTGTGTGTGCGAACACTAGGTGTTTGTTGAAATGCCCCAGACGAGTTGCTTTCGGAGTAGCCGACTCATACTTATTTCTTGGCCGTGTAGGTAAATCTGTGACCATGGTTGTTCAACAAGCAAAAATAAGATCGTGACAGTACGATAGAAATCTCTTCTTCCAGATAGTCTATTGAGTATCGAGCACTTTAGTAATCTGTAAATAACATTATGCTATTCCCCGCGTGTAGCTTGTGAATCTTTTACTCGTTGTTGTATGACGGATTGGACATGGTGCACAAGTTTGAGTGACAGAGATGATTAGCTGATTTTCATTCCTGAAGAAAATAGGCACTTTGGGTGTTATTCTTGAGAACATCGAAATGTATCATCGATGCAGAATTGCCATTATAGAATGGGTAAAATCTGGTAATGCAATATATAATATTGCTGATGCTCAAGCAGTAACATATCTGGGTATACAGTATTACTTGTTTAATTTTTATTGGTAAATGTTTTTAATTTTCTTTAGGATTTATCTGACACAAATGACTAATTGTACATTACACAAGTGCCCAAATTCCTTTGTAAGTACTATAACTTGCTGCTTATATATTTTATATCCATTCCTGTTGAATATTCAGTGTGACAGGAGGATCCAAATGGCATGATCACTGCTTTCTATGAAGTAAGGTGTTCTCCGATGGCTCAATTCATGGATTTACGGGCTTTCATTTTGCGTGCACGTGTCCTCAAATTTTATAGGCAGGCACTGCGTATGACACGCCGAGCCCCTGAACATACTCGTGGTCTGTCATTTTTAAGCCTTGCTCTTTTATCTGCTGTGTGCTGTCATCTTTATAGTTTGCTAATTATGTTTGTTGTTCTTTCTCCAGATGAGTTGAGGCAGACAGTACGTGCAGAGATTGAAAAAAATCGCCATTGCGACGATAAGCAGAAGATTAAATTTTTAATTAGTGAAGGACTACAGAGATTGAAGGGTCTTGATGAGATGCTTGACATGACAGGAAATGGATAATTTGAGCTGTATCATGTCGACTGCTTGAATATCAGTTATCTCCCCTGAATTCAGGGAAACATTCGTTTGACCCGGTTCAGTTTTCACAGGCAGCAAAAGCTGAAAACTAGGCGTGCTGGACTTTTGTTGCAAAATCTGTGCAACCTTTTGTTTGAGAATGCAAATCAGGTTAGGTGGATACTGATAGACGATGCTACTTGTGATGAGTAACAGCACAATGTCCAGATCATTTTTCTTGTAAAATACTGTGACTGAACCTGCACTTTATTGTGATAGCCCTTTCTTATTTGTAATTTAATTCCTGAACGGGTGTTTGTTTTTTTTGCGTGGTTTATTTGTGTTCATTGGATTGAAGCCAGATGCCAGAGAGGTTATATGCTGTATACTGGCGTGGCCTGGCCTCTCGTGGCCTTCAGTCATGTCTTTGCGTAGAATCATTTGTAGTAGTTTATAGCTTTGAATCATCATATTTATAAGCCTGCCTTGTATGTAAAGTATTTCCATATTCAGAATCATTGTAATTGGTTTGCCTTCGAAATCTGTTCATCAAGGGATGCAATGCTGGGAGTCTTCTGCAACTATGGCTGTTGGTTTTGTTGTTCTTTGTAGTATTATCAGACTGGGAAATTCCAGCTTCTACTGCATATATTGTCTTGTACGTGCATAAATTAGAGTATTTGTCATTATCTAAATTTTGCAATAGTTTGCTGTAGGAGGATAGAACTAAATCTGGAAATACTTACTTGAGTTGGATTCCTAGCATAGTGTTGAATGACTGCCTACATAAGTGAGATTTCTGTAGACATGTTAGTTCACATACTTCAGATGTTTATTGAGTTATACTCCTCTGTATCACAATATAAGACGTTTAGACCAAAAAATGTCTTATGTTTTGATACGGAGGGAGTACCTTAGAATTGCAAACAGGTACGTACATGTTATATTGAGGATATCTTTGTGTACACTAAACTTGCTTTTAGTTTGTTTGATTGTACTTCATGCCGCTTGAAGGTTAATCCTTGATGCAAGTCAAGTATTTCCTTGGAGTTATCACATAAGCAAACAAATTCTATGGTTGGTAACAAGTTACGCTTTTGTACAATTCATTCTTCTATTTCCTTTTGGCAGTATTTCCGGTTAGCTTGTGCGTGCTACTGTTCTCTCCTACATTCCTGTGTGGACAAGAACTAAAAAATACTCCCTCCATACCGAATTACTTGTCACATAAATGAATGTATCTAGACATATTTTTAGTTTTAGATACATCCATTTCTATCCATTTTTATGACAAGTAATTCGGGACGGAGGGAGTACTAAGATAGTACTGTATATTTTAGATTGCAAATGGTGGTATGGTCCATTTGTTTCCTGTTCATGGTTATTTACGTGATTTCCATACTAACACAGCCTCCATCAATTAGTCATTTGTTGGAGTGTATATAAAAGATTTGTGGCTCTGAACTTCAAGCACATCTATCCTGCATAAAATGGTTGCCGTCGAAGGGCGATTCAAACAGATCATGACTTAAATATTAGAACTTGCATTGTACTGTCAAGTGTCAATGGATATTTTCAGTGTCTACTATCATGGGCAGAATATGCATTTTTGTCGACCAGCAAGTTCATGTAGTCTTATTCAACATATAAAAGAGCTTCATTAAAATTCACTGCATCCGCTAATATGCTCGACTCAAAAAGTACCCTTTTCATCACTCAAATTCATATTGAGACACATAAGGAAAATGCATCCCTATGGTTCACACTATGCTTGGTATCAGCATTTAGAAGATCCCAAATGCAGTCACTTGATCTTGCAAAATGCTGGCGGGGAAGCACCTAAAATGTATCTTGTGCCGAACATATTCCAACTGCTGCTATTATCAATGGATGCTACTGCTGGTTCATTTAGATAAGCGAACTGCTTTTCCTCCACCTGCACTTTCAAAATTTCAGAAGTTAGTATGCACTTCCAAAGTTTCAGTTTTGCACCGCGTTTTTTTGGAACCATGCAGGCGCACCATATCAAGATCACCGGTACAAGGAAGAAATAAAAATAGCGCGTAGCATCAGGAGATGGGAGCTTACCAATCCTTGATGCCAATTTGTATCTCAATGTTCCTGGGGATCTCTCCCTCCTCCATCACCTCGTCTGCCTCTGTTTTGTCACCTATAACCCCGTTTATCCTTTGTTTAAAAAGCATGTATTCTTCTTGCCGCTAACATAAATGGAAAAGGTACTGAAATGACGCTGCCATACAATATTCTTTCCATGGAGTACTTACTTGTATAATAGTCTCATACTACTAAGGTTTAAAGAGTTTAGTATAAACTGGGTAGTAAATGAAATGGAATCATCAAATTATCACACAAATTATTCTTAACCGTTCCAGGAAAATAAAACTTGCCTTGAGAGTCTTGGGTTTGATCCTGGCAGCCTCCTCGTCATTGCTTCTTCCTCCTCCAGAAACGGTTGATCTTGTGAGGATCAAACTACTATCCCTCTCGACTCATCACCGATTCATCGATTACAGCCACGAATTATAGAGGAACTAGATCATAAAGGCGCGCGTTGCGGCGCCCGTCCGTCTTGAATATTGAGATATGGCTGGTAGAATGGAGAGATTACCACTATATAAGTACTGAAAATGAACAATATATGCACTTTTAGCAACAGGAAGGTACAACTCACTCCACCATGCAAGAGAAAGAACCTAAAAAGCTCATACATGTAAACCGTGAGAGAAGTGTTATTTCTATGCATCATGCACATGGTGTAAGATCAGTTATCAATATATAACATTCTTGAAAAGGTTCCAACCAAATGTGGTCTTTTTGCATCATCTAACAATGTAGTATAGGAGCAATGTTCATGAGTAAATTTAATAAGTACCAAAATTAATTAGTGTTATATAGCGATGACTGTCGGATGCAATCAAGCATAACCACTTCCAATATCTTCATAATGGTTGCAGCATCACATGTGATTGTAATATCAACAATATAATCCACCAGAATCTGCAAGTCACATACAGTAAGTTAGTTCACTTTAACAAGTTTTTCTTTAAAGAATTTATTGGGGTTACAGAATTTGTCAAACATTACTAATCCTGATTACAACACAGAAAGGACACTAAGCAATGGCATTATTCCTAGGTTGCAAAATTCATCAGATTTTGGGCGCATCTGCGGGGGTTGATCTCCACCATCACCAAGGTCGTGACGCACCATCATCGGAGCCGCCATTGTCACCATCGATTCCCATCAGCCATCTGGGTTCCAGCCGCTGCCGCTATTACCAGAGGTTTGATTAGTTTTTTTTTAACAAGAGGTTTGATTAGGTTTAGGGGCTTCTTAGGCAAGAAGAGGAGAAGGCTCATGGTCGATCCTTCTCATGCTCCGTGGGGCCAGATCTGTCTAGACGTGGAGGGGGTTGGCCTGCCCTGGCTTTTAAAGCATAATTGGTTTGCTACCAATATTTGGCTTGTCAAATGTTGGCATTGCCAAATATTGGCAATACCAAGACTTGCCAACTATTGGCAACTTTATGTGAGATGGGCAAAACAATTCGTAGCCAACCAAGTAGTTGCCAATATTTGGCACAATGCCAAACATTAGAGCAACTCCAACGCTGACCCAAACGGACGCTTGCTTTGTATGCTTTTTGTCCGTTCGCGTCTGTTTGGGTCAGCTGTCCGCTCGTTGTTCACCCGCTTTTGCGCTTGGTTCGGGCGTGTGCCCAACCAGTGGCGGAGCTACATATAGAAAGCTGGGCGGGCCGGGCTGAATCTAATGCTAATTTAGGTTAGTGCCTTGTACTGCTCTGTATATTATGGGCTGGGCCTATGTATAGTTTTGTGAAATTCCAAAAACGCTGGGCGGGCCACGGCCCATTCGGCCACAACGTAGCTCCGCCAGTGTGCCCAACGCGCCGATGCATTTCAAGCGCAGCCATAGGCATGACATACATCATCCCAGCAGTCATGCCACCGATTGTAGTTCATGTCGGTGCCCATGCCGGTGGTCGGCATACATGCCAACGTCCAAAAAAACACCTCGTGCGGGGTGAAGAGACTATCAAAGAAAGCTATGGGCCACACAGTCTTGGCCCAATTATTGAGAAGATGCCCAGGTAGATCCCGGGAGCAGCGGCCCATCAACGTTGGGCCAGCTGGAACGCACAGGTGGAAAGGTAAAAATGGATCGCGACAGGTGCTGGGACGACTGAGCAATCAAGGGCGTCGGTTAGTTTGATCGGACGGTCAAGGATCTCAAATCGATGTGAGAGGCCGTAGGTGGCTGAGTTATACTGTTTCTCAAAAAGGCGTGCGTTGCCGTGCTCGTCCGTCAAGAAGTAAAAAATAAAATAAAAATAGTAAATAAAATCTGGATGACAAAAACATTTGCTAAAATTTCAGATATTCAAGTTACAATATTTTGATATAGACGGCGGGGCATAATCACCAACCCGTTAAATAGAATTGATCCACTCATCAGTTGTAATAAATCATTTTCTGTGCAGGACTTTCCTATATCACATCCCTCGGAAGAGATGATCGAGAAATAGACATAACAGAAAAAATGTACAAACTATGTTCGGGCGGCTAGTTTTGTTTGCTCTTGCACATAATTCAACTCTCCAAGAGGAATATCTCCATGGAATTGACTATCTCTTAAGTAAAAATTGACATACTGCAGCAGTGTACAAACAGTATTCAAAATTTCATTGACAACTCTAACTGATTTAAGAAAAGGGAGAATAACGTTTTGAGTCCCTTTATTATAGATTCATGATCCAATCATGTAAGTGAGAATCCGCAAAGAAAATGACAATGTGAACAAAACCAATCTTTGCAGAGGAAAATATTGTAAATTTATAATACTGCAGTTAGATGTGCCTTTTCCGAAGTAGTCAAGTATCAGATGTGATGGCATGAAACTTCGCATCACTTCACGGAGAAAACAACTCCCTGATAGATCCTCAAATAAAGAAACATCTCCCTGATAATTCTGCCATTGTCATCTCTTCTCTTTCTGCATATAAACTGAAAGGCACCTACAGTAGAAGTTTCGTCATAATATTACCACGAATGATTTTCTTTTGTCAAGTCAGCTAACACAAGCGAGGATTTTTCTTTTTCTTTTTGATGAATATGGCAGTGGTGCCCTGCATTGATGTGTCCTTCGAGGAATTTGATTATTTGATTGAAGACAGGGTTACTGAAATTAACTTCGAGCGTGAGCCCTGAGGTGATGTTCAAGAAGTTTTTGAACCTTCTGCTGACGCTCCGTAGACCCGATGACATGTGGGCTCTCCGGCTCGAGTACAGCTTGACGGGTGGCTCCGGCACGGTGGACCTCAGTGCTAACTCTGCTGATGCCAACCTATCAACCTATGGATCGCTCATGTGTTACATTACAGGCTAAGGCTGTCAAGATAGGCAATCAGAACGAATATCTGCAGCTCGTTTTCGCGGTATTCACTTCAACGCACTTGAAAATACAGCACATTAGCAATGCTCAACTGATCCGAGGTTTCTTTGAGCGCCTCTAATTGGGCTGCCCAGTATTCGAATATCTGTTCCTACCGAACTGCACCATTTTCTCCAATAATCAAGGAGTTATGTACATTGTCTAACATGCATTTATATGTGAACAATTAAACAATGATCACTTCCTTCAGAGTTGCAGTCAACACCGTCGGTCTCTTGCGCATCTTTTGTTTGCTTTGGGGGTTGGGAGTCACCGGTGGGCTTCTGTTCAGGAAGGACCCCTCTCTAGCAAGCACCAACCGTTCGTAGGTTGTATACATGTACTCCCTCCGTTCTAAAATATGAGTCTTTCTAGAGATTCCAACAAATGATTACATATGAAGCAAAATGAGTAAATCTACACTCTAAAATATGTCTATATACATCCGTACGTTGTGATTCATTTGAAATGTCTAAAAAGACTTATATTTAGTAACGGAGGGAGTATGTAAGTACTCTCTAATGATCTAAACCCTCTTATATTTCTTTGTAGACCGGGTACTATCCAACTTTTGTCTCCTTGTCAGTGAAATGTTGCAGGATGGATGTTTGGTGCTCTGTAAACTCTTTCACTTTCACGCAATGACTTCATCCGAATTTGGATCATGGATATGTAACTGCTTGTACTAGTGACATAGGGGATATGGTTGTCGCGAGTGCGTTAGACTGCTGTTGTTGAATTATAGCCATGTCATTATGTCACAGGGAACATGGACTTAAATGTATACTTCCTTCGTTCCCAAATACAAGTCTTTTTATAGATTTCAACAAATGACTACATACGAAACAAAATGAATGAATCTACACTCTAAAATATGTATGTATGTTGTAGTTCATTTGAAATGTCTAAACAGACTTATACTCCCTCCGTTCCTAAATATTTGTCTTTCTAGAGATTTCAACAAGTGACTACATACGAAGCAAAATGAGTGAATCTACATTCTAAAATATGTCTACATACATTCGTATGTTATAATTCATTTAAAATGTCTAGAAAGACAAATACGGAGTATTTGGGAACAGATGGAGTATTTAGGAAATGAGGGAGTAGATTACGAGGATTATAGCTTACGCATCTCCCTGTCATAGTGTTCACTCTCGGTGAATATTACAAGCGCCAGATCATCGTCACACAATGTTTGCAAAGTTGAAATGCCAAAACAGGAAGTCCAAGCACGCCAAATGTCTGCATAAAGCCATAATTCGAGAAGCATTTAGCTCAAATCGCCACATTCAATTTGTAAAAAATAAAGTAATCCTCCAGATTTCTGAATGATAAGCGCCGTGTAACGAACGGATCGGGGGTGGGAAGAGCAGGTAGGTGAGGGAGAAGAAGGAGGCTTGGGGGAGAAGATGAACTTCCTTGCAGAGGAAGGATTCAGGGGAAAGTTCAGAGTACAAGCATCGCGTGCTCACCACATGCGGCAGCAGCTCCTTTTAACCCCCACTGCTATCACTCTCTCTTCTCACTTACATGCGGGCCCCGAGCCTTGCCATGTCACACTGGACAGTTGGCGGACAAGTGGCTAGGTGTGACATTCTCCCCTCCTTGAGAACGCGCTCCCTCTTGAGAGGTTTGGTCGTCGTCCTCCCAGATGGAAGCTTCTGGAAACCTTTGCCGGAGAGTGTCGTAGTCTTCCCAGGTGGTGGTCGGCGGCGAGCTGTCCCCCCATTGCACCTTGAGCTGCACCATTGGTGTGTTGCCTCTTTTCATCATGCGCCGCTCCAGGATGTGCGTGGGCGTCGTGCTCACCACGGACAGGTCGGGCACCCGCGGCAGTTCAGCGTACACCGGTGTGTAATCTGGTGTGAACGGCTTCAGCTGCGAGACATGGAAGACCGGGTGCACGCGGCTTGCTTCTGGAAGGTCGAGCTTGTAGGCCAGCAGTCCGATTTTCTCGACGACGGTGTACGGCCCGAAGAACTTGTAGGCAAGCTTGGCGCAGGGGCGACTGACGACCGATTGCTGAACGTATGGCTGCAACTTCAGAAGAACCTATTCGCCCACTTGGAACTGACGCTCCGAGCGATTGCGGTCCGCCTGCTTCTTGAAGCGCTTCTGAGCACGCTCCAGTTGCGCGCGTATGTGCGCCGTGTGTGCTGCCCAGTCCATGTCCTCGCCGGACAGTGCCGCGTCCGGCCACGCGGCCATCGCCCCCAGGTTGGCTTCTTTCCCGTAGAGCGCCTTGAACGGAGTGCAATTGAGCGAGGAATGGAAGGTCGAATTGTACCAGAACTCCGCCATGGGTAGCCAGCGACGCCATTTCCGCGGCGTGTCGTGCATTGCGCATCGGAGGTACATCTCCATGCACTGATTGACGCGCTCGCTCTGTCCGTCCGTCTGCGGGTGGTAGGCGGTGGAGTAGAGCAGCTTCGTGCCGGCGCCGGCGAGCAGCTCGCGCCAGAGATTGCTGGTGAACACTTTGTCGCGGTCAGAGACGATCGAGGCCGGCACGCCGTGGAGCTTGACCACATTGTCCCAGAACGCGCGCGCCACCTGCGTCGCGTTGAATGGATGATGGAGAGGAACGAAGTGTGAGAACTTGGTGAAGCGATCGACCACCACCATGATCGTGTCGCAACCTTCTGAAGACGGTAGCCCCTCGACAAAATCCATGGTGAGGTCCTCCCAAGGCGCGGTAGGAATAGGCAGCGGCGCCAGCAGGCCGGCAGGCTTGGAGTGCTCGTGCTTGGCTTGTTGGCAAATCGTGCACTGCTGCACGAATTCCATGGTGTCGCGCTTGAGGCCGCGCCAATCAAAGTGCTTGCGCACTCGTTGGTATGTGGCGGTGACGCCGGAGTGGCCGCCGACCGCACTGTTGTGGAGCGCGGCGATGAGCTTGGTGCGTAGCGCGGTGTTGGCTCCAATCCACAGGCGGCCGCCGTGGCGAATGACGCCGCGGTGTAGCTCGTAGCCGTCGTCGTCCGGGCTGGTGATGGCGAGTTTCTGCAGGCGTTCCTGGGCGTCTGGATCGGTGGCGTAGGAGTTCAGAACCTCCTGAATCCAGGCCGGTTGGCACGTCGAGAGCGCGGCCAGGTCGAGTTGTTTGCCCACTCTGGAGAGCGCGTCGGCGACGCCATTGTCGAGGCCACGCTTGTATTGGAAGCGGAACTGCAACCCGACGAGTTTCGCCATGGCTTTGCGCTGAACGTGGCCGAGGTAGTCGATGTGGTCACAGGCGAATGTGCATTTGCTTTCCTTGACGAACAGCTTGTGCGCCCGTAGAAGCTCGAGGACCTTCCGGAGGTGTTCAATGTGTTCTTCCATCGTCTCACTGAAGACCAAGATGTCATCAAGGAAAATGATCACGAATTTGCGAACGTACTTACTGAAGATTGCGTTCATGAGGCACTGGAATGTAGCCGACGCGTTCGTCAGGCCGAATGGCATGACCCGAAATTGGAAATGCCCGTGGTGTGTCTTGAACGCCGTCTTGGCCTCGTCTTCATCGCGCATGCGAATCTGGTGGTAGCCGGCGCGGAGGTCGAGTTTGGAGAAGACCGCGGCGCCAGCCAGTTCGTCGAGAAGTTCGTCGATGATTAGCAGAGGAAACTTGTTTTTGATCGTGGCGTCGTTCAGCCGGCGGTAGTCGACGCAGAACCTCCATGTGCCGTCCTTCTTCTTGACCAGGAGCACCGGGGCTGCGTACGGGCTGACGCTGTGAGTGATCACGCCGGCGTCGAGCATCTCCTTGACTTGCCGCTCGATTTCGTCCTTCTGGAGCGGCGAGTAGCGGTAAGGGCGCGTGTTCACCGGAAGCGCGCCTTCCACCAGAGTGACCGCGTGGTCGTACTGTCGGTGAGGAGGCAGGCCTTGTGGGGCGGCGAAGACATCGGCGTATTCCTCCAGCAGGGCACCGATGGGTGTTTGGCTGGCGTCTTGGCGCGGCTGCGGCGACGCGCGCCCGCAGGTGTCCACCATGGCCATGGCCCAGACATCGTTGCCCGCGAGCAGCTTGCGCAGCTCGTCGGGTTTGAGGGCTTGCAGAGTGGTGGATGGCTTGGTGGGCACGTCGCGGAGCGTAATTTCCTCGCCGTCGTGCACGAACTTGACCCACTTCTCCTGCCAGTGGCATGTCATGGGATTGTGCTGGGCGAGCCAGTCCATGCCCAGAATCCCGTCGTACGCTTCGATCTCCAGTTCTCGCATCGGTGTGGTGAAGGAATGGCCCTGCATCCACCACTTGAGGCCGGGCACTATGCGGTTGCAGGTGAGCTTGTCGCCGTTGGCCACACGCACCTCTGCGGCCGGCAGCTCCTCCGTGGCGAGGCCGAGGCGGTCGACGAACGTCTTGTTGACGAAGCTGTGGGTGCTGCCCGAGTCGAGCAGCAAGAGGACGACCTGGTTCCCCACGAGCGCGCGCAAGTGAATTGTGGTCGCGGAGTCAGTGCCGTCCAGAGCGTGCGACGAGAGGAGGCAGCATTCCGGCTCGTCCATAGCCGGAGCAGGCGGGTGCGCGGCCGGTGCTGGGTCATCGAGGAGCTGCAAGGCGTGGATGGTGTCATCTGAGAGGACCTCTCCGTGGTCTCCGATGCTGATGGTGAGCAGTTGCGCTGGCTGGGCGCAACGATGTTCTCTGGAGTAGCGATCGCCGCACTTGAAACAGAGGTTGTTGGCGCGGCGAAAGTCGCGCAGTTGTCGTTCCCGCGTGAACTCATCTCCTTGGGCGCGGGGTGGCGCGACGGCTGCTCGTTGCGGTGCTTGTATAGCTGGAGGTGGTCGCCCTTGCGGGACGATGCGTGGGCGGGCACGCATTGCGCCCAATTCTTCTTCCTGGATGCGTGCAAGCACCGAGGCGCGCGTGATGCTGGAAGGCGCCTGTAGGCGGACCGGAGCGCGTAGTTCGTCCTTCAAGCCGAGGAGGAACTGGGTGACGAAGAATCTTGTGTTGATTGACGGATCGAGCGCGAGGAGATGGTACATCTGCTTGTCAAACGCGGCACGATATTCGGAGACGGTGCCCGTTTGTCGGACTTGAAGAAGCTTATGCATCACCACCTCAAATTCTTCCGCGCCGAATTCTTCCAGGATTGCCGATGTGAACAATTCCCAGGTGATGTTGCGGTGCGTCTGCCTGAAAGCTTGCAGCCAGTGCGCCGCTTGACCGTCGACGTAGAGCGACGCGGTGGGAAACCAGTGGTGAGCGGCCACCTTGTACAACTCGAAGTAGGCGAGGCATCGATCCAACCACAAGTACGATGCGGTGCCGTCGAACTTGGGAAAATTGTGCTTGGGCGGCTGATACGTCCAAAACGTATCTATAATTTCTGCTTGCTCCATGCCTCTTTTGGGTGATATTGCTATGATATTTATACACTTTCATACACTTTTGATCATATTTGGACTAACCTATTAACTCAGTGCACCCCAGTGCCAGTTTCTGTTTTCGGCTGTTTTTGTATTTCAGGTTTTCATGTTACGAGAACTGCCAGGAAAAATCCAGAAAAAATATATAAAAAATCAGCGTTCCAGGAGCTACCGTGCGGCCAAAGTACAGCCGGGGGGGACCACAGGGGCTCCAGGCGGCCCGCCCACGCGGCCCCCCCTGGGCCGCGCCGGGGGGGCGCCTGGGCACCCCTGACCCCCTCTGGTGACCCCCTTTGGCATATATTTAAGGTCCGTCGCAGAAACCCTGATTCCGGACCCCTTTTCTCCAGACGCGATTCCAATCTCCGCCGCCATCGCCATCAAGCTTCGGGGGATCAGAATTCCTGCGCCGGCACCCTGCCGGGATGGGGAAGTGCCCCCGGATTCATCTCCATCGACGTTGCTTCCTCCCTCCATGATGCGGGAGTAGTTCCTCCTTGGGGCTGAGGTTCTTACCAGTAGCTATGTGGTCAATTCTCTCTCCCATGATGTGATCTTCGTTGTGATCGTAGGCTATGTTAATCTAGGGTGATCCCATGATATTTCCCCATCCTCTATGTATTGGATTGATGTACTCACTTGTCTTTATCTAGTATAATCCCCGAGACCAAGGTGACAGCGGTCTATTGGACATGGATTAGAAAAGTATTTTCATGAGTGATTTCCTCTCTTGTGTGTTGATTGAAGATTGAGAGTCTCTTGGTGCTTGTCTTTGACTATCCTTTAGATATGTTGTGGTGATTGTGGGACTCTCTTTGGATGGCCACGGTGACATTGGGAAATCCTTAGATTGAGAACTACGAACTTTGAGGTGTGCTTTTGTAGCCCTACATAATTCTCGTCCTCTCTTGACCACGAAGGAATGACCTCCGAGTGTGTCCCCTTTGCATGTTTTATGGGAAATATCATGTGATTCGATTATGTTAATGTTGTTGGGAGTTGCCACTAGTGAAAGTATGAACCCTAGGCCTTGTTTCCACCATTGCAATACCATTTGTGCTCACGTTTACCACTTGTTTGCTTGCTGCACTTTTTATTACAGATTTATATTACTTTACTTTGCCACTCCTATTATCCATATTTTACCATCTCTTCGCCGAACTAGTGCACCTATACAACTCCTAGTTGTATTAGGTGTGTTGGGGACACAAGAGACTTCTTGTATCTTAGTTGCAGGGTTGCTTGAGAGAGACCATCTTCAACCTCTACTTCCTTGAGTTCGATAAACCTTGGGTTACTCACTTAAGGGAAATTTGCTGCTGTCCTACAAACCTCTTCGCTTGGAGGCCCAAAATAGTCTACAAGAGTAGAAGCGTGTGTAGACATCAAGCTATTTCTGGCGCCGTTGCCGGGGAGGTGAACGCTTGAAGGTATATCTTTAGATCTTGCAATTAAATCTTTTTGTTTCTTGTTTTTATTTCACTAGTTATGTTTATGGAAAACCGTGCTATTGGATCGTTGCTTGCGGGAAGACGCCCCACACCTGTGGTGGTTGCTCCTCCCCTACTGAAATTGTGCCCTATAAAATACCAGCTGGTATTATCGATTATGTTTTGGCTAATCGTTATGCAGGAGACAGACGTCCCGGTGAACACTTGATATATCTGTCACAACTATGTTCATTATTTAAGCTTGCAAGTGTATCGAGGGAGTTCGTCATGAGGAAATTATTTGCCTTGTCACTGAATGGAAAAGCATTGGAATGGTATAGGCTACTAAATGACTCTCACCTACTGGAGTGGGAAGAGATCCAGTCTCTCTTTTACTCCAAGTTTTATCCTCTTCATGAAGTCCATGAGAATAGGAATTATGTTTATAATTTTTATCCTCATGACGGAGAGAGCATAGCTCAAGCTTGGGGGAGACTGAAAACGTTAATGCTAAAATGTCCTGACCATGGGCTCCCCAAAGATATAATTATTACTAATTTCTATGCGAGGCTTTCTCGACAGGATAAAGATTTGCTCGACGCTTCCTCTATGGGTTCTTTCACAAACAAAAAGATTGATGCTAAATGGGAACTCCTTGATAGAATTCAACGCAACACTGAAGATTGGGAGATCGACAAAGGTAAAGAGTCAGGTATAATTTATGAGTATGATTGCATTAAGTCCTTTGTTGAAACTACAAGTTTTAATAAGTTTAGTGCTAAGTTTGGGCTTGATTCTCAACTCCTTGTTGATTTCCTCAAATCTTTTGCTTCACATCTTAATATGCCTAAGGAGGATTGGATCAAGTATCATAAACCTTTTAAAGAGACTTGCAAAGAAAATGAAATTGTTCATGATGATTGCAACATGCATGATCCAATTCCTAAAAATGAAGTTTTATATAAGCATGTTAATTTTTGTGGAGTGGATAGACCTTGTGAAAGGCCTACGATTGAAGAAGAGAAGTATTGTAAGCAACATAAGCATGAAAGAACAATCACTTGGGTCAGAGATTTAAATGAAATTGCTAGAGAATTGTGTGACCTTTATCCTTTTACTTGTGAACTTTGCCGTATAGAGGGTCACTTTAATTTTCAATGCATGAACTTTCAAAACATAACTGTTAACCGGTTGTGTGATAACATGATCACCTCTGATATTTATGATGAGCTTATGTTATTTTTGATGTGTGAAGAGTTATCAGAAAAGACTTCTTGGCTGGATGATAATGCCATAGGAATAAAAAACACTTTGCAAAATTGCCATCTCTATTGTGTTGTTAATTGCCATGAAAATGATTACATAAATAAGATTAGAAAGGAGGGAACTTTACCAAAGTATAAAAATGTCTCTTATATTTCTGCTAATAAAAAGGAGAGTTCCTCCCAAGTTTCCCCTATTGTTTCTAATGATAAACCAGGATATGTGGAGAAGCTTCATCTCCAACCACCCCCTCCTAAGGTGAAGAAGAAGAAAAAGAAGAGGAGGAGGAGGAGGAGCAAGAAGGAAGAAGAATGGGTATCAACCTGGCCTGAGCATATTCCTCCTATCAACTTTTATCCTAACGGTTGTAAGTTTAAAGAAGAAGGTGAAGTTTATTGCCTTAATTATCATCTTGATGATACGTCCGTAGGTACTATTGAAGATGATTTTGATTATGATATGCATGTTACTTATTGTGATTGGGAAAATGATGATAATGCTGCTTATGATCTTGAAAATCTTTTTGGTACCAACTTTGAAAGTGAAGATATGGGAAGCTCTAAGCTTGGGGATGATAGGATTGCAAATCCTATCCCCACTAGTGATGTAATAATTGATAATTCTCTTGCTAGTAAGAATAAAGACAACATGTTTACAAATATAGTTGCTAGCAATGATAATGCTCTTCTCTACCATGATGATGTTATAACTCCAATCTATAGTGTTCAAGTTGTTTATGATAGTCCTACTCCCACTATTACCAATGAGAAAAATTATGCTTATGTGGGGAGTGAGAGTACCTTTTTGCATGTGGATCATGGTAACAATGCTTTATGTGATGCTTATGTTGTTGAGTTCATCCATGATGCCACTAAAATTTATAATGAGAGAGGGAGGCTTGGTTCTAAATATCTTAATAATAAGAAGTTTCCTCTCTTTATGGTGAATATTTTGAAGTTATGCTTGTTTTGCCTTCCTATGCTAGTTGCTTTGTGCTTCAATGAATTATTCTATTGCAAAATTCCTGTGCATAGGAAGCATGTTAGGGTTAAATGTGCTTGGTATTTACTTCTTGATGCTCTCTTTTGTTCTTCAGCTCTTATTCCTACGAGAGCATCATTAAAGTCTTAAGCCTATCTTTATGGCTATAAAGAAAGAGCTCTAGGGAGACAACCCTTGTTATCTTTGCTTTCAGTTTTAGTGGTCTTGATGTTTGTTATTACTGTAGCAACATCATTGTATCTTTATTTTTCAATTTTGTGCCAAGTGTAGCCTCTGACTGCAAGAAAGTTCAAAAGTTGTGACGTGCTGTCCAGGAAACAGATTCTGTCCTTGGACAGAAAAATTCGTATAAAATCACAAAATCATCTTTTTGGTCTGAATTTTTCGACAGCGTGCTCTATATAATTGTCTTTCGTGCGTCTGTTCTGATTTTTTTGATTTGAGTTGCAGAAGAACCCCGAACAAATCAATTACTACCTGCTGTTCTGTTTTTCACAGATTCTGTCCTGTTTTGCCTTTCCTTCATTTTGCAAATCAAGAGCTTGCTTTTTCTTTGCAAAAACCTTTTGGCAATCTTGAGAAACAGTAGAACTTCAAGAATATCTTTATTTCCAGCAAGGTGCAATTATTTTATTAAGGGTACTAACCTCGCTAATCAGATTATGATGAGTTATGTATGAAGGGAGTTTTCAAGTGTGCGAGGGAAGATGATAAAAAGATTCAGGAGTGTCAAGCGCTCAAGCTTGGGGATGCCCCAGTGCACCCCCAAGAAATATTCAAGGAGACTCAAGCGTCTAAGCTTGGGGATGCCCCCGTGCATCCCCTTCTCTATCAACATTATCAGTTCGTCTTTCGTTCCACTATATTTTTATCACTTCATGTGTTATGTGTTATGCTTGGAGCGTCTTGCTTTTAGTTTTTCATAACGAGTCGGAACTCAGCGTTCTTTATGTGGGAGAGAAACACGCTCCACTTCTACCTAGAACATAACATAGAATTTTCATGTATATCTTTGCTGTGTGTGTTCTTTATCTTTTAATAGCTACTATCATGCTCTGCTCTTAGTATTCATGCTTATCTTTTCAAAGAGCTTTTGCTTAGTTGGTTTCTTGAACTCTCTTTAATTATCATGCTTACCTTATTAAGAGAGTTTGCTTCCGTTGCATTGGTTAATATGTCTATGATAAAGATGCTACGTGCATAATGGCGCTTAGTAGTTCAGGTTTTCTTGTGGTTAGTCTCAAATAGCTGGGGGGTTCCCAATGTGTTATTGGAGTACCAACATGATTTGTTTGCCAATGATGTGGTATGGTTTAGTAATATCTTCCTTTGAGAATTTATTTTGATTGACTTGGCGTATGCTCACGCATATTTAAGACTGTAAAGAAAGTCTGTCAAGCCTTGATGATCTTTTATTTCTGAGTAGCGATATAACTCCCATGCCTGATTCAATGTTGCTTTGTCGCTCTGCATGATTATGACCGTCATTGCTCTCTTAGTTGGTCGCTCCCAGTCTTTTGCTAACCTCCACCTATACTAAGCGAACTAACTTTGCAATACATAGCTTATGGGAAAGTAGCTTAAAAACTATTGTGGTAAAGAATATGTTGCTTATGTATCTTATTTCTTATAAGTTGCTTGCTGAGCGGTAACCATGTTTCTGGGGATGCCATCAACTGTTACATTTTTGCTGAATATCATGTGAGTTGCTATGCATGTTCGTCTTGTCTGAAGTAAGGGTGATTTGCCGTGGGTTGAATAAGTATGCATATTGTTAGAGAAGAACATTGGGCCGCCAACCAAAGCCATGTATCATGGTGGAAGTTTTAGCTTGGACATTAATCCTCAATCTCTTATGAGAATATGCTTATGCATTAAAGAGGAGTCCATCATCTATTTTCTATGTTGTCCCGGTATGGATGTCCTCAAGTTGAGATCTATCAAAAACGAGAAATCAAATGCGATTTATCTCCTTGGACCTTTGTACAGGTGTGTAGGATCGAAGTAGGTCTAGAGGGGGGGTGATTAGACTACTTGACAATATAAAAAATCTGCCTTTAGATCATGCAAAGTTTTTGGCAGTTTCACAAACAAGATCAATTCAAGTAACACCCTACACATGCAATTCTAGAGTATATGCAGCGGAAAGTAAATTGCACATGTAAAAGAGAGGTGGAGAAGATCAAACGCAGTTTGGTGACACGGAGATTTTTGTCGTGGTTCCGATAGGTGGTGCTATCGTACATCCACGTTGATGGAGGCTTCAACCCATGGAGGGTAACGGCTGCGCGAGTCCACGGAGGGCTCCACCCACGAAGGTTCCACGAAGAAGCAACCTTGTCTATTCCATCACGGCCTACGCCCACGGAGGACTAGCCTTACTCGGGGTAGATCTTCACGAAGTAGGCGATCTCCTTGCCCTTACAAACTTCTTGGTTCAACTCCACATCATCAAGACGGAGGCTCCCAAGCGACACCTAACCAATCTAGGAGGCACCACCCCCCAAAAGGTAATAGACGGTGTTGATGATGATGAACTCCTTGCTCTTGTGCTTCAGATGATAAACTCCCCAACACTCAACTCTCCTCACTGATATGGCTGTGGTGGAAGAAAGATTTGAGTGGAAAGCAACTTGGGAAGGCTAGAGATCAAGTTTCATATGGTAGGAATGGAATGGCTTGATCTCAACACAAGGGTAGGTGGTTCACTTCTCAGAAAGTGTATGGTAGAAGTGGTGGTACTTTCTGATGGCTCTCCTCACGAATGAAGAGGGGGTGGAGGGGTATATATAGCCTCCACACAAAATCCAACCGTTACACACACATTTGACCAATCTCGGTCAGACCGAAGTTAAAACTCGGTTAGACCGAAAGTTCAAATATAGTGAACGTTGGGATTTTCGGTGGGACCGAAAATACCATCTCGGTGAGACCGAAGTGAGTCAAAGGTTAGGGTTTGCCATTTCGGTGAGACCGAAAATATAAACTCGGATATTCCGAATTGATGTCAACTGATCACAGAAGGTTGGCAGCCCTTTTTCGGTGAGACCGAAACTCAGAATCGGTTTGACCGAGAAGCTAGGGTTTGGAGAAACAACTGAAGTGGTTCATCTCGGTGGGACTGAGTTGGTTTGACCGAGATTACTTATGGGTGTGTGTTAAGTAGTGAATAGTGCTGATAGTTGAGGGAGTTAGATCACCAAGCACTTGAGCAACAAGAACATTAACACAACCTCATCCCCTTTTAATAGTATTGGCTTTTCCTATGGACTCAATGTGATCTTTGATCACTAAACCAAAAATGGAGTCTTGAGCTTTTGCCAATGCTTGTCTTAGCATTTTGAGGGGTCCACTTCTTCAGACATTTCCGTACCCATATCATCGAACTTCTCTGAAATGATTCTCAAGATAATATTAGTTCAATGATATATATGTTGTTATTAATTACCAAAACCACCCGGGGATTAGTTGCACTTTCAATCTCCCCCTTTTTGGTAATTGATGACAACATATAGATCAAAGCTTCGACAAAAGATATAATCAATGAATAATATCGTCGCTTTGAGAAGTATGTGATAAACAAGAGCTCCCCCTAAATTTGTGCATTATTTAAAATTTGCGTTTGAATGCAAATGCACAATCGATTAGGATTATGGGTCACTCTTCCATGTCACATACATCTTGGTGGAGCGCACAAAATGATAAGAATGAATAACATGCACTCAATCACCAAGACAAGAGTAAATAGCCATACAATAAGGAATAGCATATGATAAGCAATAAGCACACATTAAAGCATAGTATGACTAAGCACTCATTAAGGTAGCATAAAACGTAGTAGCAAGCACACATAAAGTATCTGGAACCAAAAGAAACCAATGTATCTCAAGGAAAACCGGCAAAAGAACGAAAAGACGAAAAGAGCACTCTCTCTCTCGAAGCCCTATGATCTATAACAATTTCTCCCCCTTTGGCAACAAGTTACCAAAAAGTTCGAAAAGGTATAGAGCTAAACGTCACTGCGGGCTCGGCTGGCGGCTCCCGTCTGGGTCGATGTCGGTGTAGAGATAGCTGCATCTGCGAAGACCTCTGCTGATGTCTGCGGTGGAGGAGTGGATGCTGGAGCTGTAGGAACTGCTGGAGCTGTAGCTGGTGCTGAAGTGGTAGCCCTGGAGTCTGTCACTGGGATAGCTGCAGATCTGGATCCTCTGGGAACCGGAGCAGTCTGGCGATGAGAGTCCTGGACTAGATCATCCTGCATAAGCTCTGCTCTCTCCTGCCTAGTCTCCTCCATGTCTGCCTCAAGCTTGTTGACAGACACCTGAATCTCAGTCAGCTTCACGTCTAGAGCGTGGATCTTGTCCTCGACAATCCTCTCAAGGCTCTCCTGAGATTGCTCAATGCTGGCCAGGCGTTGTTCAATTCTCTGGGTTGCTTCAAGAATCTGTTCTCCAAAGCTCTTTGGCTTAGCTGCTGCTGCTGCTGCCTCTTTATCAGCTTTGGCTTTCTTCGCAGCTTCAATTTTGGCTTGCCCTTCAACTGAGGTGGGATCCTCTTCATCCATCACAACTACGTTGTCCTCATGCTCTGGCTGCAGTGGCAAGTGCTTCCTATCCAACATGAATTTGCCCGTGCCAAATTTGGCGTTGATAAGCATCTGTATCTGCGGAGCAAACCCACACGACCTCTTCTGGTCAGCTGCAGTCCTCTTAATGGTCTCTACCATCAAGTCCATCACCTTAAAAGGTGCCTTCTCATCGAGAATGTGCAGCATGTTGATAGAATAGCCTCGTATCATCCGGTGGTCACCTGACTTAGGCATCAAAGTATGCCTCAGAATGGTGTTAGTAGTGGTCAGACCAGCCTGGAGATAATACACTGAGCCGAGCTTCCATCCTTCCAAATCAGCAGCTGGAATCTCCTTGTACATATTCTTCATAGAATCATGACTCTTCTTAGGAATCCCATAGACATCAATGTCGTCCTCTCTCTGCACAGGAGCGTTCAGAAGTTCTGCCCATTCTGCAACAGTTGAAGAAAACCTTTGACCTTCAGTCATCCAGGTGATCTTGCCATCGGGGTAGAAATGGGCTGTGGCATAGAACTGCATGATCATCTCGTCATTCCATGCTGTCAGTTCTTGACCCACAAAATCAGCAACTCCACATGCAGTAAAGCTCTCATGCACATGGGGAAAGAAGTCCCGGTGCTCTTCACTGTCAATGTACTCCCAGTCAACATACCTGGTGTCAGCAACAATGGGCTTCTTATCCATTAGCACGGTCTCATAGAAATCCTGCTGCTCTCTGGTGTGGAATCTGGGGTCCACAGCAGTCCTTCTTCTTACGGCATATGGATCAGACTGTCTCCATAGCCTGAGACCTTTGTCCTTCCTTGCCTTCATGTCCTCAGCTTGAGGATGAGCATCATTGTGGAGTGGCAACTTTGGACGGAGCTTGAGCAACACATGCTCTTCATCTGACTCAGAAGGTGGCATCTCACCTTTGTTCTTCTCAGAAGCTGGAATGCTTCTGGTTGTTCTCTTGGGCTTGGCTGGAGCTGCTTTGACTGGAGCAGGCTTCTTGGGCTTGGAGGAGGCTTGAGCCCGAATAGCATCACCCATGAACTTGGCTTTCTGAGGAGGAGGCTGGGGTGCATCTTCTTCTTCTTCTTCTTCAGCAACATCAACTTGAGGTTCAGCATAAACAACTCTCTTCCTTTTGGAAGTCTTCTTCACCTTGCTTGGAGCTGGCTCTTCCAAGTTGAGCTTCTTAGCAACTGCAGACTGTTTTACCTTGCTTGTACCTTTCCTTGGCTGCTGCCCTTGGTGCTCTTTGGCAACCACATTCCTCTTGGGCTTGGAGGTGACTTCCTCAGCAACAAAGTCGGAATACTCATCATCAGAGGTTCTCTTCTTCCTGGTTCTCGTAGCTGCGGGAGGCAAACCACTAGGGGTGCTCCTCTCACCATCATCACTAGAGCTGCTTGCAGGACTTGTATCTGCCTCTGGAATTTCAGCAAATGGTGATTCAGACCTGTTCTGGCTATCACTGACATCTGACATGGCTGAAAGACCTGTGAAAAGATAAGGTATAGGCAGAATGGAAGAGTTATCACAACTGCAGAAGTTTTTGCAAAAAAAAAATGAGTTAAAAACTTAGTTTTGAGTTTTCACAGAATGTATTTCGGTCAAACCGATTTCAAGTTTCGGTGTAACCGAAGTGTTCAACAGAACCTACACACCACTTTCGGTCAGACCGAAATGGGTTTCGGTCCTACCGAAAACTTAGGGTTTCACAGAAACTTCAATTCGGACATTCCGATTTCCACAACTCGGTCAGACCGAACTGTGTAGTGCAATGGTCAGAGACCAAATCGGTCAGTCCGATTTTCAGGAATCGGCTTCACCGAGATGCATTCCGTGGAAACCTAAACCTAAGAATTTTCCTCGAAACTAGAAGATCTGAACAATGTATTGGGATCATATCAAACGTGGATTGAATCAGGGCAGTCCTATCATGCAAGAATCGGAAGTGGAGCATGAAAGGGATCGGGACACACCCTAACTTGGTGGTGTCCCTCTACGGCGGCAACGGCGGAGAAGATTACCGTTGACGGCGGCGGAGACCTGCGGCGAGGGCGCACAGGCGACGACGGCGACGATCCTTAGATCAGGGCGACGGCAGCAGGGGTCTTGGAGGGCGAACGTTTGAAAGGAATAGATCGCGCGCAGCCCTCAGTATATATAACCCCGTGCTGTCGGTGGGACCGAGTTGAAAAACTCGGTGTCACCGAGATGCATAATTGCAGTGCAGTTACGCATATCGGTCAGACCGAGATTTTGAACTCGGTTTCACCGAGATGAAACCTAGATCAATCTAAGTGTTTCGGTTGGACCGAGATTGGGAAGCCGGTCAGACCGAAATGGACTTAGAAGGTTTTGGAAGTCAGCCTTAGACGAATCGGTGGTTCCGAGTGCTCCTCACTCGGACTGTCCGAAAAAGACTTGTTCAAAGTTGTGATATAAGCATGAATATAATTTGAGACAAGATAGCATAGATAGCTAGGGAAGGTGCTTAGGCATTCTTGTCCATCCATTTGGCCAGAAAAAGAAACCAAAACAATCAAAACCACAAATGGATGTCCTTGAATGAATAGAATCATGCATTCAACATGCTCACACAATAAGATAGCAACTGAAATATGTGTCAAACATGCACAACCAAAACTCTAGCTACTAGCACACAAATTGTCGATGACTAGGTCATCTATTTATGAGTATATTGACTTAGGAGCCAAATGAGAACATTTGATCATAGGTCATACTCATCGTTTAAGCACAAGTGGGGTTACCACTTTTACATAAAGCATTTATGTGTTCACATCATTTGGAGATGCTTTAGCTCAATTTTTAGAGCAAAGCTCCCCCTAGATGTGAGAACCCCTTTTAAAGGGTCAAACTAACCTTGGGTTGTCGTAGAAGACTTCATGTAGATGTTGAAGATGTGGATGCTCAATGTTGATGTAGATCATCAAGAGTTGAGAGCTATCCTTTGGATTAGGGCACTTTCAATACCTACATGGGTTAGTCCCACAAGGAACAAACAAGAATATCCATAGACATAGATTGAAGTTCACAAAAGATGATGTCCATGAAAGCAATGATTACCTTGTCCCTTGACTTACCAACAAGAGGGTTTGTGACTCCATGAACTAGTGCATGATGTGGAAGTTGATTGCACAAGTTCTTGCCAAAATGAATATGAGTGAAGTTTGTTGGCGGAGTCACCCTCAAGAACCTTCTAGTTCTTCTTCTTTGGGATCCACATCATCTTGATGGGAATCCTTGGGGTTGTAGTTGAGCTTGACGAAGTAGAACTTGATGTGTCCTTGGGAACCCACTTGACCATGGCTTGAGGTGCTTCAATGAATGCATCAATCTCCTCTTGAAGCTTGTCCTTGGCCTTTAGCTTGTGGTCTTGTGGTGGAAGGTCATCTTGAGCTTCGGCGTTGAACTTTCGCTCAAAACCAATCCCTTGATTCTTCCGGTGTCTTCCTTGTTTGCGAACAATCTCCTCAAAGTTCTTGCTTCCGGCAAGACTCTTGAAGACACCTTTCTCTATGATTTCCTTCAATAAGCTATTTTCTTGCTCAAGTGTAACTTGGCTTGAAACATTGTTAGTGGAATCAAGAGAACTACTAGAAGCAACAATATTGGATTTAACATTGTTATTGTTACTACTAGAGGAAGAATTTTTCTTATGCTTGTCATGCTTAGTCTTAATAGGTGGCAAGAAATTAGACAAGAGAAGTCGTTTGGCAAGATATGAAGAACTCTTCTTTCGAAGATCGTCATTGATCGCTTTTAGAAACTCATGTTCTTGCTCTAGAGTGAGCTTCTCGAAGCGTAGCTTCTCATGAGATCTTAGGAGCTCTCTATGATCTTCTTGAGTTGTTTCATGAGCTAACTTAAGAGTGTTTAGTTCTTTAGTTAGACGCTCAATCTCCTTCATAGCATTGTCATTCGACTCTTCTCGACTATAAAGACTACTAGCATTTTCATCATTACTAAGCTCACTAGATTTATCATGCAAGAGTTCATCTTCACCAAGCAAGTCATCCTCATCACTATCAAAGTCAATGAATTCAGGGTGTGTTACCTTGGGGCCTTTAGCCATGAAGCATCTTCCAATTCCCTCATTTGGTGAATCAAATAAGTCGTAGGAGTTGGAGTTGGAGGATACGAGTGCAAGTCCGGCAACACCTTCATCTTGACTATAGTCGGAGTCGGAGTGATAGCTTCCATCGGATTGACTGTCAGAGTCGGAGCCGGAGACCCATTCACCAACATGAGATTGATGTCTTCTTCTTGTGTAGCTCCTTGATGACTTGTCTTTCCTCTCCGAATCCTTGCTTCTCCGAGAAGGTCTTCGTTCATAACGATCATCTCTACTCCTTCTCTCTCTCCGAGGTGACTCATCTCTTGCTCTTCTTCTTGGAGATTCTTCTCTTCTCTTGTGGGGAGCCGTACACTCATTTGAGAAGTGTCCGGGTCTTCCACAATTGTAGCAGTTTCGATCACGACTAGAAGATCTCTTTCCATCATATGATCTAGACTTTGAGCTTCTTTCTTTGCCTCTATTCTTGTAGAATTTGTTGAAGTTCTTGACCATTAGGCTTATCTCTTCATTGGAAACTAGCTTGTCACTTGAGGTAGTAGGAGCATCACTTGTAGCTTTGTAAGCACCACTTGACTTGTTGTGAAGCTCTTCCTTATCCTTAAGTGTCATCTCATGAGCAACAATTCTTCCAATGACTTCAGTTGGCTTGAGAGTCTTGTAGTTTGGCATCATTTGGATCAAAGTGCACACGGTGTCATACTTTCCATCCAAAGCTCTGAGAATCTTCTTAATGATGAATCGGTCGGTCATTTCTTCGCTTCCTAAGCCAGCAATCTCATTTGTGATGAGAGCAAGCCTAGAGTACATTTCAGCGACTCCTTCACCATCCTTCATCTTGAACTTGTCAAGTTGACCTTGAAGAATATCTAGCTTTGATTCCTTCACAGATTCAGTACCTTCGTGCATTTCAACCAAAGTATCCCAAATCTCTTTAGCATTCTCAAGACGGCTGATTTTGTTGAACTCTTCGGGACACAAAGCATTGAAGAGAATGTCACAAGCTTGAGCATTGTTTTGCAGCATCCGCAACTCTTCGGGTGTAGCTTCGCGATCCGGAACTTTTCCTTCTTCAAAGAAATCACCTTGCATGCCAACACAAATAATGCCCCATGCGGCTGGGTTATGACCAAGAATATGCATTTTCATTTTATGCTTCCAACTAGCAAAATTTGTACCATCAAAGTAAGGACCTCTACGATAATTACCCTCACTAGACGCCATACTCTCCTAGGTTGTGAAACCAAGCTTATGGAGTCCAAAGCAATGGAAACCAAGGCAATGGAGACCAAAGCTCTGATACCACTTGTAGGATCGAAAGTAGGTCTAGAGGGGGGGTGATTAGACTACTTGACAATATAAAAAATCTGCCTTTGGATCATGCAATGTTTTTAGCAGTTTCACAAACAAGATCAGTTCAAGTAACACCCTACACATGCAATTCTAGAGTTTATGCAGCGGAAAGTAAATTGCACATGTAAAAGAGAGGTGGAGAAGATCAAACGCAGTTTGGTGACACGGAGATTTTTGTCGTGGTTCCGATAGGTGGTGCTATCGTACATCCACGTTGATGGAGACTTCAACCCACGGAGGGTAACGGCTGCGCGAGTCCACGGAGGGCTCCACCCACGAAGGGTCCACGAAGAAGCAACCTTGTCTATTCCATCACGGCCTACGCCCACGGAGGACTAGCCTTACTCGGGGTAGATCTTCACGAAGTAGGCGATCTCCTTGCCCTTACAAACTTCTTGGTTCAACTCCACATCACGACGGAGGCTCCCAAGCGACACCTAACCAATCTAGGAGGCACCACCCCCCAAAAGGTAATAGACGGTGTTGATGGTGATGAACTCCTTGCTCTTGTGCTTCAAGTGATAAACTCCCCAACACTCAACTCTCCTCACTGATATGGCTGTGGTGGAAGAAAGATTTGAGTGGAAAGCAACTTGGGAAGGCTAGAAATCAAGTTTCATATGATAGGAATGGAATGGCTTGATCTCAACACAAGGGTAGGTGGTTCACTTCTCAGAAAGTGTATGGTAGAAGTGGTGGTACTTTCTGATGGCTCTCCTCACGAATGAGGAGGGGGTGGAGGGGTATATATAGCCTCCACACAAAATCCAACCGTTACACACACATTTGACCAATCTCGGTCAGACCGAAGTGAAAACTCGGTTAGACCGAAAGTTCAAATATAGTGAACGTTGGGATTTTCGGTGGGACCGAAAATACCATCTCGGTGAGACCGAAGTGAGTCAAAGGTTAGGGTTTGCCATTTCGGTGAGACCGAAAATATAAACTCGGATATTCCGAATTGATGTCAACTGATCACAGAAGGTTGGCAGCCCTTTTTCGGTGAGACCGAAACTCAGAATCGGTTTGACCGAGAAGCTAGGGTTTGGAGAAACAACTGAAGTGGTTCATCTCGGTGGGACTGAGTTGGTGAAATCGGTGTGACCGAGATGTTAGGGTTTGTGTTAAGTAGTGAATAGTGCTGATAGTTGAGGGAGTTAGATCACCAAGCACTTGAGCAACAAGAACATTAACACAACCTCATCCCCTTTTAATAGTATTGGCTTTTCCTATGGACTCAATGTGATCTTTGATCACTAAACCAAAAATGGAGTCTTGAGCTTTTGCCAATGCTTGTCTTAGCATTTTGAGGGGTCCACTTCTTCAGACATTTCCATACCCATATCATCGAACTTCTCTGAAATGATTCTCAAGATAATATTAGTTCAATGATATATATGTTGTTATTAATTACCAAAACCACCCGGGGATTAGTTGCACTTTCAAGGTGGCATAGAGGTACCCCTTTGTGACACTTGGTTGAAACATATGTAATGCAATGATAACCCATGAAAATCCGAGCTAATTAGGACAAGGTGCGAGCACTATTGGTATACGATGCATGAGGCTTGCAACTTATAGGACGTCTTATGCATGAGACATATGAAGTACTACTACCGTTGACAAAATTGCTTCTATGTTTTCAAAATAAAAAGCTCTAGCACATGAAGCACGAACTACTGAGAGCATGATTGTCATTCTGAGTGTAATGTGCATTGTCCCAAAGTAGCATTGTCTTTTGCATGATTGTGATATCGTTTATTCTGAAATCATTGTATCTAGTCATCACTTAAACCTTGGAGGTGCCCCTGCATTTATGTTTTGCTTCACTAAAGGGGGCAAGCTAGATATCACTTTATCATATTTGCACATCATGTTCATTGCAAATCTATTTGATGCTTCAATGTCATGTTGTAAAACTTTCAGTCATTTGTGATTTTCTCATGAGACAACTCAATTACTACAGATTCATTGTCTCAGTAAGCTTTTGTCATATGACTATGAATAAGTCCTATATGGTTAATAGCATGTCACCACAGAAATTATTCTTGTTATCATTTACCTACTCGAGGACGAGCAGGAATTAAGCTTGGGGATGTTGATACGTCCAAAACGTATCTATAATTTCTGCTTGCTCCATGCCTCTTTTGGGTGATATTGCTATGATATTTATACACTTCCATACACTTTTGATCATATTTGGACTAACCTATTAACTCAGTGCACCCCAGTGCCAGTTTCTGTTTTCGGCTGTTTTTGTATTTCAGGTTTTCACGTTACGAGAACTGCCAGGAAAAATCCAGAAAAAATATATAAAAAACCAGCGTTCCAGGAGCTACCGTGCGACCAAAGTACAGCCGGGGGGACCCACAGGGGCTCCAGGCGGCCTGCCCACGCGGCCCCCCCTGGGCCGCGCCGGGGGGCACCTGGGCACCCCTGACCCCCTCTGGTGACCCCCTTTGGCATATATTTAAGGTCCGTCGCAGAAACCCTGATTCCGGACCCCTTTTCTCCAGACGCGATTCCGATCTCCGCCGCCATCGCCATCAAGCTTCGGGGGATCAGAATTCCTGCGCCGGCACCCTGCCGGGACGGGGAAGTGCCCCCGGATTCATCTCCATCGACGTTGCTTCCTCCCTCCATGATGCGGGAGTAGTTCCTCCTTGGGGCTGAGGTTCTTACCAGTAGCTATGTGGTCAATTCTCTCTCCCATGATGTGATCTTCGTTGTGATCGTAGGCTATGTTAATCTAGGGTGATCCCATGATATTTCCCCTTCCTCTATGTATTGGATTGATGTACTCACTTGTCTTTATCTAGTATAATCCCCGAGACCAAGGTGACAGCGGTCTATTGGACATGGATTAGAAAAGTATTTTCATGAGTGATTTCCTTTCTTGTGTGTTGATTGAAGATTGAGAGTCTCTTGGTGCTTGTCTTTGACTATCCTTTAGATATGTTGTGGTGATTGTGGGACTCTCTTTGGATGGCCGCGGTGACATTGGGAAATCCTTAGATTGAGAACTACGAACTTTGAGGTGTGCTTTTGTAGCCCTACATAATTCTCGTCCTCTCTTGACCACGAAGGAATGACCTCCGAGTGTGTCCCCTTTGCATGTTTTATGGGAAATATCATGTGATTCGATTATGTTAATGTTGTTGGGAGTTGCCACTAGTGAAAGTATGAACCCTAGGCCTTGTTTCCACCATTGCAATACCATTTGTGCTCACGTTTACCACTTGTTTGCTTGCTGCACTTTTTATTACAGATTTATATTACTTTACTTTGCCACTCCTATTATCCATATTTTACCATCTCTTCGCCGAACTAGTGCACCTATACAACTCCTAGTTCTATTAGGTGTGTTGGGGGACACAAGAGACTTCTTGTATCTTAGTTTCAGGGTTGCTTGAGAGAGACCATCTTCAACCTCTACTTCCCTGAGTTCGATAAACCTTGGGTTACTCACTTAAGGGAAATTTGCTGCTGTCCTACAAACCTCTGCGCTTGGAGGCCCAACATAGTCTACAAGAGTAGAAGCGTGTGTAGACATCAGCGGCTTGTGGTAGTCGTTGGAGTGGTGGCCGGTCGGGGACGCAGTCGTCGCGGCGACGAAGCTGCCTTGCTGGGGCACCGGAAGGAGTGGAGGACGGTGGTCGCCGAGGCGTGCGTGAGATGATGAAGGGCGAGATGGATCGGGGGCCTGACGCGGTGACGGAGGAGGCGGAGGTGGTGGAGGGGCGGGCTGATGCAGGAGCGTGGTGACCGAGCCCGCCGGCGATGATGATGCCTCCACGGGCTTGCGCGCGACGTCCAGGTCCGCCTGCGTCAGATCGATCTGATGGGCGAGACCGCGCACCTCTTGCGAGACTGAGCGTTGAAGGCGGTTTGGAGCTCGATTTGCTTGTCCAGCGCCTTCTTCTGATCGTCGACCTTGGCGAGCAGGGACTCCAACAGCTTTGTGATGTTGTTGTTGCCCTCTTCCATGGCGGTCAGGACCTGGCGCGTCGCTGCCGACGTCTTTGGTGGAGCCGTGGCGGAGCGCCGAGAGGGGATCGAACCCCGCGACGGGTTTTGCGCGGCTTGCCGGAGCAGCTCGCACCGGCGCGGTGGATGTTACCGATCCCCAATCGACGAACGGGAAGTTTTCCCCCCTCAAAAATGGCTTTGAATACCAACTGTAACGAACGGATCGGGGGTGGGTAGAGCAGGTAGGTGAGGGAGAAGAAGGAGGCTTGGGGGAGAAGATGAACTTCCTTGCAGAGGAAGGATTCAGGGGAAAGTTGATACGTCCAAAACGTATCTATAATTTCTGCTTGCTCCATGCCCTTTTTGCTATGATATTGCTATGATATTTATGAAATTCCATACACTTTTGATCATATTTGGACTAACCTACTAATGGTTGCAAAAGTGCACAATGTTCTTGTTTTACACTTTATTGTGTAGGAATTACTTGGAAATTGACAAAAACGCAAAAGGAGTCGTATTGGAGTAGGACTCTGACTTTCCTGAAATCTGTCTGAGAACGTTTTTTAAAGATGGTCACGTTCCGGCCCGAAGACGACGTCAAACGGAAAAAGTCTAGTTGCGAAAGTTGTGGGGAATTTCGAGGCGATGCTTCTGGATATAAAATTCGTCCAAATCGAAGTCCGGACGGCCGAGTAAAGCCCGTTTTACTGAGGCCCAAAATCTTATGACGGGAATCCGAGAGTCTATATAAAGAGAGGAAACCTAGGTCACCAAGGGCCACGAATTTTCCTCCTCCCGAGCCGCCGTCTTGGAGGGGAGGACCAGCACCATTGCAGCACCATCCACAAGGAAGAAGGGGGGCCAAGGAGCCGCTGCCCCCTAGGGCCGCCGCCGCCGCCGCGCCCCCAAGGGCCGCCGCCGCCGCCTCCGTGGCTGCCGCCGGCCGTCTCCTCCTCGCGGGGCTGCACCTCTCCATCAACACCATCATCAACCTCCTCCTCACCATGTCCATGTGTGAGTAGTCTTCTCCGGGGCCGAGGGCTCGTACGTGTAGCTATGTGGTTATCTCTCTCCTATGATGTGATCTTCGTTGTGATCATAGGCTATGTTAATCTAGGATGATCCCATGATATTTCACCTTCCTCTATGTATTGGATTGATGTACTCACTTGTCTTTATCTAGTATAATCCCCGAGACCAAGGTGACAGCGGTCTATTGGACATGGATTAGAAACATATTTTCATGAGTGATTTCCTCTCTTGTGTGTTGATTGAAGATTGAGAGTGTCTTGGTGCTTGTCTTTGACTATCCTTTAGATATGTTGTGGTGATTGTGGGACTCTCTTTGGATGGCCGCGGTGACATTGGGAAATCCTTAGATTGAGAACTACGAACTTTGAGGTGTGCTTTTGTAGCCCTACATAATTCTCGTCCTCTCTTGACCACGAAGGAATGACCTCCGGGTGCGTCTCCATTGCATGTTTTATGAGAAATATCATGTGATTCGATTATGTTAATGTTGTTGGGAGTTGCCTCTAGTGAAAGTATGATCCCTAGGCCTTGTTTCCACCATTGCAATACCATTTGTGCTCACGTTTACCACTTGTTTGCTTGCTGCACTTTTTATTACAGATTTATATTACTTTGTTTTGCCACTCCTATCATCCATATTTTACCATCTCTTCGCCGAACTAGTGCACCTATACAACTCCTAATTGTATTAGGTGTGTTGGGGACACAAGAGACTTCTTGTATCTTAGTTGCAGGGTTGCTTGAGAGAGACCATCTTCAACCTCTACTTCCCTGAGTTCGATAAACCTTAGGTCATCCACTTGAGGGAAATTGTTGCTGTCCTACAAACCTCTGCGCTTGGAGGCCCAACATAGTCTACAAGAGTAGAAGCGTGTGTAGACATCAAGCTATTTCTGGCGCCGTTGCCGGTGAAGTGAGTGCTTGAAGGTATATCTTTAGATCTTGCAATTAAATCTTTTTGTTTCTTGTTTTTATTTCACTAGTTATGCTTATGGACAACCTTGCTATTGGATCGCTGCTTGCGGGAAGACGCCCCACACCTGTGGTGGTTGCTCCTCCCCCTACTGAAATTGTGTCCTATAAAATACCAGCTGGTATTATCGATTATGTTTTGGCTAATCGTTACGCAGGAGACAGACATCCCGGTGAACACTTGCTATATCTGTCACAATTATGTTCATTATTTAAGCTTGCAGGTGTATCAAGGGAGTTTGTCATGAGGAAATTGTTTGCCGTATCACTTATAGATAAAGCTTCAGATTGGTATAAGCTTCTCGATAACTCGCACTTGCTTGATTGGCAAGAGCTTATGTCTCTCTTTTATACTAAGTTTTATCCTCTTCATGAAATTCATCGAGACAGGAACTATATCTATAGCTTTAGGTCTCGTGACGGAGAAAGCATTGCTCAAGCTTGGGGGAGACTGAAAACGTTAATGCTAAAAAGTCCTAACCATGGGCTCCCCAAAGATGCTTATGTGGAGAGTAAGAGTACCTTTTTGGATGTGGATCATGGTAACAATGCTTTATGTGATGCTTATATTGTTGAGTTTATTCGTGATCCCACTGAAAATTATTATGAGAAGGGAACATATGCTTATAGATATTTCAATAATATTAAGTTCCCTCTCTTTATGTTGGAGGTTTTGAAGCTGCACTTGTTTTGTCTTCCTATGCTTATTGCTTTGTGCTTCAATGAATTATTCCATTGCAATATTCCTATGCATAGGAAGCATGTTAGGCTTAAATATATTTGGTATTTGGTTCTTGATGCTCTCTTTTGTTCTTCAACTCTTATTCCTACGAGAGCATCATTAAAGTCTTAAGCCTATCTTTATGGCTATAAAGAAAGAGCTCTAGGGAGACAACCCTTGTTATCTTTGCTTTCAGTTTGTTCTTTCAGTTTTTAGTGGTCTTGATGTTTGTTACTACTGTAGCAACATCATTGTATCTTTTCTTTTCAGCTTTGTGCCAAGTTTAGCCTCCGATTGCAAGAAAGTTTAAAAGTTGTGACGTGCTGTCCAGAAAACAGATTCTGTCCTTGGACAGAAAAATTCATATAAAATCACCAGATCATCTTTTTGGTCTGAATTTTTTCGACAGCGTGCTCTATACAATTGTCTTTCAGGCGTCTGTTCTGAGTTTTTTGATTTGAGTTGCAGAAGTGCCCCGAAAAAATCATTTACTACCTGCTGGTCTGTTTTTCACAGATTCTATCCTGTTTTGCCTTTCCTTCATTTTGCAAACCTTGAGCTTGCTTTTTCTTTGCAAAAACCTTTTGGCAATCTTGAGAAATAGTAGACCTTCAAGAATATCCTTATTTCCAGCAAGGAAAAAATATTTTATTATGGGTACTAACCTCGCTAATCAGATTATGATGAGTTATGTATGAAGGAAGTTTTCAAGTGTGCGAGGGAAGATGATAAAAAGATTCAGGAGTGTCAAACGCTCAAGCTTGGGGATGCCCCCATGCACCCCCAAGAAATATTCAAGAAGACTCAAGCGTCTAAGCTTGGGGATGCCCCCGTGCATTCCCTTCTCCATCAATAATTATCAGTTCGTCTTTCGTTTCACTATATTTTTATCACTTCATGTGTTATGTGCTATGCTTGGAGCGTCTTGCTTTTAGTTTCCTTTTTAGTTTTCTTTAACTTTGCTTGCTTTTCATAACGAGTTGGAACTCAGCTTTCTTTGAGTGGGAGAGAAACACGCTCCACTTCAACCTAGAACATAACATAGAATTTTCATGTCTATCTTCGCTGTGTGTGTTCTTTGTCTTTCAATAGCTACTATCATGTTCAGCTCTTAGTTTCCATGCTTATCTTTTAAAGAGCTTTTGTTTAGTTGGTCGCTGGAACTCTCTTTAGTTATCATGCTTATCTTGTTAAGAGAGTTGGCTTCTGTTGCACTGGTTGATATGTCTATGATAAAAATGCTATGTGTATAATGGTGCTTAGTAGTTCATGTTTTCTTATGGTTAGTCTCAAATAGCTGGGGGGGGTTCCCAGTGTGTTATTGGAGTACCAATATGATTTGTTTGCCTATGATATGGTATGGTTTAGTGGTATCTTCCTCCAAGAATTTATTTTGATTGACTTGGCGTATGCTCATGCATATTTAAGACTGTAAAGAAAGTCCATCAAGCCTTGATGATCTTTTATTTCTGAGTAGCGATATAACTTCCATGCCTGATTCAATGTTGCTTTGTCACTCTGCATGATTATGACCGTCATTGCTCTCTTAGTTGGTCGCTCCCAGTCTTTTGCTAACCTCCACCTGTACTAAGCGGACTGACTGCTTGTGCATCCAAAATCCTTTAAACCAGTTATGCCATATGAGTCCACCATACCTTCCTATACATGGTATTTACCTGCCATTCCTAACGAAGACTTTCATGTACCATCTCGAAATTATTGAAAAAAAGCATTTCTCTTTTGTGCCTCTGTTTTAGCTCATGAGGAAGTAGTAGTTAATTCATGATCTTTTTAAGTTGGACAAGCTTCACCCCGGGATTGCATGTCTAATGTGCAAACCCATAATACGAGAAGGAATTGGCATAGAGTGCGCCCGGCTCATTAAAAAATTATACAACAAACAAACCCTCCTTCACGCTTTGTTCATGAGAAATCAGAAAACTTTGGCAGTGATAAACAAAGGAGATTAAGAGGATGTGATCGTCCTCATTCGGGAGCCGTTCCTCAAACTTGTCCAGCTCGAGAAGTAATTGAGTTATCTGCTAGCATTCGTTGACGAAATATGCATAATCTAAAAAAAATTTATTACCTCTGTTTTTAAAACCAAGAGCTCTGGTACATGTTTAGTTTTTGTTCCCGACAACGGGTTTTCAACCTTGCCAACAAAAGCCACGATTCGAGAGTCTCCACCTTCTTTCTTCAAAGCACCAACTATTGAGAGCATGATTGTCATTCTGAGTGTAATGTGCATTGTCCCAAAGTACCATTGTCTTTTGCATGATTATGATATCGTTTATTCTGAAATCATTGTATCTAGTCATCACTTAAACTTTGGAGGTGCCCCTGCATTTATGTTTTGCTTCACTAAAGGGGGCAAGCGAGATATCACTTTGTCATATTTGCACACCATGCTCATTACAAATCTTTTGAATATTTCAATATCATATTGTAAAACTTTCAGTTTTTTGTGATTTTCTCATTAGGCAACTTAATTACTACAGACCCATTGTCTCAGTAAGCACTTGTCATGTGACTATGAAAAGTTCTTATATGGTTAATAGCATGTCACCACAGAAATTATGCTTGTTATCATTTACCTACTCGAGGACGAGCAGGAATTAAGCTTGGGGATGTTGATACGTCCAAAACGTATCTATAATTTCTGCTTGCTCCATGCCCTTTTGTGTGATATTGCTATGATATTTATGCACTTCCATACACTTTTGATCATATTTGGACTATCCTACTAATGGTTGCAAAAGCGCACAATGTTCTTGTTTTACACTTTATTGTGTAGGAATTACTTGGAAATTGACAAAAACGCAAAAGGAGTCGTATTGGAGTAGGACTCTGACTTTCCTGAAATCTGTCTGAGAATGTTTTTTAAAGATGGTCACATTACGGCCCGAAGACGACGTCAAACGGAAAAAGTCTAGTTGCGAAAGTTGTGGGGAATTTCGAGGCGATGCTTCTGAATATAAATTTCGTCCAAATTGGAGTCCGGACGACCGAGTAAAGCCCGTTTTACTGAGGCCCAAAATCTGATGACGGGAATCGGAGAGTCTATATAAAGAGAGGAAACCTAGGTCACCAAGGGCCACGAATTTTCCTCCTCCGGAGCCGCCGTCTTGGAGGGGAGGACCAGCACCATTGCAGCACCATCCACAAGGAAAAAGGGGGGCCAAGGAGCCGCTGCCCCCTAGGGCCGCCGCCGCCCCCTAGGGCAGCCGCCGCCGCCGCGCCCCCAAGGGCCGCCGTCGCCGCCTCCGTGGCTGCCGCCGGTCGTCTCCTCCTCGCGGGGCTGCACCTCTCCATCAACACCATCATCAACCTCCTCCTCACCATGTCCATGTGTGAGTAGTCTTCTCCGGGGCCGAGGGCTCGTACGTGTAGCTATGTGGTTATCTCTCTCTCCCATGATGTGATCTTCGTTGTGATCATAGGCTATGTTAATCTAGGGTGATCCCATGTTATTTCCCCTTCCTCTATGTATTGGATTGACGTACTCACTTGTCTTTATCTAGTATAATCCTCGAGACCAAGGTGACAACGGTCTATTGGACATGGATTAGAAAAATATTTTCATGAGTGATTTCCTCTCTTGTGTGTTGATTGAAGATTGAGAGTCTCTTGGTGCTTGTCTTTGACTATCCTTTAGATATGTTGTGGTGATTGTGGGACTCTCTTTGGATGGCCGCGGTGACATTGGGAAATCCTTAGATTGAGAACTACGAACTTTGAGGTGTGCTTTTGTAGCCCTACATAATTCTCGTCCTCTCTTGACCACGAAGGAATGATCTCCGGGTGCGTCTCCATTGCATGTTTTATGGGAAATATCATGTGATTCGATTATGTTAATGTTATTGGGAGTTGCCTCTAGTGAAAGTATGATCCCTAGGCCTTGTTTCCACCATTGCAATACCATTTGTGCTCACGTTTACCACTTGTTTGCTTGCTGCACTTTTTATTACAGATTTATATTACTTTGCTTTGCCACTCCTATCATCCATCTTTTACCATCTCTTCGCCGAACTAGTGCACCTATACAACTCCTAGTTGTATTAGGTGTGTTGGGGACACAAGAGACTTCTTGTATCTTAGTTGCAGGGTTGCTTGAGAGAGACCATCTTCAACCTCTACTTCCCTGAGTTCGATAAACCTTAGGTCATCCACTTGAGGGAAATTGCTGCTGTCCTACAAACCTCTGTGCTTGGAGGCCCAACATAGTCTACAAGAGTAGAAGCGTGTGTAGACATCAAAAGTACAGAGTACAAGCATCGCGTGCTCGCCACATGCGGCGGCAGCTCCTTTTAACCCCCATTGCTATCACTCTCTCTTCTCACTTACATTCGGGCCCCGAGCCTTGCCACGTCACACTGGACAGTTGGCGGACAAGTGGCTAGGTGTGACATTCTCCCCTCCTTGAGAACGCGCTCCCTCTTGAGTGGTTTGGTCGTCGTCCTCCCAGATCGAAGCTTCTGGAAACCTTTGCCGGAGAGTGTCGTAGTCTTCCCAGGTGGTGGTCGGCGGCGAGCTGTCCCCCCATTGCACCTTGAGCTGCACCATTGGTGCGTTGCCTCTGATGGCTTCTCGCCCCTCGTTGGTTACCCCAAGTGGAAGGTTTGAGATGCAGTGTAGCGGAAGTTTTCCCTTGGCAATACCAAGGATCGATTTCCCTAAGACTCCTAGTTTCAATAAGAAGGTGTCAACTGCTAACGGCGCCAGATATTAGCAATCAACGTGGACCTTCACACAGATACAAATAACTTTGCTCCCAACGAGTACAGAGAGGTTGTCAATCCCTCCGGCCTTCTAGTTTATAAAGGATCAAACACAAGTGATAGTAATGATAGATATAATTGCATTAGTAAGTAAAAAGCGGAAAGTAAATAGCGGATGTGATCAATGATGGTAATATGGACCGGAGTCTCATGATGTTCACTAGTGATGTCTCTCTCCCAAAAGACGATAAAACAGCTATGTGAGGTAAACGAATTACAGCTGGGCAATTGACAGGACCATGTGTGCAAACCAATGCTGACTAAGTTGCAAGAAAGGTAGAGGTTCAAAGCATGGGCGGTACGCCGAGGTAAGTAGACCGAAATCCATCTGCATCTACTACTAATCATCCACCTTGAGATATCTATCCAGAACATCTCGCTGGTATTAAGTTGCGAGTCCCACCCATAGTGTAAACTCAAAGCAACAGACAACTGCATTAAAAGAACTTTGCGTAAAGTAAACAATCCTTGCACCCGCGGGCACAAGCACCGTTGTTTTCCCCCTTGTGGCAACAGCACATCCCCTAGACTCATGTTTCTGTCACTCAAGCTAGTCATCGAGGGGCATGAACCCACAATCAAGCATAACGTTCCCTCTTAGAGTCACTACCTACTACTTGGCCAAAGCAATAAATAATAACGGAGAACATGCAAGAATTACTTACGAACATAAATATAAAAGAGGTGAATCAAATATATTACTCAAACACAATCTGAACATAATCTCATAATCCATCGAATCCCAGCAAACTCATCATAGCAATAGCATAAGGATTACATATGTGCCTCGATCATGTAGGGCAGCTCACGAGGACTAATTAGTGAAGCACAAGAACGGGAGGAGAACATCACATAGCTACTGGTCATGGACCCATGGTCCAAGGGAGACTACTCACAACTCATCCGGGAGGCGTCCATGGTGGTGGAGAAGCTCCCGGTGGTGATCCTCCCCTCCGACAGGGTGCCGGGAAGAGTTCTCCTGGTGCTCCCGATCTTGGAAGCGGCGGCGGCGGCGGAAGAGAGATGAGATCGCGAAAAAGAGTTCCCGTCTCGAGAGTTTCGGGAGACGGTATAAATATGTGCCAAAAGGGGGGCATCAGACGAGGCTCGAGGGGCCAAGGCGCCCCCCGGCGCGGCCAGGGGGGCCGCGCCACCAGGGCGCCTGGAGCCCTGGTGGCCCCCCCGGCTGTACTTTGGCTACCGGGAACCTTCTGGAACGCTGATTTTTTATATAATTTTTCCCGGATTGTTCTGGCAGTTCTCGTAATGGGAAAAACTGAAATACAAAAACAGCAGAAAACAGAAACTGGCACTGGGGTGCACTGAGTTAATAGGTTAGTCCAAATATGATCAAAAGTGTATGGAAGTGTATAAATATCATAGCAATATCACCCAAAAGAGGCATGGAGCAAGCAGAAATTATAGATACGTTTTGGACGTATCAGCCTCTTTTCATCATGCGCCGCTCCAGGATGTGCGTGGGCGTCGTGCTCACCACGGACAGGTCGGGCACCCGTGGCAGTTCAGCGTACACCGGTGTGTAATCTGGTGTGAACGGCTTCAGCTGCGAGACATGGAAGACCGGGTGCACGCGGCTTGCTTCTGGAAGGTCGAGCTTGTAGGCCAGCATTCCGATTTTCTCGACGATGGTGTACGGCCCGAAGAACTTGTAGGCAAGCTTGGCGCAGGGGTGACTGACGACCGATTGCTGAACGTATAGCTGCAACTTCAGAAGAACCTGTTCGCCCACTTGAAACTGACGCTCCGAGCGATTGAGGTCCGCCTGCTTCTTGAAGCGCTTCTGAGCACGCTCCAGTTGCGCGCGTATGTGCGCCGTGTGTGCTGCCCAGTCCATGTCCTCGCCGAACGGCGCCGCGTCTGGCCACGCGGCCATCGCCCCCAGGTTGGCTTCTTTCCCGTAGAGCGCCTTGAACGGAGTGCAATTGAGCGAGGAATGGAAGGTCGAATTGTACCAAAACTCCGCCATGGGTAGCCAGCGACACCATTTCCGTGGCGTGTCGTGCACTGCGCATCGGAGGTACATCTCCATGCACTGATTGACGCGCTCGCTCTGTCCGTCCGTCTGCGGGTGGTAGGCGGTGGAGTAGAGCAGCTTCGTGCCGGCGCCGGCGAGCAGCTCGCGCCAGAGATTGCTGGTGAACACTTTGTCGCGGTCAGAGACGATCGAGGTCGACACGCCGTGGAGCTTGACCACATTGTCCCAGAATGCGCGCGCCACCTGCGTCGCGTTGAATGGATGACGGAGAGGAACGAAGTGTGCGAACTTGGTGAAGTGATCGACCACCACCATGATCGTGTCGCAACCTTCCGAAGACGGTAGCCCCTCGACAAAATCCATGGTGAGGTCCTCCCAAGGCGCGGTAGGAATAGGCAGCGGCGCCAGCAGGCCGGCAGGCTTGGAGTGCTCGTGCTTGGCTTGTTGGCAAATCGTGCACTGCTGCACGAATTCCTCGGTGTCGCGCTTGAGGCCGCGCCAGTCAAAGTGCTTGCACACTCGTTGGTATGTGGCGGTGACGCCGGAGTGGCCGCCGACCGCACTGTTGTGGAGCGTTGCGATGAGCTTGGTGCGGAGCGTGGTGTTGGCTCCAATCCACAGGCGGCCGCCGCGGCGAATGACGCCGCGGTGTAGCTCGTAGCCGTCGTCGTCCGGGATGGTGATGGTGAGTTTCTGCAGGCGCTCCTGGGCGTCTGGATCGGTGGCATAGGAGTTCAGAACCTCCTGAATCCAGGCCGGTTGGCACGTCGAGAGCGCGGCCAGGTCGAGTTGTTTGCCCACTCTGGAGAGCGCGTCGGCGGCGTCGTTGTCGAGGCCACACTTGTATTGGAAGCGGAACTGCAGCCCGACGAGTTTCGCCATGGCTTTGAGCTGCAACTCCGTCTCCAAATGCTGCTCCCCCAGGTTGCAGAGGGACTTGTGGTCGGTGCGGATGTCGAATGGGCCGCGCTGCAGGTAGGGGCGCCACTTGTCGATCGCCATCATCACCGCCAAGAATTCCTTCTCGTACGTGGAGAGTTGTTGATTGCGCACGCCGAGCGCCTTGCTGAAGAATGCGACTGGGTGGCCTTCCTGCACGAGAACAGCTCCGACGCCCGTGTCGCACGCGTCTGTCTCGATGGAGAATGGCTTGTCGAAGTTGGGTAGAGCGAGCACTGGCGTGGTCGTCATGGCTGTCTTGAGTTGCTCGAATGCAGCTTGCGCCTGCGTGCTCCAAGCAAAGCCCTTCTTCGTGAGGAGTTGTGTGAGGGGCTTGGCGATGATGCCATAGTGCGGCACGAATTTTCTGTAGTAGCCGGTGAGCCCCAAGAATCCGCGCAGCTCGGTGGCGTTCGTCGGCGTTGGCCATTGCTCCATGGCTTGCGTCTTCTCTCTGTCAGTGGCAACGCCCGCCTTGGAGATAACGTGGCCGAGGTAGTCGATGTGGTCACAGGCGAATGTGCATTTGCTTTCCTTGACGAACAGCTTGTGCGCCCGTAGAAGCTCGAGGACCTTCCGGAGGTGTTCAATGTGTTCTTCCATCGTCTCACTGAAGACCAAGATGTCATCAAGGAAAATGATCACGAATTTGCGAACGTACTTACTGAAGATTGCGTTCATGAGGCACTGGAATGTAGCCGGCGCGTTCGTCAGGCCGAATGGCATGACCCGAAATTGGAAATGCCCGTGGTGTGTCTTGAACGCCGTCTTGGCCTCGTCTTCTTCGCGCATGCGAATCTGGTGGTAGCCGGTGCGGAGGTCGAGTTTGGAGAAGACCGCGGCGCCAGCCAGTTCGTCGAGAAGTTCGTCGATGATTGGCAGAGGAAACTTGTTTTTGATCGTGGCATCGTTCAGCCGGCGGTAGTCGACGCAGAACCTCCATGTGTCGTCCTTCTTCTTGACCAGGAGCACCGGGGCTGCGTACGGGCTGACGCTGTGAGTGATCACGCCGGCGTCGAGCATCTCCTTGACTTGCCGCTCGATTTCGTCCTTCTGGAGCGGCGAGTAGCGGTAAGGGCGCGTGTTCGCCGGAAGCGCGCCTTCCACCAGAGTGATCGCGTGGTCGTACTGTCGGTGAGGAGGCAGGCCATGTGGGGCGGCGAAGACATCGGCGTATTCCTCCAACAGGGCACCGATGGGTGTTTGGCTGGCGTCTTGGCGCGGCCGCGGCGACGCGCGCCCGTAGGTGTCCACCATGGCCATGGCCCAGACATCGTTGCCCGCGAGTAGCTTGCGCAGCTCGTCGGGTTTGAGGGCCTGCAGAGTGGTGGATGGCTTGGTGGGCACGCCGCGGAGCGTAATTTCCTCGCCGTCGTGCACGAACTTGACCCACTTCTCCTGCCAGTGGCATGTCATGGGACTGTGCTGGGCGAGCCAGTCCATGCCCAGAATCCCGTCGTACGCTCCGATCTCCAGTTCTCGCATCGGTGTGGTGAAGGAATGGCCCTGCATCCACCACTTGAGGCCGGGCACTATGCGGTTGCAGGTGAGCTTGTCGCCGTTGGCCACACGCACCTCTGCGGCCGGCAGCTCCTCCGTGGCGAGGCGGAGGCGGTCGACGAACGTCTTGTTGACGAAGCTGTGGGTGCTGCCCGAGTCGAGCAGCAAGAGGACGACCTGGTTCCCCACGAGCGCGCGCAAGCGAATTGTGGTCGTGGAGTCAGTGCCGTCCAGAGCGTGCGACGAGAGGAGGCAGCATTCCGGCGCGTCCATAGCCGGAGCAGGCGGGTGCGCGGCCGGTGCTGGGTCATCGAGGAGCTGGAAGGCGTGGATGGTGTCATCTGAGAGGACCTCTCCGTGGTCTCCAATGCTGATGGTGAGCAGTTACGCTGGCTAGGCGCAACGGTGTTCTCTAGAGTAGCGATCGCCGCACTTGAAACAGAGGTTGTTGGCGCGGCGAAAGTCGCGCAGTTGTCGTTCCCGCGCGAACTCATCTCCTTGGGCGCGGGGTGGCGCGGCGGCTGCTCGTTGCGGTGCTTGTATAGCTGGAGGTGGTCGCCCTTGCGGGACGATGCGTGGGCGGGCACGCATTGCGCCCAATTCTTCTTCCTGGATGCGTGCAAGCACCGAGGCGCGCGTGATGCTGGAAGGCGCCTGTAGGCGGACCGGAGCGCGCAGTTCGTCCTTCAAGCCGAGGAGGAACTGGGTGACGAAGAATCTTGTGTTGATTGACGGATCGAGCGCGAGGAGATGGTACATCTGCTCGTCAAACACGGCACGGTATTAGGAGACGGTGCCCGTTTGTCGGACTTGAAGAAGCTTATGCATCACTACCTCAAATTCTTCCGCGCCGAATTCTTCCAGGATTGCCGATGTGAACAATTCCCAGATGATGTTGCGGTGCGTCTGCCTGAAAGCTTGCAGCCAGTGCGCCGCTTGACCGTCGACGTAGAGCGACGCGGTGGGAAACCAATGGTGAGCGGCCACCTTGTACAACTCGAAGTAGGCGAGGCATCGATCCAGCCACAAGTACGATGCGGTGCCGTCGAACTTGGGAAAATTGTGCTTGGGCGGCTTGTGGTAGTCGTTGGAGTGGTGGCCGGTCGGGGACGCAGTCATCGCGGCGACGAAGCTGCCTTGCTGGGGCACCGGAAGGAGTGGAGGACGGTGGTCGCCGAGGCGTGCGTGAGATGATGAAGGGCGAGATGGATCGGAGGCCTGACGCGGTGACGGAGGAGGCGGAGGTGGTGGAGGGGCGGGCTGATGCAGGAGCGTGGTGACCGAGCCCGTCGGCGATGATGATGCCTCCACGGGCTTGCGCGCGACATCCAGGTCCGCCTGCGTCAGATCGATCTGACGGGCGAGACCGCGCACCTCTTGCGAGATCTGAGCGTTGAAGGCGGTTTGGAGCTCGATTTGCTTGTCCAGCGCCTTCTTCTGATCGTCGACCTTGGCGAGCAGGGACTCCAACAGCTTGGTGATGTTGTTGTTGCCCTCTTCCATGGCGGTCAGGACCTGGCGCGTCGCTGCCGACGTCTTTGGTGGAGCCGTGGCGGAGCGCCGAGAGGGGATCGAACCCCGCGACGGGTTTTGCGCGGCTTGCCGGAGCAGCTCGCACCGGCGCGGTGGATGTTACCGATCCCCAATCGACGAACGGGAAAATTTTCTTTTCCTCAAAAATGGCTCTGAATACCAACTGTAACGAACGGATCGGGGGTGGGAAGAGCAGGTAGGTGAGGGAGAAGAAGGAGGCTTGGGGGAGAAGATGAACTTCCTTGCAGAGGAAGGATTCAGGGGAAAGTTCAGAGTACAAGCATCGCGTGCTCGCCACATGCGGCGGCAGCTCCTTTTAACCCCCACTGCTATCACTCTCTCTTCTCACTTACATGCGGGCCCCGAGCCTTGCCACGTCACACTGGACAGTTGGCGGACAAGTGGCTAGGTGTGACACGCCGCCGCTCCGGAATCCTACCGCCCCGCTTCAAAAAACAAGTCTTACTTGAAGCTGATCAGGGAGGTCATTGGTTGGTCTGGCTTCGAAAGCAACATAATGCATCATGCACAAGTATGAACTGCACAATTGCTGATCAAGTGCCTGACTGAAAAACATCCGAATATTCCCATTTTCAGTAGCCAGTACACTTAGCTGAGCCAGCGTTCATTTGTGTGAGCTAGATAAATCTATGTCGTTAGCATAACCAAGTTAGCCGCAGATTAGTTTATTAGACTGATGGAAGAATAGCATGAGAGGACAGGCTGACATAACAAAGCAGCAACAAGTTCAGAACTAAGAAACTTGAGCATTGCACACTAAGAGCTCATGAGCTCCATGAATTATTCACAGGTCAATTAAATTCTGAAGTATCTGACAGTAACTAACAAGCCACAGATGGTGATGCTCAATTCTGAACAGAAATGACACTTAAGGAAAGGTGAACAACCAACATTATGTGAAGGAAATTTAAGCTTCAAGCTCTGCTAGTACTCACAATTCACTAAAAATCACAGGATAACCGATATGCCACAGAAGAGGAATCAAGAATCGAACTATGGAGCATTTGGTCTGAAAATTAACTGCAAATTAACTCAAGCAGAAGAGTAACCGTTGATCTTCTCATTAAAGAATCATGAAGGTATAACGCTAGCACTGTAAATTGAAATAACAGGTTGCAAATGTTAGAACCCGCTTCAGATTCTGAACCACACGTTTGCAGTATTTTCCTCAACCGACAGTTCAAAGAGAGAATCAAAATCGACAAAATCAGAATCAGAGAACGTCTGATTAATAGGATCGATATGCTATCCCACATCATAATTTGTTATCTTCACAGCATTTACTGTCTCTCGTTCATCATATAGACCCAATGCGGCCAGATGTGACGATCTGCCAGAAGGGAAAAGACCCAAATCTGCAAAAGCCTACTGATTTCTTTCTAGAATCGTGGCAACTACATGCAGTCTCCGGTCCAAGAATCATGTACACAAGCATGTAAGCAGACAATGACTCGCAAGAACCGCTCTCGCGAGCCAAGAAAACTAACTAGAGTTGGTCAAGAAGGCTTCTTGATCGGAAGTTGAGAGCCAGACCAAGAATCGTCAAGAACCAAGAACGCACGCGCGCCCCCCATGTCATCACTCCGGACCTGGAGCGGTCTTGGCCGCCGTCGGCGAGGCCTGCGGCGACTGCGGCGTGGCCCAGACGTTGCACACGGGGCAGCGCGGCGAGATGGCCAGCCACCGGTCGACGCAGTCCTGGTGGAAGGCGCGGTTGCAGCCGGGGAGGACGCGCACGGCGCGGCCGGGCTCCATGGCGTCGAGGCAGATAGGGCAGAGCGGCTCCTCCTCCTCGCCGTCCGCGGCCTCCGCCTGGACTACCCCGCCCAGCTGCCTCAGCTCCGCCTCCGATAGCCCGTTCTTGACGTCGTCGTCGTCGCGCGTCTCCGGCATCTCGGGCGGCGGGGCGGGGGGCGGGCCGAACGCCACGGCCTGGAACAAGTAGCAGAGCCAGACGCCGAGCACCCCGAGCATGCCGATGGCGAGCGACCCCACGGCCAGGAGCACCGCCCAGAGCTGCGCCATCCTGATCTCTCCCCCTCTGTCTGTCTCTCTCCTCTCGTCGAGCGCGCGTTGGTGGCAGTTACGGGCTCCGGCGCGTGGCAGACGTTGCAGAGGACGCAGGTGTACCCCACCATTTAAGGTACCGAAGCACTGGGCTATGAGCCTATCTTTTTTTTTTTTGCGAAAGTTAGTAACTGTTTTACTACTGAACAATTTATGAAATGCTTGAACACTTTTTGGATTTATGAATAAACTTTTAGTATTTTTTTAAAGTTTGTGCATTCTTTTTTCAGGATTCAAGAATTTGAAGAGTGTTGCTTTGTGAAAACAGATTATGTTTTCAAAAAAATTGTTCCTTTTTCCAAAAGTATTCGGAATTCAAAAGCGTGTTCGCACCTTAGAATAACTTGAGGATTTCAAAAAAATTATTACATTTTCAAAATTTGTTTGCTCCTAGAAAAAAGCCCAACGAAACACGGAAGCCATCTTGTCAAAATGTTAGTAACTGTTTCTATAAAAAATATGAAAATGTTATTGACTTTTGGGGCATGGAGTGAGAGAAACACGGGACTTTTTCTGTCAAATCAGCATACAGAATGATCGATCATGCACACCAAGATTACTAGAGAGAACAGGATCGATGAGAGACAGGCTTTGTGAAAACATGATGTTCCATCCAAGGTAAAAATGTTTCTGTAGCGGTTAGCTTGGAGCATGATCCCAACGACGGACCTCCCGGAGCACATACGTTCAAAATAAACTTTGAACTTGTAGACGATAACTAAATCAAATCATGAACTTGCAATTCTGGCAATCAGCGCACCGAACTTTCTGATTCCGGTCTATTTTGAACCTTGAGCAAACCTTGAGCTTGTTTAGCTGGTATGCGGTGACGTGGCAAGTCAAATCTTAGAATTGTTGACCGGTTAGCTGGACATTAAGATGAATCGGGCCGGCCCATTAGCATAGTCACTCGCGCTGCTATGTTTTTTTTTTCCTTTTTCCTTTTCATTTCCTTTTTCATTTTTCATTTTTTATTTTTGTAATGATAATAAACTACGCGGAAGTCACTTGTTTTTTTATAAGAAGTGACAAAAAATTACTAGGTGACAAAAGAAAAATTCGCTATCCAGCGTACTGCACAGGACTCAAACTCTGGTTCTCTCATTGAGAGAGCAACCCCAGTTGGTGCTAAAGGCTGCTCATGATGCTAGGTAGTTGCACATTTATAAGAACAGACATGAGCGTACATATATCTAAACATTTTAGTAAATCAAACATTTCTTGAACATTTTTTTGAACAATTTTGAAATGCAGATTTTTTAAAGCAAATAATTTACGAAATTACAAAAACATCTGTAAGGAAAATGCGACACAATTCCGAAAATCTTTTGACAAATGTTAACAATTTTTGAAATCACGAAAAGTTTTCAAAATTTAGACAAAATTTGAGAACTCCAAACAATTTTGGTAAAACACCTAAGATTTTTTAGTTTGTGACAAAATTAGAAAACATGAACATTTGTTTTACTACTGAACAGTTTATGAAATGCTTGAACACTTTTTGGATTTATGAATAAATTTTTAGTATTTTTTTTGAAAGTTTGTGCATTCTTTTTTCAGGATTCAAGAATTTGAAGAGTGTTGCTTTGTAAAAACAGATTATGTTTTCAAAAAAATTGTTCCTTTTTCCAAAAGTATCCGGAATTCAAAAGCGTGTTCGCACCTTAGAATAACTTGAGGATTTCAAAAAAAATATTACATTTTCAAAATTTGTTTGCTCCCAGAAAATCTTTCCAAATCTCGATGCTGGTGTCTGATTAATTGTGTTTTCATGCTTCATATTTAGCACTAATAGTAATCCACTCACGATTCAAGAATTGTTCCCTTTTTATAGGTATTTGATCTGCAACGTCAGCAATCCCTGTTTGGGTACGTCTTCAAGGTTCAAAATAGACCGGGATCAGTGAGTTCGGTGTGCTGATTTCGAAATTACAAGTTCAGGGTTAGATTGAGCTTTCATTTACAGGTTCACAGTTTGATTTGGACTCTTTCCACAAATATGGCAACGTTGTCAACATGCATGCTTTGCGGCACCAGAGATTCATAGATGCATGCTCTTATCAATTGTTCCATGGCTCGAAGTGCATGGGCTCTTTCAGATGAAGGCCTTGTAGATCAAATGATTCAGCACGACGGCGATAATGTGAGGGACTGAGTGTTCACAATGCATGAGCTACTTCCATTTCTGCGCGCCAATTGCAAAAAAAACACTGTAACAGGAACTGAAGGCGTCAAATAGGAGTTGACAAATTCCATATCTTGCTCATAGTGAGTATATCATCCGTCTTACTTGAAGGCACGCACATAAAGAGCCGGGTATTAGTCAGGTCGCTCGCTGGCAGCTCACTTGCTCGTTCTATATACTATACTGGTTTTGTCCCTTTTTTGCCATTTTTTATTTTTCTTTAGTTTTTTTCTTCATTGGTTTCTTTGATTTTTTTTGTATTTTCCTTCATTTTTACTGTATTTTTCTTTGTTTTTTCATTTTTATTTGTTTTCTTCGTTTTCTGTGTACATTTTTATATACAGACATTATATATTTTTGAAATACATGATTAACTTTTGATATCTTATAATTTTTTATGTCCACATTTTTCATATACATTGTACAATTTTTGTATACACTAGGAACAATTTATATATACACATTTAACATTTGGGAAATACGTGATTAAAATTGCTTAAACATAATTTTTTGAAATCTACTCTTTCCATCAATATTATACATTTTTGGTATACATGAGGAACATTTTAGATATACAGGTTGAACAAATTCTCAATACATGATTATTGTTTTTTCAATTTTCTACTACTCCCCCGGTCCAAAAATAAGTGTCTTAACTTTAGTATAACTTTGTACTAACGTTAGTACAAAGTTGAGACACTTATTATGGGACGAAGGGAGTATTTCCATACACATTGTCCTTTTTCGTATACACCAGCAACATTTTTTATATACACGTTTAATATTTTTTGAAAAAAATATAATTTGTATGCCTACTGTTTTTCATACACACTGTATATATGTTTTATAAATCAGAATTATGTTTTCTATGCACCTTTGACATTTTCTAAATGCGGGATTATCTTTGATTTTTTTTCTTTCAGATTTCTACTTTTTCCTGCACATGGTACATTTTTGTATGCATCGATTTTTTCAATACATATTCAACATTTTGTAAATGCATGATTTTTTGAACTTTGTACATAAAGTGATTTTTACAACAGATATAGTCAGAATATAAAATGCGAGCAAAAGAAAAAAAGAATGCAAAAATGTGAAAAAAAAGGAAAGAAAAAACGTCTCGACCTAGGCGCACCCGCATCAAGCCTCCACCTTAGAGCATATCTAACCGATGCCATATAATTTAGCTTCTTGTATGCCTTCTTAAACATTAACTCCTTAAATTTGAGGAGATAAAAAAATATGTTTTTATGTGAGTTCTTATATTTAACTTCCTAAACTTTTTTCATCCAAATTTAAACATAGATAGCGCAATTCGATTCAAACTACATTGCAACACAAATATCACAATTCAATTCAAACTACACCGCAGAATGAATTTAAACTAGTTGATTAAAAAATAATACCAAAAGTAGGCGTTGGAGTCGGAGTCCTTTTCAGCCATGGCTTGATCCGCCCTTCTACTGTAGCTGTTCGGGTGTGACTCAAAGGCGTTCACGGTGCTAGATTTTCAACAGACTATTTTGGGATTTGATTCCGTCCAAATTTTAAAAGGGACAACCAAGAGGCATTGAACAAGTTTTGTCCGGTGTTATTCTATGATTTGACAAGAGTATTTTTGTTGCCATATGTGCCTATCAATTGCTTTGAGGAAACTTCAAGAAACAAAATTAATAGTAAGATGTGAATGTATGTCAAAAGAGAAGGCTGGAGGAGTCCCGGCGTTTTACGATTTAACCAAAGTATTTTTGTTGCCGTAAGCCTATCAAGTGTTCTGAGAAGAATTTTGCATGTTGTGAAGGTATAAACGATCCGTTTCCACGTTGTATATTCTTTGCTCTGCGCTATGTTTGGTTATAATAAAGACTCAAATCCATGAATCGTTCTCTCCATGGACAACGTGTGGACTCGGTCCAGATCGATCTACCAATTCACGCACGACCATCAAATTGTGCTAAAAAAACGAAATCTCATGTCAACTAACCAATCAACACTATCACAATTAGATGGTTAGGTTATCGGGGATTCAAGTCCTAGATTTGTCATTGGTACTCGTATTTTTCTGCATTTATTTCAAGCTGTTTGCTGACCCACCTCATGTTCGCTCAGTGAGAGGAGATTTTACTGTCGACTACGAGGCGCCTGTGGTGACTTTGTCAATTACTCCCTCCGTCCGAAAATACTTGTCATCAAAATGGACAAAAAATGATGTATCTAGAACTAAAATACATGTAGATACATCCCCTTTTATTTATTCTGATGGCAAGTATTTCCGGACGGAGGGAGTACAAGATGTCGTGTCGGCTTAGTATCTTGAAGGTGCTCATAGGGATTGGGTGTGGATTCATTCATTCACATGGGTTAGTGCATGTAAACATCTACAAACATCTGCGTTTGTACCGTGTTAAAAACACTACCAGTGTTTTTGCCTGAACCTCTCCGCTTTGGGAAACATCCTTACTTTTTTTTTCGAATACGCTAAGCTAGCGTATCATTGCATTGATAGAAGGAGAGAACAACGGTACATGATTGGGAATCATAGCCTCGTGCGCACGAATGGCGAGCCCATGATCCCAGGGAGAGCATAGGGCTGGGGGTTGCTCAGCCCCAAAGATTACAAGTTCAGGTTACAAAATTACTCGCAGCGAGTCCTCGAGCTCCCGCGGTAGCCCAGGAGCGAGCTTCATCTTTGATCGCAGCGATCAGGGAGGAGGAGGAGGGGGTAATCTTGTCGAAGATGATCGCGTTTCGGTGTCGCAAAAGGGACCATGCAGTGAGGGAGGCGATGGTGGCGAGGCCTCAGCTCCGCAGTCGGGAGGAGGAGAGTGGCTTCAGAGAGCCAAGCAAAGTAGCCGGTGTTGCCGTCCGGCGGAGTGGTTGTCGTGGAGCACCACGAGAGGATTTCGTGCCAAGTGATGCGCGCGAACACACATCCCACCAGGATGTGGTGGAGCGTTTCGGGTTCCTGGCAACAAAAGACGCACGCCGGCTCAGAGGCAGTGGAGCCAGGTGAGGCGCTGGTGTGCCAGGTGAGGCGCCAAAACTCAGAGGCCGTGGAGCCGTGGAATAGGGCGCTGTAGCAGGAGGAGGCAGAGTAGACACCGTTATCAATCCAGCGCCAACGAAGCAGATCCGGGCGCGGGATGAGCTCGACGAGCTATAGGCGGCGCCAAAGCCCAACATATTCAATAGCAGCAGCAGGGCCAAGGGGGCCTTGGATGTCGGATATCCAGCAGCGGTCGGAAAGCACCTGGGCCACCGTGCGGGATCGCCAGACGCGGCGGGGGACCAAAGTCACCAGGGCAGGGGCGCTATCAAGGAGCGGTTGCCCATCCAGCCACGGATCAACCCAGAAACGGCAGGTGTTGCCATCCCCGATGATCCACGACGTGGAAGCCCGGAAGAATTGGAGCGCCTTAGGGTCGCGCGGGAGCTGTAGGTGAGACCACGGCCGAGAAGGATCGGTGGCCTGAAGCCATAGCCATCTAATCCGGAGAGAGATGCCTGTGCGGTGAAGGTCGCAGATGCCGAGACCTCCCAGCTTGATCGGGTGACAGACCCATGCCCAGCTGACTAAGCAGGAGCCAGCGCACGTGTCCTTTCTTCCGTGCTAGAGGAAGTCCCGAAGGATGCGGTTGGCCTGCTTGAGGATGGCGGGGGAGAGGGCCATGGCAAGGAGGATGTGGACAGGCATGGCGCTCAAGACTTGCCGAACGAGATTAAGCCGCTCACCACGGTTGTGCAGGGCAACTTTCCAGGTAGCGAGCTTGCGGGCGAGCTTCTCAATCAGGGGTAGCAGGTGGGAGGTGGGCACTTTCCTGAGCGAGAGAGGGGGACCCAGGTATTGGATGGGGAAGCGCACCACCGGGCAGGCGAGGGCCGCGCCGACGGCGCTCGCATCGTCGGCGAAGCACTGGATTGGAGCGGCCACGCACTTAGCAAAGTTGGTGCGCAGGCCCGAGGCAGTGCCAAAACGATCGAGCAAAGAATTGATCGTGGAGAGCTCGGACCTATCAGGGTGGCAAAAGATAATCACGTCGTCAGCGAAGAGAGAAACACTCGACGGAGCATGCCTGCGTGTGAGCCGCTTGAGAATCCCGGACTGCACGGCGAACTGGAGCAGCGTGTTGAGCGTGTCAATGACCAGCACGAACAACATGGGGGACATCGGGTCGCCTTGAGGGAGGCCTTGGCCGTGCGGGATGGGGGGGCCGGCGTGCCGTTGATCAAGACACGCGTCGAGGCTGTCGAGATCAGAATGGAAATCCAGTGGCGCCACCTTGGGCCGAAGCCCATATGCTGCAGCACCTGGAGCAGCAACGGCCATGAGACCGAATCAAAGGCGCGTGCAATGTCGAGGTTGAGGAGGACACGAGGGTGCTTGGGATGATGCAGCTGCCGCGCGGTCTGCTGGACGAGGAGGAAGTTGTCGTGGGCGCTTCTACCAGCGATGAAAGCGCTCTGGTTAGGGGAGACGAGTTCGCCAAGACGCGGTGCCAACCGAAGCGAGATGACCTTGGCAAAGAGCTTCGCGATCAGGTGAATGAGGCTGATCGGCCGGTAATCGAAGAGGGAGGCAGCGTCGGGCTGCTTGGGCAGCAAAGTGATGTAAGCCTCATTGAGCCGCTGGAAGGCCTGGCCATTGAGCGCGTAGAGCTTGTCGAAGACGACGCATAGGTCGTCTTTGATGATGTGCCAACAAGAGCGTAGGAACTCGGCCGTGAAACCATTGGGGCCGGGCGCTTTGCCATAAGGGAGCCGCTTGATAGCACTAGTAGAAAACGGGCCTATTGTCCCGGTTCGTAAGGGCCTTTTGTCCCGGTTCTTGAACCGGGACTAAAGGGTCGGTACTAATGCCCTAGACCTTTAGTCCCGGTTCAAACAAGAACCGGGACAGATGGGCCTCCACGTGGCCTGTGCGCGGAGCCCAGGCAGGAGGGCCTTTGGTCCCGGTTGGTGGCACCAACCGGGACCAATATGCATCCACGCGTCAGTATTTCTGTGGCTGGGGTTTTTGTTTTTTTAAAGGGGGGGGGGGGTTTGGGGTTTTGGGGGGTTAATTTAGGTGTTTCATATATTGTGTTAGTTAGCTAATTAATAGAGAGAAGTGTCCTCTCTTATGTCCATGCTTGGTCGACGCTACGTACTATACATACGTATAGAGAGGACTAGACACGCTAGCTAGCTAGTAAGCAAACGAAGGAAACAGAAGATCGTCATCAACATATATATGCATACAGAGAGAAGTGATATCGACCACCTCTCCTTCTCCGAGAGATTGGTCGAACAACAAGTTCTCGTATATCTATCCGACACTACCAGGTACATATATACAATAATTATCTCTTACAAATATAATCTCCTATCATACAGACGCATGGTCCACATAGTATTCTCCGTCTTCAGCGATCACGTGGTCAAGGAAGAATGCCGCCAATTCCTCTTGAATTGCTCGCAAACGATCTGGTGGTAGGAGTTCATCCCGCATCCGAAAGATCTAATTTGAAGAAGGGGGTCTATATATATATATATATATATATATATATATATATATATATATATATATATATATATATATATATGTATATATATATATAATTGAAACTCAACACAAATGATGGTAATGAAATAAAATTGTGAATATTATTGCTTACGCACTTTCGTCAGAGTAGCCCCGCTCACAGGTCGTGTGGCGGATGGACTCGCAAACATAGTATCCACAGAAATCATTCCCTTGTTCCTGCCACAACCACTTTACAAGAAATAAAGGTCAACCAAACTGATAAGCTCGTCCTTCTGCTAACCTTTGATCACTTCTAGTACTTCCCGACCGTTTCGCTTCGTGAAATGACTTTTCAATAATGCGGTCATAGTTGTCTTTCGACAGAGACTTTGGTGGTTTCTTCAGGGCAGTCAGAGTGCGCTTTGCTTTCACCGGATCTATCTTCTCCTCCGGAGGTGGATGTCTCTGTGCTTTCAACCCTTGAAACCAGTCCTTCACTTCGGCTTTAGCGATCTTCGTGTTTTCCTCGTCGGACCTCTCGTATGGTAACTTCTCTAGAGGCGTGAGAGAAGGACCAAATCTGTATTGCCTCCTGCCTCTGGCTGTACTCCTAGACACTGGCAGAGCAGACGGAGCGGCTGTCTTCTTTCCTTGCTTACGCGGCGGAGGAGAAGGACTACGACGTGCCGGAGCAGCCGGAGCGGCGGCGGGTCTCTTCCGCCCTTGCTGACAAGGCGGAGAAGGAGGAGGTTGGCTGCTCGGGCGCGCAGTACATTCCTTGGGTCCTTTGCAAACTCCTCCCAGTACTTTCTCTCGATTTTTCTCCACCGCGACCCGTTAGCGGGTGCTCTCAACTTCCCGTCTTTCTTACGGTCCTCACTGTGCTATCGCATCAACTTGGCATGCTCTCCGTTTCTGAACAGACGTTTCAACCGTGGTATTATAGGAGCATACCACATCACCCTCGTAGGAACCCTCTTCCTGGCGGGCTCGTCGTCAACATCACCAGGGTCATCTCGTCTCATCTTATGCCGCAATGCACCGCATACCGGGCTGCGTTCAGATCCTTGTATGCACCGCGGTAGAGGATGCAGTCATTAGGGCATGCATGTATCTTCTGCACCTCCAATCCTAGAGGGCATATGACTTTCTTTGCTGCGTGTGTACTGTCGGGGAATTCGTTATCCTTTGGAAGCTTCTTCTTCAATATTTTCAGTAGCTTCTCAAATCCTTTGTCAGCCACATCATTCTCTGCCTTCCACTGCAGCAATTCCAGTACGGTACCGAGCTTTGTGTTGCCATCTTCGCAATTGGGGTACAACCCTTTTTTGTGATCCTCTAACACGCGATCGAACTTCAGCTTCTCCTTTTGACTTTCGCATTGCATCCTTGCATCGACAATGACCCGGTAGAGATCATCATCATCGGGCACATCGTCTGGTTCCTCTTGATCTTCGACAGCTTCACCCGTTGCAGCATCATTGGGCACATCGTCTGGTTCCTCTTGATCTTCACCAGCTCCCCCCATTGCAGCATCACCGTATTCAGGGGGCACATAGTTGTTATCGTACTCTTCTTCTTTGCCGTCTTCCATCATAACCCCTATTTCTCCGTGCCTCGTCCAAACATTATAGTGTGGCATGAAACCCTTGTAAAGCAGGTGGGAGTGAAGGATTTTCTGGTTAGAGTAAGACATCGTATTCCCACATTTAGTGCATGGACAACACATAAAACCATTCTGCTTGTTTGCCTCAGCCGCATCGAGAAACTCATGCACGCCCTTAATGTACTCGGAGGTGTGTCTGTCACCGTACATCCATTGCCGGTTCATCTCCGTGCATTATATATAATTAAGTGTGTCAAAAACCATTACAGAACATCATAAATAGATAATTAAGTGACTAAATTAATAGAAGTTCATCATCACATTAAAACCAAAGTACATACATAGTTCTCATGTAGCAACATATAGCTCTCTAGAGCATCTAATTAATTTTCACCATACATTGAAACTATGTAAAACATTTCAATGCGAAAACAAATGCGATTAGAATCGCAACCAAGGTAACAATTGATCCAATGGCATAATGATACCAAGCCTCTGTATGAATGGCATATTTTTTAATCTTTCTAATCTTCAACGGCATTGCATCCATCTTGATCTTCTGATCATCGACGAAATCTGCAACATGCAACTCCAATATCATCTTCTTCTCCTTAATTTTTTTATTTTTTCCTTCAAGAAATTGTTTTCTTCTTCAACTAAATTTAACCTCTCGACAATAGGGTCCATCTTGATCTTGTGATCATCGACGACTTCCGCAACATGCAACTCCAATTCCATCTCCTCCTCCTCCGTTTTTTCCAATTTTTTCTTCAAGGAAATGTTTTCCTCTTCAACTAAATTTAACCTCTCCACAAGAGGGTCGGTTGGAATTTCCTGTTCAACTACCTCCTAGACATATAAAAACATCTATGCATGTCAGGTTGGTCGGCATAATTGTCATAAACACTAAAACAAATAGTTATAAATTAAAGATAATATACCACATCCGAATCGTAGACAGGACGAGGGCCCACGTGGGTGGATATCAAAACCATCGCACTATATAATAACAAGCAATAATAAACGTAAGAAAATTAGACAAATATCTATCTAAAGCAATAATAACAAGTAATAATAAAAGTAAGAAAAGCATGGACATAACAAGAGACTCACCACGATGGTGCCGGTGACGAGATCGACGGGGGTGATCGACGGCGGCGAAGACGGGGACGACACGTGATGGACCACTAAACCTAGACAAATCTCAGAGAAAATGAAGCTTGGAGTTCGAGCTTCGAGAGAAGAAAAGCTTAACTAGTGTGGCTCGGGCATTCCATCGAACACGTTGTGTGCATAGGAGGTGAGCTAGAGCACCACCAAGCCCTCTCCCCCTCGGCCAGAAAAAACAGAGCAGTGTGCTCTGCTCTTACGCGAGGGGGTATATATAGGCACCTCATTAGTCCCGGTTGGTGACATGAACCGGGACTAAAGGGGAGCCTTTGGTCCCGGTTCAAGTCACCAACCGGGACCAATGGTGGTGGGCCAGGAGCAAGGCCCATTGGTCCCGGTTCGTCCCACCAACCGATACAAAAAGGTCCAGACGAACCGGGACCAATGGCCCACGTGGCCCGGCCGGCCCCCTGGGCTCACGAACCGGGTCCAATGCCCCCATTGGTCCCGGTTCTGGACTGAACTGAGACTAATGGGCTGACCCGGCCTGGACCTTTGCCCCGTATTCTACTAGTGTAGCCTCCCAGATCTCCGTTGAAGAGAATGGATGATCCAGGGCACAGAGATCGAAAGAGCGTTGGCCAATGGCCGCCAGGTCAAGGGTGAAGCCACGCTTCGCAGGTGCACCGAGGACGGATGAGAAGTGCACAAAGGCGGCCTGGGCCATATCTGCCTCACCCGACACGTGCACCCCGTCAATAAGGAGGCTGAGGATGCGATTCTTATTGCTCCGTTGAGACGCCCGAATTTTTGAGATAGCGGCCGCAGCCTCGCCAACCCGGGGCCATCGCAGGCGAGCACACTGGCGGGCGATCGAGCGCTCAAGGGAGGCAAGCCCTAGGTATTTGCACTTTAATTGTCGGCAGAGCCAGGCCTCGGGAGGGGATAGACGGCGGGTGTCTTGGGCCTCGTCAAGGCGGGCGATGAGCTCGCGGGCAACCCCAAGTTGGGCGACGAGATTGGAAGCGAAACGGGAGCTCCAGCGCTGGAGGCTGCGCGCGGTGGCCCTGAGCATGGCAAAGATGCGCCTGAATGGGTCGTGTTCCAGGGCAGTGGAATGCCAAGCGGATAGGACGGTTTGTTGGAAGCCCTCAAGGCCGGGCCAAAATCTCTGGAAGTAGAAGCGCCTGCCGCCGGCCGCTCAGGATGCGCAATCAAGGAAGAGAGGGGAGTGGTCCGAAGCCGCCGAGGCCAGACAGCGCAGGAGACAGTGAGCGTAGTCGAGCTCCCAGGCGGGTGTGCAAAGCACACAGTCATTGCGCACTAGGGTCGGGTTGTCTTGCTCGTTCGACCAGGTGTAGCGACGCCCATGAAGGTAGATGTCATGGAGGCCATGATCCGAGATGAAACGGCGGAATCTGTTCATCGTGCGCCTATTAATCCGGTCATTGTTTTTGTCGCGAGCCGAGGCGATCATGTTAAAATCACCACCTAGAAGCCAAGGCCCGGCCATGGAGGAGCGGAGCTGCTGGAGTTTGTCGAGGAAATCTAGCTTGGCATCGTCGCCTTGGGGGCCATAGACGCCAGTAATCCACTAGTGGGCGCCGCCGGAGGTGGCGATAACCACAGCCGAGACATGGTGGTCCCCAACGATCGGGTTAGACAAGGAGATGAGGGCACTGTTCCAAGCGAGAATGACGCCGCCACGAGTGCCCTCCGCGGGCAGCCAGAAGAACCCATCGAAGGCGGGACTAAGAGTTTCGCAAATAAGCGCAGACGAGACGAAAGCAAGTTTGGATTCCTGAAGGCAAACAATACATGGTGATGCCGAGGCAATAACAGAACAGACCACCGTGCGCTTGGCCGCGTTATTGAGCCCGCGCACGTTCCAAAAAATCACTTTGAGGTTGTCATCCATAAGGAAGGGTGGGGGGGGGGCAGGTTGGAGACACGGGCGTCGCACTCATGCCGCGGAGGGGCATGGCATGGAGAGGGGCGTCAGGAGGCCATCGAGGACAGACTGTGGAACTTGCCATCCATAGAACTCAGCAAACGCGCGAACCACGTCCACTCCAAGGGGCTGCTCTAACAACTTGTTGTACTTGTCCAAGATCACATCAGATAGCGGTTCGTCGTTCTTGATGAGGCCCAAGCGAAGGAGAAGAACACGCTTGGCCTTGGACTCCGAATCCAAGCCCCGGTCGGCCTTGGTGATGCGCGTACTCCGACGGGGGGTGAAGTTGGGAGGGAGCGCTGCCCTGCCGCGGCGAGGCCCATGAGCTGGTAGGACCGGTGAGACCGCGGTGCTGATCGAGTTGAGGAAGCCGAGAAGGGGCGGGGGCGCGGCCACGTCGTTGTGCTAAAGAGGAACGTTGGGATGGGGCGCATGCATGGCCTCGGGAGCAGGCGATGGGACGCGCACATGCAGAGGTGGGGGTGCGCCACTTGTCCCACGGGGTCCATCGATTCCGCAACCGCCAAAACATCCACAGGAGTAGCAGGGGCCGCCAGATCCACCAGAGAAGGGGGATCCTCCTGGGAAGCCGTGCCATCAGGACCGGCTTGGTTGCCGCTGGGAGCCAATGACCGGGCCTGGGATTCCGCGAGCGCAACGCGATTGGCCAGCCGCGACGAGGCGGGGCCACCAGCGGTGCATGGACTCCCGACCAAGGGGCAGGTGGGGGTGGGGTTGGCGTGAACAGGCGGTAACACAGGCTCTGCCAAAAGCGGAGAGGCTGGGGTGTCGCCAACCAAGGGCTGGGTGGGAGTGGAAGGGGACAAATCAGCCTCGGGGGCGCGCGCACCAATCAGGGGCCGAGGGAAACGTTCTGGAGTCCCCTCGAGCGAAGCCGGGGCGACGCATGGCGAGTCCGGAGAGGGCGGGGTGAGAAGCAGCGCCGGGGCGGGAGAGTTGGCGGGCTGGGCGGTCAGCGAAACCATTTGAACCGGGGCAGCACAGGGGCCCACCCGGTCCGACACGGGATCAGCAGGTGACGAGGGCGTTGCAGCCTTGTCCGAGGCGGGACCCAAGCGCAGGGAGGAGGGGATCCGCTGCACCGGAGCCGAGGCGCGGGGGTGCGGGCCCAACACGCCTTGCCAGC
>LR738716.1:27159742-27208687 GCA_902687465.1 Secale cereale | reverse complement strand
GGGGGGGCGGCGCGACGCGAGGAGCCAGGAGAACGCCGGGGAGGGAACTCATGCCTGCGTGGCCACGGCCCAGGGACAGGCGGCGAGCCAGGAGCGTCACCATCCTCATCTCCGGGCGGCGCCTGCGGCGGCCGAGATGGGAGGCGGTAATCATGGGTCTCGTAGACGTGGATCGACACCGGGAACCGGATGAGGGAACGCGCGAAGCGCGAGACGCGGTCCGGGTCGGCATCAAGCTCGATGCCATCGCGCGGCAGCAGGAGGAGCTCAGAGGAGCGGGGGATCCCATCGGGGTTCGCGGTCCAAGCCGAGAGGCGGAACACGGACATGTCGCGGCCGGAGCGAGTTTCAGGAACAAGATCCTCGATGAGGCAGAAAGGGGCCAGGAGGAAATCAACGGAGGCCGTGTGCTACCTGCTGTGGGCCTCAGCCCTCGACACGGGACCACACGGCCCACATCCTCCTCACTTACAATCTTGTACGACACTATAGTTTTTTGGAGTTTTGTCCGTGAGGCTCCGGGGCCTGACTGGGAGGCCCTGGACCTGGACGGATTCATTTAAATCCGTGCCAACTAGACGCAGAAGAGGAGACGCCTCTTCTAGTGTGTGTTTGCGGCACTAGCTTGGACGTTGTGGCTTAGTTGATCGGGTCTTTCTTAAGCGGGGTCTCTGGCTTTATCTTTAAATTCACTTCATTTTTGGAGCTTTGGATGTGATGATTGTTGCCGCTCGCCGACTTGCCTCGCCAAAGGCCTCATGAGACTCTGGCCACTTGGTGGTCCTTTTATTATTTTACTTTTTTCTCGACGTGTTTGCGTTGTTGCTCTAGCATACTACTTCCTCTGACTTTGATCTAAACGTCTTTTATATTTCTTTACGGAAAGAGTATTTTATTTTGAAACAATTGAACTTGTTGTGTGGGCATGGTGTTGACTTTATCTAAAAAGCAGACCGAAAGCCTATTTGGAGTGTATAAGAAAAATAATCGACTACTACCGAGCAATACCTACGTATGCGCCGCAGCATCACACAAAGACAGAACTGGATAATTCATCCTGCATTGCAGTGCCAGTTCGTACACTTGCCAAGTTGCCACACATATGTGCAGAGTCAACTACGATGCCCGTTCCCGGCGGGGTGCCTGATTATGCCCGGAGCTCCCATCCATGTCTATATAAGTTAGGAGTTTAGAGGTGCAGTTAACCAGTTCAATCCAGCATTGGCTCTGAAAGCAGGATCGATCGACGGCAGCCATGGCGTCTGTTTCGCAGCTACTGCTTCTCCTGCTGTGCAGCTACCACTCTCTCGTTGCTCGTGCTGAAACCGTCTGCGCCGATCAACCAGGTAATTGTCCGTGCAACCGCAGTTTGCTACATCAAGTGCTGTCGCGAGAGTGATCGTCGTTTAATTTCATTTTACAAATGCCGTTATAAAATTTAGTGACTCCGTCTTCGTCCGGTGGACCCACGGTGCCGTTGAACCACCGGTATGGCCCGTGCTCGCCGGCGCTGTCCACGGCGGAGCCGACCATGGCGGAGCTGCTCCGCGCCGACCAGCTCCGGGCCAAGTACGTCCAACGGAAGTTCTCCGGGGCCGACGGGCACCAGCCATTGGATCTCACCGTGCCGACCACTTTGGGATCCGCCCTGAGCACGCTGCAGTACGTGATCACCGTCGGCATCGGCTCCCCTGTCGTGCTCCAGACCTTGATGATCGACACCAGCAGCGACGTGTCGTGGGTGCACTGCCGCTCCCCGACCGGTTCGGTGCTCTTCGACCCCAGCAAGTCGAGCACCTACGCCCCCTTCTCTTGCAGCGCCGCGGAGTGCACACAGCTCGGCACCAAAGCCAATGGCTGCTCCAACTCGACGTGCCAGTACGTTGTTGATTACGTCAGTCTTGCGAACAACACCGGGACGTACGGCTCCGACACGCTGGTGCTGAGCTCCTCCGACACGGTCGACAACTTCCAGTTCGGTTGCAGGCAGGACGAGGCGGAGGTGGAGGACAGCACGGACGGGCTCATGGCGCTCGGCGGCGGCGTGCAGTCGCTCGTGACGCAGACCGAGGCGACGTACGGCAAGGCCTACTCGTACTGCCTCCCGCCGTCCAACCGCACGTCCGGGTTTCTCACGCTCGGCGCGCCCAACGACACGTCGGGCTTCACGTCGACGCCGATGGTCAGATGGGAACAGGTTCCGACGTTCCATGGCGTGCTCCTCCAGGACATAGCCGTGAACGGGACGCGGCTCAACATACCGCCCTCGGTCTTCGCCGCCGGGTCGGTGGTGAACTCCGGCACGATCATCACGAGGCTGCCGCGGGCGGCATACACGGCGCTCTCGACGGCGTTCAAGGCCAGCATGACGCAGTACACGACGGCGCCCCCCAGGAGCATACTGGACACGTGCTTCGACTTCACAGGGCTGGACAGCATCACAGTGCCGGACGTCGCACTGGTGTTCGACGGCGGCGTGGTCGTCAACCTCGACGTTCGCGGGGTCATCATCGCCGGCTGCCTCGCGTTCGCTGCCAGTACCAACCCCAGCGGCGTCCCCAGCGTCATCGGCAACGTGCAGCAGCGGACGCTTGAGGTGTTGCTCGACGTCGGCCAGAGCGCCGTTCGGTTCCGGCCAGGCGCGTGCTGATCGGTCATTCACATTTCCGGAAACTGCTTCCTACAATTGTTTGTGATTGCGTGTTGTGCGGTAGGGGCAGGAAGATCGAGCTCGTTCAGATGAATAATAGTTGACTTTGGATTGACCTGGCTTTTGGGTTTTAAACTCAAAAACCCTGCAAGTCCAAAGAAACTGAGTCGGATCCGTGGGCAAAATTTGTCAACTACTACTACATTGTTGATTAAGTTGTTTTAAAACTTGTACTGTCTTCCCTAAAAAAAACTTGTACTCTGGGTATGCTGCCATGTTTGTAATTTCATCTAGCATGATCTTGTGTTGCTTGTAATGAGATGGTTTTTGTTAATGCTCAGGGTTTCGCTCCATAGCCTGCTTTTTAGTGGAAAAGAGGGCAAAGCCCCGGCACCATTCACCGAAACTAAACCAAACATAATTTCAGGTTCTTATTACACACTCGTGAGGAAATAGGATGAAATGCCTAGGCACCAGGAAACTACGATTTGTTCACCGAAAGAGGTGGGAGGGCTAGGGGTGATTAACACCAAGATCATGAACTGGTGTTTGCTGACTAAATGGCCCTATAAATTTTTGATTAGCTAGGGAGAGCTTTGGTTGACCATATTCAAAAACAAATACCTAGCTAATGGTGGTGCCTTGGTATCTACCGGGCAAAATAAGTCACAATTTGCGAAAGTCGTATGAAGGTACATCACCTACTTCGACTAGGGACCAAGTTTGAGGTATTAGATGGGCAATTGGCCCAATTTTGGTTAGATTTGTGGGAACAGACCTCTTTGGGAGTGTTATCTCGCCCTTTTTGCCATTGCGGAATGCCGGAGGCTAGATATACCGATTGTTGGGATGGGTCACGGTGGGTCCCAACTTTTAGACAAGCCTTTGGACTAGTCAAGAGGGTGGAATGGCAGAAATTGCGCAGTGACATGAATCATCATCACTTGTCCGAGGGAGTGGACAGGGTCTCATGGAAACTTGAGCCCTTTGGATTCTTCTCCTCGGAATATCTATACAGTTTTTTTAGGGCCCTAGCCTGACACGACTTTATGGGCATTTGGAAGGCTAGATTGTCGACAAAGACTAAGATATTTATTTGGCAAGTGGCGAGAAATTGGATCCCTAAAGGGGATCAAGTGGTAAAAAGACATGGGTCCGGTGACAGTAAATGCGTGTGGTGTGATGAGGATGAGAGTTGTGATCATATCCCCTTTTGACGCATCATTGTCAGTTTCGCTTGGAGTGTGATTAGGAATGCCTCCAGGTGACGATGCAGAGAACAGTCACATCCCTCGGTAGGTCTCCTGGCATAGCTGGAAGTTCCAGAGCGGAGGTCCCATGTGGAATTTAACCAGGTTTGGGCCTCCGAAGAGTAATACCCAACAATCTACTTGCGTTTATTATTCATGGTGGAGGAATACCTCATGCGAGGGGTTACCATGTATAGATGAGATTGCTACCAAGAGTTGGTCTATCTGAAAATAGATGGGGAGGAGAGCTCCCTAGCCCCCATTATATACATGGTGGAGGCTAGGGTTTTACAGAGGAAGATGCGGACTTGGGTAGCTGTCGCCTCCAGCTTAGAGGTCAACTTGGTCGCTAGGCGCTTATCCTCTTCTTCGGGCTCTCATCCGTTACCGGTCCTTGTGGGCCCTACGACAGACCTTCTACCGAGCTCTCCACGGTGAGTGCTACTTGTGAACCGCGTCAGTAAATTCTCAAAACAGGAGGGGATGATGCAACACATCAACAATAATAAGTATTTCACTCAGTTGTGAAACCAAGGTTATCAATCCAGTAGGAGAACCAAGCAAGCTATGTAAGAAACGCCTACACACAAACAACAAATCCTCGCAACCCGATGCGTAGAGGGGTTGTCCATCCCTCTTGGGTAATGTAGTATCATAAAAATATAGATTGATATATGGAAATAAAAGAAAAGAAAACGCAACAAGATATTTTTGGGTTTTTGATAATGTAGATCTGAAATAAAAGAAGCAAATAAATGGGAAACACGAATAGCAATATAGATCTGCAAGTGTATGATGAGAAATAGACCCGAGGGCCGTAGGTTTCACTGGTGGCTTCTCTTGAGAAAATAACATACAGTGGGTAAACAGATTATCGTTGGGCAATTGATAGAAGAGCGAATAGTTATGATGATATCCAAAACAATGATCATGTATATAGGCATCACGTCCAAGATTAGTAGACTAACTCCTTCCTGCATCTTCTACTATTACTCCATACATCGACCGCTATTCAGCATGCATCTAGTGTATTAAGTGTTGGGGAACGTAGTATTCCAAAAAAAAATCCGAAGGTCATGCAAGATCTATCTAGGAGAAGCATAGCAACGAGCGGGGCGTACCCTCATAGACCGAAGCGGAAACGTTTAGTAACGCGGTTGATGTAGTCGAACGTCTTCATGATCCAACCGATCCAAGTACCGAACGTACGGCACCTCCGTGTTCAGCACACGTTCAGCATGATGACGTCCCTTGAACTCTTGATCCAGTTGAGGACGAGGGAGAGTTCCGTCAGCACGACGGCGTGGTGACGGTGTTGATGATGTGATCCGCGCAGGGCTTCGCCTACGCAGTACGACAATATGACCTGAGGTGGAATTTGTGGAGGGGGGCACCGCACACGGCTAAAACAACTGTTAACTTGTGTGTCCTAGGATGCCCCTGCCCCCGTATATAAAGGAGCAATGAGGAGGCCGGCCGGCCTCATAGGGCGCACCCAAGGGGGGCAATCCTACTCCTAGTAGGAGTTGGGCCCCCCTTTCCTAGCCCAACTAGGAGAAGAAGGAAGGAGAGGGAGAGGAGAAGGAAGGAGGGGGCGCCGCCCCTCCCCCTAGTCCAATTCGGACTAGGCCCATGGGGGGCGCGTGGCCAGCCCTTGGCTGCTTCCCTCTCTCTCCCCTAAGGCCCAATAAGGCCCATTACTTCTCCGGTGGTTCCGATAACCCTTCCGGCACTCCGATATTTATCCGGTGACCCCCGGAACCCATCCGGTGTCCGAATAACATCGTCCAATATATGATTCTTTATGTCTCGATCATTTCGAGACTCCTCGTCTTGTCCGTGATTTCATCCGGGACTCCGAACAATCTTCGGTCATCAAAAACACATAACTCATCGTACAAATCGTCATCGAACGTTAAGCGTGCGGACCCTACGGGTTCGAGAACTATGTAGACATGACTGAGACACATCTCCGGTCAATAACCAATAGCAGAACTTGGATGCTCATATTGGCTCCTACATATTGTACGAAGATCTTTATCGGTCAAACCGCATAACAACATATGTTGTTCCCTTTGTCATCGGTATGTTACTTGCCCGATATTCGGTCGTCGGTATCATCATACCTAGTTCAATCTCGTTACCGGCAAGTCTCTTTACTCATTCCGCAATACATCATCTCGTGACTAACTCATTAGTCATTTGCTTGCAAGGCTTATTATGATGTGTATTATCGAGAGGGCCCAGAGATACCTCTCCAACACTCGGAGTGACAACTCCTAATCTTGATCTATGCCAACACCACAAACACTTTCGGAAACACCTGTAGAGAATCTTTATAATCACCCAGTTACGTTGTGACGTTTGATAGCACACAAGGTGTTCCTCTGGTATTCGAGAGTTGCATAATTTCATAGTCAGAGGAACATGTATAAGTCATGAAGAAAGCAATAGCAATAAAACTAAACGATCATAGTGCCAAGCTAATGGATGGGTCTTGTCCATCACATCATTCTCCTAATGATGTGATCCCGTTGATCAAATGACAACACATGTCTATGGTTAGGAAACACAACCATCTTTGATTAACGAGCTAGTCTAGGAGAGGCATACTAGGGACACTCCGTTGTGTCTATGTATTCACACATGTATCAAGTTTCCAGTTAATACAATTCTAGCATGAATAAAAGATATTTATCATGATATATAAGGAAATATAAATAATAACTTTATTATTGTCTCTAGGGCATATTTCCTTCATTAAGTTCATGAAAGAATGAAGTAATGCCTTAAGAATGGTGACATGATGTAGACAAGATCTATTCATGTAGGAATATACCCCATCGTTTTATCCTTAATAGAAACGATACATGCAGGTCATGTCTCCTTCTGTCACTGAGGTTGAGCACCGCAAGATCGAATCCATTGAAGGAAATATGCCCTAGAGGCAATAATAAAGTTATTATTTATTTCCTTATATCATGATAAATGTTTATTACTCATGCTAGAATTGTACTAACCAGAAACTTACTACATGTGTGAATACATAGACAAAACAGAGTGTCCCTAGTATGCCTCTACTAGACTAGCTCATTGATCAAACATGGTTATGTTTCCTAGCCATAGACATGAGTTGTCATTTGATCAATGGGATCACATCATTAGGAGAATGATGTGATGGGCAAGACCCATCCGTTATCTTAGCACTATGATCGTTTAGTTTTACTGCTATTGCTTTCTTCATGACTTATACATGTTCCTATGACTATGAGATTATGCAACTCCCGAATACCGGAGGAACACCTTGTGTGCTATCAAACATCACAACATAACTGGGTGATTATAAAGATGCTCTACAGATGTCTCTGAAGGTGTTCGTGGTGTTGGCATAGATCAAGAATAGGATTTGTCACTCTGAGTGTCGGAGAGGTATCTCTGGGCCCTCTCGGTAATACACATCATAATAAGCCTTGCAAGCAAATGACTAATGAGTTAGTCAAGATATGATGTATTACGGAACGAGTAAAGAACCTTGCCGGTAACGAGATTGAACTAGGTATTGAGATACCGACGATCGAATCTCGGGCAAGTAACATACCGATGACAAAGGGAACAACGTATGTTGTTATGCGGTTCGACCGATAAAGATCTTCGTAGAATATGTAGGAGCCAATATGAGCATCCAGGTTCTGCTATTGGTTATTAACCGAAGATGAGTCTCGGTCATGTCTACATAGTTCTCGAACCCGTAGGGTCCGCACGCTTAACGTTTGATGATGATCGGTATTATGAGTTTATGTGTTTTGATGTACCGAAGGTAGTTCGGAGTCCCGGATGAGATCGGGGACATGACGAGGAGTCTCGAAATGGTCGAGACATAAAGATCGATATAATGACAACTATATTCGGACATCGGAAAGGTTCCAAGTGATTCGGGTATTTTTCGGAGTACCGGAGAGTTACGGGAATTCGCCGGGGAGTATATGGGCCTTATTGGGCTTTAGGGGAAAGAGAGAGAGGAGGCTGCGCCCCCACCAAGGCCTAGCCCGAATTGGACTAGGGGGGAGGGGCTGCACCACCTCCTTCCTTCTCTTCTCTTTTCCCTTTCCTTCTCTCCTACTCCTAGTACTTGGAAGGGCTCCTAGTTCTACTAGGAAAGGGGGAATCCTACTCCCAGTGGGAGTAGGACTCCCCTAGGGCGCGTCATAGCGAGGGCCGACCCTCCCCATCCTCCACTCCTTTATATACGGGGGTAGAGGCACCCCATAGAAACACAAGTTGATCTCTCTAGCCGTGTGCGGTGCCCCCCTCCACAGAAACACACCTCGGTCATACTGTTGCAGTGCTTAGGCGAAGCCCTGCGCTGGTAACTTCATCATATCCGTCACCATGCCGTCGTGCTGCCGAAACTTTCCCGTGAAGCTCAACTGGATCAAGAGCTCGTGGGACGTCATCAAGCTAAACGTGTGCTGAACGCGGAGGCTCCGTACGTTCGGTGCTTGATCGGTTGGATCACGAAGAAAGTTCGACTACATCAACCGCGTCACTAGACGCTTCCGCTCCCGGTCTACGAGGGTACGTGGACACACACTCTCCCCTCTCGTTGCTATGCATCTAGTAGATAGATCTTGCGTGATCGTAAGATTTTTTTTGAAATACTACGTTCCCCAACAGTGGCATCAGAGCCAGGTCTATGCGTAGATGATATGCATGAGTAGAACACAATGAGTTGTGGGCGATAATAGTCATACTGCTTACCAGCATGTCATACCTTGATTCAGCGGTATTGTGAGATGAAGCGGCCCGGACCGATATTACGCATACGCTTATGCGAGACTGGTTTCACCGTTATGAGCACTCGTTTCTTAAAGGTGACTGGTGGGTGTCTGTCTCTCTCACTTTAGTTGAATCGAGTGTGGCTGCGCCCGGACCTTGTGAAGGTTAAAACAACACATACTTGATGAAAAATCATTGTGGTTTTCTTTGCGTAGGTAAGAATGATTCTTGCTAAGCCCGTAGCAGCCACGCAGAACTTGCAACAACAAAGTATAAGACGTCTAACTTGTTTTTGCAGGGCATGTTGTGATGTGATATGGTCAAGACATGATGAGTTATACGTTATTGTATGAGATGATCATGTTTTGTAAAGTTATCGGCAACTGGCAGGAGCCATATGGTCGTGGAAGCAATAGTTGGCGAGACGAAAACGATGCTGCGATGGAGATCAAGGTGTCGCGCTAGTGACGATGGTGATCATGACGGTGCCTTGGAGATGGAGATCGAAAGCACAAGATGACGATGGACATATCATGTCACATATTTTGATTGCATGTGATGTTTATCTTATTATGCTTATTATTTTTCTTAGTACGGTGGTAGCATTATAAGATGATCCCTTACAAAATTTCAAGGTACAAGTGCTTGATACGTCTCCAACGTATCTATAATTTTTGATTGTTCCATGATGTTATTTATGAAGTCTTGGATGTTTAATGGGCTTTATCATTCACTTTTATATCATTTTTGGGACTAACCTACTAACCCAAAGGCCCAGCCCAGATTGCTGTTTTTTGCCTATTTCAGGGTTTTGCAGAAAAAGAATATCAAACGGAGTCCAAACGGAATGAAACCTTCGCGAGAGATATTTTTGGAGAAAATCACGCTCGGGAAACTTCAGGACCAAGTCAGGGGACAGAAGTCCTGCCCTCAAAGGTGCCTCAAGGCTGGCCCGTGTAGCCCTCGGTGCCCTCCTTCTTCCTATATATACCTATGTACCCTAGAAACTCCATACGCAGAGAGAAAACCCTAATTCCACCGCCGTAGCTTTTGTTCCCGTGGAGATCCCATCTTGGAGCCTGTTCCGGGAGGAGGATCCATCACAGAGGCCTTCATCATCATCATCATCGCCCTCACCATGAGTTGTGAGTAGTTTACCACAGACCTTCGGGTCCATAGCTATTATCTAGATGGCTTCTTCTCTCTCTCCGGATCTCAATACAAAGTTCTCCTCGGTCTTCAAGGAGATCTATTCGAAGTAATCTCTTTTTGCGGTGTGTTTGTCGAGATCCGATGAATTGTGAGTTTATGATCAAGGTTATCTATGAAAGATATTTGGTTCTTCTCTGAACTTTTTATGTGTGCTCATAATATCCTTGCAAGTCTCTTCGAATTATTGGTTTTGTTTGGCCTACTAGATCTATAATTCTTGCAATGGGAGAAGTGCTCGGCTTTGGGTTCAATCTTGCGGTGTCCTTTCCCAGTGATAGTAGGGGTAGCAAGGCATGTATTGTATTGTTTCCATCGAGGATAAAAAGATGGGGTTTTCATCATATTGCTTGAGTTTATCCCTCTACATCATGTCATCTTGCTTAAGGCGTTACTCTATTCGTAGGAACTCAATACACTAGATGCATGCTGGATAGCGGTCGATGTGTGGAGTAATAGTAGTAGATGCAAAATCGTTTCGGTCTACTTGTCTCGGACGTGATGCATATATACAATGATCATACCTAGATAGTCTCATAATTATTCGCTTTTCTATCAATTGCTCGACAGTAATTTGTTTACCCGCCGTAGAATATCGCTATCATGAGAGAAGCCACTAGAAAAAACTATGGCCCCCGGGTCTATTCTCAACTTATCAATCTACATCTATGTCGGTGTACTAAGGTAGGGGTACCTCAGTACCCCAACTTGTGCACGGGCAGTAGCAGCTTCCCGCGGCAGGGCCTACCACGTGGTCACCGGAGACCTTTTCTGCTCCATATAAAGCCATTCAAAAACAAAGTATGCGAGACAGAAGATCGAGGCCCCGGCAAGTGGAGCTTGCCGGGAAGGCCGTCCCAGGCTCAAGATTACCTCATTAGCACAAGACCCTGGCAAGAGGAGCTTGCCAGGAAGACTAGAAGATCACATTTCAGAAGACATGCCTCGGCGCGGCATGCGCCCTGGCAGGGCCCGGGGAGCGACGAGCTTCAGAGCCCGACAAGCTTCCGGGCCCGGCAAGGTCAAGGCCCCGGCAAGGTGCTTGCCGGGGAGAGTCACGCTGTGTGCCCGCGCTCCAGCTCATCGAACCACGCGTCGCCCTGGGGCCACTCCAGGGACGCGTGGCGGATGGCTGTGCAGCCTGGGGGACACGGTGGCGCTCCACGGTGGTAAAGCCATCGCCGTGGCAAACGGAGACGCAAGGGCGGGCGCTTTTGGGGTCGACGGCGACGGGCATTAAATGCTCTTGTCCCCCACTATCAAAGTAGGTGGTGACCACTGTTCATCCACTGTTGCTCCACTATTCCCGCACTGTTACAACTACCACCACTATTACATTTTTACCCTTTCTCCTACGTTGACACCTGTCGGTGACCCCTTGAGCTATAAAAGGAGGCCCATGCACAACGTAGAAAGGGTTCGGAAGCTAGATCGCTCATTCGCTCGGTGTAGCTAGTTCTTCAAGCTCCCGAGCTCCAACACTCAATAACAAACTAAGCAGGAGTAGGGTTTTACGCGCCCGTCGCGGCCCGAACCTGGGTAAACTGCCCGCGTGTTCTCCACGATCTGCTCTTCGTGCTCCCTCCGCTCCCTCACCGCACAAACAAGGGGCTCCGGTCCCATAGGTGCTCGTGGTGGACAGTTTCCCCCGACATCTTTGGCGCGCCAGGTAGGGGGCGTCGAGGTTGTGCGAACCTGATCCGGCGTGCATGCGGGCGCATTCTTCATCAACCTCTCCAGCTACATCAACTTCATCAGCAACATCAGCATGGCCCCGAAGAAGAAGGCTTCGGAGGTCGGAGGCCCGTCCGCGTCTGTTCCACCGCCACCTGAGCCAACGGTGGGTGGAGGAGACGCCGTCGGAAGGGTGGCCGCCGGCGAGGAGGCCCGCAGCACCACCAAATCCAAGGACAAGACGGATGACCGAGCCTCGGTCTCCGTAGATGCGCCGCGTCCATCTCAGCAAACAACAACCCAGCAGCGCCATGGCACAGGAGGTGGCATCCGCTTGCTGGGCCAAGGGCAAACCGGAGGCTCGCGGGATGCTCCGGGCCATCGTCCTGGCATGAGCAAGGCGCGGTCGCCGGGGCGGGACCCTGCTCCTTCTAACCCTGTTAGGAGTCCGAGCATATCCCGCTCCTCGCACCGCTCGCCCCCGCTCCCCTCCTCTCCAGCAGAAGCGCTCGCAAGAGCGCAACTGCTCCTCGACTTCCCTCCAGCGGCAGACAAGGCCGAAGACTGGAGGGCAACGATCCAAAGCCTCATCGCCTTCGCCAACAACGATACGCCGCAGCAACCGGTGACCTCACGGCCGCGGCAAGTCGAGAAGACGAAGGCCGACGGCGACAAGACCGCCGGGGGTGCAACTACGGTGCACTCCCCGCCGCGGAAGCAGAAGACGCCGCCCCGCCGGATCAACGTCGACGACGACTCCACGGCGTCGTCGGATCCGCGGGCTCGTCGGGACCAGCGCCAGGTCCTTGACGACCGGCGACAAGAAGACGCTCGAACAACGATCGAGCGCCGCCGAGAAGCTCGGCGACAATCAGATCAACGAGCTGGGAACGTTGTCGACACGTACGCGCCCGGTGAACCAGGCGACTTGCCGTACGCGGCAGGTTGCCCTGCGTTTACCCGTGAGCTGCGGCGCGTCCAGTGGCCCAGCATGAAGAACTTCAAGCCCGACGTACCGGAGAAGTACGACGGCAAGACGCACCCCTCGGAGTTTCTCAGCATCTACACCATTGCGGTGCAGGCTGCCGGGGGGCGCGACGAGAAGATACTGGCGAACTACTTCCCGCTGGTGCTTAAGTCGAACGTTCGTTCTTGGCTTATGCACTTGCCGGAAGGCTCCATTTCTTCTTGGGCAGATCTTTGCCACCAGTTTGTTGGCGCCTTCACGGGCGGCCACAAACCCCACGGCCAGGAGAGTGATCTCCACATTCTGGCCCAGAAGGAAGGAGAACCTCTGCGCAAGTACATCCAGCGCTTTAGCCGCGTACAGCACAACATCCCCGACGTCCACTCTGCTGCGGTTATCAGTGCGTTTCACCAGAACGTACGTAACCGCCGCATGCGTGAGGAGATGGCCATGACCAAGATACGGGATGTCAGCGAGCTCTATGTTCTAGCTGATAAGTGCGCGCGCGCCGAAGAGGGGAGGAAACTCCCCGGAGAGGATGCTGGCGCAGGAGGAAGCGACAGCGACGACGCCGCCCCGGCAAAGAAGAGCCGGCGGCGTAACAACAGAAGAAAGAACAAGAAGGAAGTGCTTGCCGTCGAGAAGTCCGGCAAGGAGGCTCCCGCCAAACAAGCACAGGCTGGCGGCTCCGGCAAGGAGCCTGCCCCTGTGGCGGCAGCCGACAAGCAGGACGGCTCCGACAAGCAGTACTGCAAGATCCACCGCACCAAGGGCCACGACCTCTCCAACTGCAAACGCGTTGAGTACCTCGTCGAGCAGCAGAAAGCTGAGTACGAGCGGCGCGACAAGGAGAAGGCCCAAGGTGGCGGAGGAGAGCCCAGCAAGAAGCGGCCATTTAATGGCCGGGGAGGACGCCGCGGCAAGGCCAAGCAGCGGCAAGGTGACCGACCTCCCCGGGGCCGCGACAAGGATGAAGAAGACGACGACGATGATATGGAGGATGAAGATAACAGCGAGCAGGAGTTCCAGAAAGCCACGGAAGTCCTGTGCGTCGACGGTGGCGCCTCTCTGCATACTTCCCACCGCCAACTCAAGCAGTGGGTGCGGGAAGTAAATGCAGCAGAGCCGCCCGTGGAGTCGCGCAGGCTCCTCAAATGGTCCAGCACGCCCATCATTTTTGATCTTGAGGATCACCCTGACAGTACCACAGCGGTCGGGTGCTTGCCGATATTGGTCTCACCCACCATCCGCAACCTCAAGGTCACCAAAATGCTGGTTGATGGCGGGGCTGGGCTGAACTTGATCTCCTCTGCTGTGATCAAGAAACTCCAAATCCCAGATGGCGAGCTCGAAGAGACCGGGTCGTTCCAAGGAATAAACCCGGGGAGGAGCAAGCCCAAGGGGAAGATAACTTTGCCAGTGACCTTTGGCGGGGAGCTCAACTTCAGAACTGAGCGCATCACATTCGACGTTGCCGATATACCATTGCCATACAATGGGATACTCGGCCGTCCCGCCCTCGCCAAGTTCATGGCAGCTTCCCACTACGCCTACAACGTACTCAAGATGCCGGGGCCGATAAGCGTCATCTCTGTCCATGGCGACAAGAAGGACGCGCTTATCTGCGCCGACAAGATATACCGGGACGCAGCAGCCGCGGCGGAGAGCAGCACACTTGCCGCTGAAGCTCCCGGGGGGAAGAAGACCAAGACCAAGTCCGGCAAGTGCTCTGGGGCCCACTCCGGCAACCGCACCTCTTCGGAGTGCTGCGCTGCCGTCGAGGACGCTCCATCGAGCTCCACCGGCAAGTGCAAGAAAGGAATGGCCGCTCCTCCGGCAACCAAGAAGGTGCCCGCCAATGAGGACGGCACTGGTGGTACCTTCACCATCAGTGCTACGCTTGACAGCAAATAGGAAAGCGCGCTCGTTGCCTTCCTGCGGGCGAATGTCGATGTGTTTGCATGGCAACCATCTGACATCCCCGGTGTTCCCAGGAAGGTAATTGAGCACAAGCTTGCTGTTTGTCCTCATGCGCGGCCCGTCAAGCAGAAGGTCAGAAAGCAAGCCGTGGAGCGCCAAGAATTCATTGCCGAAGCGATCAAGAAGCTAGAAGCAGCAGGCCTGGTTAGAGGCGTGATCCATCCCACGTGGTTGGCAAATCCAGTTGTCGTGCGTAAGGCCAACGGGAAATGGAGACTGTGTATAGACTTCACCGATGTGAATAAAGCATGTCCCAAGGATCCATTTCCCTTGCCGCGCATTGACCAGATTATTGACTCCACCGCCGGATGCGAGCTGCTCTCTTTTCTTGATGCATATTCAGGCTACCACCAGATTTTCATGGCCAAAGAAGATGAAGAGAAGACTGCATTTATCACTCCATGTGGCACATATTGCTTCATACGCATGCCCTTTGGATTGAAGAATGCAGGCTCAACATTTGCAAGGGTAGTGCACACTGCTTTTGAGCCACAGATCCACAGAAATGTAGAGGCTTACATGGATGATATCGTGGTGAAGAGTAAGAGCAAGGATACCCTGATCCAAGATTTGGAAGAGACATTTCAGAATCTGCGTAAGATCCAGCTTAAGTTGAACCCCGAGAAGTGCGTCTTTGGAGTCCCTTCCGGCAAGCTTCTCGGGTTCTTTGTGTCACAGAGAGGGATTGAAGCCAACCCCGACAAGATAAAAGCCATCGAGCAGATCGAAGCCCCGAAGCGCGTCAAGGATGTAAGGAGGCTTGCAGGTTGTGTAGCTGCCCTCAGTAGGTTCATTTCGAAGTCTGCAGAACGCGCCCTGCCTTTCTTTAAGATCTTGAAGAAGGCAGGTCCAATGAAATGGACTCCGGAAGCGGAGGCAGCGCTGCAGGATTTGAAACGGTACCTATCCTCCACTCCAATACTTGTCGCACCTAGGCCACAGGAGAAGTTGCTGCTGTACCTAGCGGCAACCAACCAGGTGGTTAGTGCTGCGTTAGTAGCGGAGAGGGAGGCCGATGAGGAGTCTACACCACCGGCAAGCGAATCCAGCGACAAGCAGGGGGCTGTTCCGACAAGCTTTGGCCCCGACAAGGACAACTCTGCGCAGGAGCAAGAAGAGGTGCGGAAGAAGATGGTACAGCGCCCAGTGTATTTTGTAAGTTCCCTCTTGTAGGGGGCTAGATCAAAATACTCTGGGGTGCAAAAGTTGCTTTTCAGCCTCCTCATGGCCTCGAGAAAGCTGCGCCATTACTTCCAAGCACATGAGATAACAGTGGTCACTCGCTTTCCGCTGAAGAGGATATTACACAATCCAGAAGCAACAGGCAGGATTGTTGAGTGGGCACTGGAACTGTCGAGCTTTGGACTCAAGTTTGAAAGTACTTCAACCATACAGAGCTGAGCTTTGGCAGAATTCATAGCTGAATGGACCCCGACGCCCGATGAAGAAGTTCCAGAGACAAGTGTACCCGTACAAGAAGCGACAAGTGAATGGGTGATGTACTTTGATGGTGCCTTCTCGCTGCAAGGCGCCGGTGCCGGCGTGGTACTCATCGCGCCCACCGGAGAGCACCTCAAGTATGTTATCCAGATGCACTTTCCCAGGGAGCAAGCGACAAACAACACTGCTGAGTATGAAGGCTTGCTCGCCGGCCTCAGGATTGCGGCCGAACTTGGGATCAGGAAGCTGATTGTCCGGGGAGATTCTCAGTTGGTGGTCCGACAAGTTAACAAGAGTTACCAGAGCCCTTTGATGGAAGCTTATGTAGATGAAGTGAGGAAGCTTGAAGAACACTTTGAAGGTCTGCAAATGGAGCACGTTCCAAGAGCTCAGAATGACATTGCGGATGGCCTCTCAAAGTGTGTTGCGATGAAGTTACCTGTGGAACCAGGGACCTTTTTGCTCAAGCTGACTCAGCCATCCGTTACACCATCAATTGGGCAGTCCAAGAAGAGAAAGTTGGTCTCCGGCGACTACTTGCCGGCGGATCTTCCTGAAACCGCCGCCAAGGTCCCCAAGATCAACGATCAGAACGCTGAGGGACAGATTGCTCCTGCAGATCCTCGCATCTGTATAGTTGAAGCAAGCGTTCCCGACAAGCCTCGCCCCGGCGAGCTTGCCGGGGGACCATCAGCTCCGGCAGAACCAGAGGTCCTTGCCGTAGAAGCTGGGGTTCCCGCAGCGGCCCTCATGCCTTTAGTCCTTGCCGTTGAGCCCCGGGCTCCGGCATGGGCGCAACAGATCGTCCGTTTTCTGCAAACTGGAGAACTTCCCGATGACCCAGCAGAGATAGAGAAGATAACCGGGCAGTCAAGTATGTACCAGTTCGTGGATAACGAGCTGTACAGAAGAAGACTCAATGGTGTCAGGTTGAAATGCATCTCCAGGGAAGATGGACAGAAGCTGTTGGCGGAAATACACGGAGGCATATGCGGCCACCACTTTGGCGCAAGGGCACTTGCCGGAAAGGCGTTCCGGCAAGGGTTCTTTTGGCAGGAAGCCCTCCAAGATGCAACTGCACAAGTAACTAAATGTGAAGCGTGCCAGTTCCATGCCAAATAAATTCATCAGCCAGCTCAAGCTCTCCAGACGATCCCTTTGTCCTGGCCCTTCTCGGTCTGGGGGCTCGATATCCTCGGCCCCTTCCCCCGAGCTGTCGGGGGCTTTGAGTACTTGTACGTTGCAATCGACAAGTTCACAAAGTGGCCAGAAGTGGAACCAGTGAGAAAGGTGACAACACAGTCAGCAGTCAGGTTCTTTAGGTCAATTGTTTGCCGTTTCGGGATCCCTAACAGGATCATCACCGATAACGGTACGCAATTTACTAGTCGCACCTTCATGCAGTACGTCCAAGACCTTGGCGCCAAGGTCTGTTTCGCTTCTGTTGCTCACCCGAGGAGCAATGGTCAAGCGGAGAGGGCCAATGCTGAAGTGCTGCGCGGACTCAAGACAAGAACCTTTGACAGGCTGCGCAAGTGCGGAAAAAACTGGATAGAGGAGCTACCGGCGGCTCTTTGGTCAATCAGGACGACACCAAGTCGAGCCACCGGACAGACACCCTTTGCTCTAGTCTATGGAGCAGAAGCAGTTCTCCCCGCGGAACTCGTGTACGGATCTCCTCGAGTGCTCGCTTATGATGAGCTCGAGCAAGAGCAACTGCGACAAGATGATGCATTGCTCCTCGAGGAGGAACGTCTCCAGGCTGCTGTACGAGCTGCTCGATACCAGCAAGCCTTGCGCCGCTATCATAGCCGCAAGGTTAAGGCCAGGAGTCTCGAGGAAGGCGACCTTGTTCTTCGGCGTGTTCAGTCCGCCAAGAATTCCAACAAGTTGACGCCGAAGTGGGAAGGCCCTTATCGGGTGAGACAAGTCACAAGGCCCGGAGCTGTCCGCCTTGAGACCGAAGAAGGCTTACCGGTGAGCAACTCCTGGAACATAGAGCATCTTCGCAAGTTTCACCCATAAGGCGCGGTTGCCGTGACCCGCTCCGGCAACCACCTTTTTGTACAAGCCTTGCCGCTGCTGCATGTAACCCTTTGTACAAAGCCGGGCGCAGACCCCGTGCATCAGTAAAGCTTTTGTGTTTTGCGCCTATTTGCCTCTTCCATGCTCTTCTTTGTTATTTGCATGCATTATTTGGCATCTTGTGCAACACACGTATCCGGTAAGCATTATCACGCCGAAAGGCCATATACTTTTTTCCCTCTTCTTTTTCTTTCCCTCTTAAGCAGAAGGAACGTTCCTCGCGCACAAGTTTGCCGGGGGGGAAGGAGATGGAAGAGGAACCAAGTGCTGTTCAAGAAAGTGAAACCTTGCCGGAGAAACAAGCAATATATGAAAGCTAAGTTGCCAGAATTTGAGCAGTTCAAATTTTTAAATTTTTGGTTATCTTCCTTGAACAACCACACTTTGTATGGAAAACCTGTGCGCGGAGGAACCTACCCGTGGCTAGCCGCACCCTTATCTTGTTTTCGAGTACGCTCAACGACTTAAGTGAGCTGCGACAAGTGTCGCGCCCTTGCTTCGTTTTCGAGTTCACTCAGCAAGCTAAGTGTGTTGCGACTAGTTACGGCAAGGTTGCTTGCCGGTAAGACCTTGACCAGCAGGCTGCTCAGAGTCCAGCACTCAGCGCTCGCGGCAAGGACCCTTTGCCGGCAAGCTCCCTGGAAGCGTAGGGTGAAAAGCATACAAAGTAAAGGACCAAGACAAGGGAGATAACATTGCACTGATTGATCAAAACAAGATAATATCTTACAAGGGATAACTTGTCGCAATCACTAATAAGTTCGTGCCCATGGCACACTTTGCAGTAACAAAGGAAATAAAAAGGAAGAGGCCTAATCTACGCGGTCGCCTTCAACCCTGGAGATCTTGTTCACCTTGGCGATAATGTGGGCGACCTGCGCCTTCAGCGCCTCCATATCCGCGTCGGCCGGCAAGCTACGGAGAATGTTGACAAGATTTATGCCCGGATTGCGGTACACTATCTTCGTCAGGACGCGCTCCAAGGTTCCCGCGCAGAGCTGGCGCGACTCCTCGGCCAGTTGCGCGGGAAGCTTCTTCTGAAGATTTGCAAGGGTCGGCGCAACCCCTCTGAAGAAAAGGCTGAGCTTGGCGCTGTGGGGGAGGTTTGGATCCGGAGAGTATATGAGATGCTCAACCCTCAGCACCATCAGCTCCTTGTCGATGGCAGCGGCGGAGGCCACCAAGTCTTCGGTCCATACCTCGACGGTCCGGCGGAAGTTCTCAGCTGAAGTGGCGGCGCTCTCCACCAGGCCTCGCTCCTTACGGAGCTCGTCCTTCAGCTTGGTTTCCCGGTCCCGGACGGCGTCGAGCGAGTCCTTCAGCGTGGAAACCTTCAGCTCTAGATCTGCAATTGAGTCCTTGGCGGCCTTCAGCTCGTCGCCTTGCTTGGAAAGACGCACCTGGAGTTCGGAGTTAGTGTGGGCATCCTTCTCGCGCTCTATATTGAGCGCGGTGACCCTATCTGCGCTCGCCTTTAGGTACTCCTCCAGCTGCGCCACCTTGGCCTCGAGCTCCTTCTTGGCGGTCTCCGCGGTCTCCGCGGCGGCCTTCGCCTCCTTCAGCTCCCCGCCAAGGGCCTGCTCCTGGGCGGTAAGGTCTTCCTCGTGAGCGTCAAGGTTGACCTTCCGTTGGGTGAGCTCTCCTTCTCGCCGGGACAGCGCTTCTCCGGCGAGTCGCTGCTGCTCCTCGGCCTCAGCTTTCTCCAGAAGCCATTCCTGGTACTCTCCGGCGAGCCTCTCGCGCGCCTCAGCCACGTCGCGGAGAGCCGCTTGGTTGGCGGCGCGGAGCTCCGCCGCGCGTTTCTCCATGTCAGCTGCGGCCTTGGCGGTGAGGGCCTCCCGAGATTCAAGCTTCGCCTGCCTGGCCCGGTAAAGGGCCAGGAGCCGGTGGAGCAACTTCTCCTCCTCGGGCTCGTCACTCCCGCCAGGCGCCTCGACAATCTTCAGACCCGCGGAGGCGAGGACCTCTCCATCAAAGGCCTCTCCCTCCGCGGGGGCTCGCGACGAAGACTGTCGAGGCGCCTGGCGGGAGTGATCTCCGGGTGCTCCTGTGGCTGCGGCTCCACCTCTGCATAAGACAAAAACAACAAGATGTTAGTATAAACAAGATCCTCAAGCGCGCCCGACGAGTGGTAAGATCAAGCCCAGACTTACGCTGGGGGCTGCGCTGGGGGCTGCTCCTCGGAGCAGCGCTCGGGTCCGGCAGGCTCGTCGCCGGCGCGTTTCCCGTCGCCGCGGCGGGCGAGTCATCCTCGACCTCGACCACGGGAACTTTGGCCTTTTTCGCCACTCGCTGGGCCAGGGTCCTGAAATCAAAGCAAGAAGCAAGATCAGAATCATCAAGGAAAGAATCAAGACAAAGAAAAAGAGATACAAAACTTCAAGTCCTTACTCCTGTTCCTCGTCGTCGTCGTCGTCGCTCAAGGCGGAAAAGTCGAACGCCACCTGAGGTGCGTCCGCGCGAGGGGCAGGAGGCGAAGACTCCCTCGGGCGCTTGGCGGTCCCCGAGGCTGGGGGCTGCGTAGGCCCGGCCCCTGTGGACGCCGAGGCCCGGGGAGCGGGCGGAGCATCCGCTCCGCTCTGAGAAGACCCTCCTCCGCTTGGCGCTGACGTGCGGGGCGCCTCCGCCGTGGCCTGTGTGCGGGTCGCCCCCGCCGTGGTTGGTGCGCCGGGCGCCCCCGTCGCAGCTTGGCTCCCCCGGGTAGCTCGCGTCGCCCGGCGAGTTGGTTGTTGTCGGGGCGCCTGCGCCCTCGTCCCCGTCGTCGCCTTGCGGAGACGCTTCAGCGGAGATCGCCTGGGACTTGCCCGAGGCGGGGATGTCTCCGATGACGAAGAGACGTCGTCGTTGTAGAGCCCCAGAGATCCGTCGAAGTCCTCGCCGGCTCCGGCGTCCTCCTCCTCCTCCTCGGCCGGCTCGCTGGGCCCGGCGCCCTGCCCTGCGGCCGTGCTCCCTCCGGCGCCTCTGTTTCCTCCGGCAACCTCGCCTCTCGCCGCGGCCTCGGTCACAATTCCGGGGATCCCAGAGTGCCTCAAAGAAGGGACCCCGGCGAGCTCGTCGGGAGGAAGCTGTAGCAGCCTGCGGATCTCCGCCTCCTCTGCTTGGCAGGACGCATCCGCAGCCTCTGCCTCTTCAACTGTGTAGCCAAACTCTCCTGCCACTGCGGCTGCAGTGGCCTCTTCTACCCGAGAAGCTATATAAGCAATCTCCTGCTCAGTGGTGTCCCGGGTGAGCCCCTTGGTCTCCTCCTTGTTCTTCGGCACCTCCACCAGGTTGTCGAAGAAGCTCATGATGGCATCTGGCGTGGGCAGTATCCATGTGCGGTCGACGCCATGCGAGTCACATGCGGGCATCATTGCGCGTAGGGGATCCCGGGCCGTGCTGTTGCATAGGGGCACCACTCCCCGGGGAGCTCTAAACCACTCTGGGTGGGCCGGGTCGTGCTTAAAAGTTCCCGGACCATCCCCTTCAGCTCCAGCGACGTGAAGTTGAAGTTTAGCCCTGGGCGCAGTCTCATTATGTCCGCCGCGTTGCCGTACTCCCACGCTGGCCTCTTCCTATCCTGGAGAGGGGCGATGCGGCGGCGGAGGAAGTCTGCTCCTACTTCTCCCATGGACAACTTGGCTGCCCGGAGACGAAGAATTCTGACAAGGGCGACGTTGAGCTTGATGTCGTCCGAGTCCAGCTCACTCCAGTCCCTGCCGCGCACTATGGCGGTTGTGCGCGGCGCGGTGAAGGGCTGCGGCTCGTCCTCTACTATCCAGCACCAATCCGCGCGCCACTCCTCCCACTTGCCGCGGAGCTCCCCTCGCAGATAGGACTCCTTCTTGTTCAAGCGGAAGACCCAAGAAATTCCTCCGGAGAGAGGGGCGCCGGCCTCTACTCTAGGCGTAAAGAAGTGCCTAAACAACGCTACATTCGGATAGATCCCTATATAGTTTTCGCACAGATGTGCGAAAACCGCCATCGTGAGGATGGCGTTGGGGGTGAAGTCTAGAAGGTGGAGGTTGTAGGTGTTCATGATATCGCAGAAAAATTCAGAAAAGGGAGGACAAAGGCCGCAGTGGAAGAAAACAGTGAAGAAGAAGTACCCGCCGAGGTACATGTCCTTGGCAGCGGCGGGATAAGCTCTGGTCCGGGGATGCGCCTTGGTCTCCTTGGCCCAGAACAAGTAATACTTGTTCCAGAGCTCCCGCGCGCCGAGCCTTGGCGCGAAGACGACGTTCCTCTTCCGCAGAAGGGCGAGCCTCGCCGCCTGCTCGAATTTCTCTTTCTTGGTCTTCTCCGCCTTCGCCTTCTCGGTCTTCGGGGCCATGGCGGAGGCGGCGAGGGGTGGAGAGCGGAGAGTCCGGCGGCGCCGCAGATGCGGAAGACGGCGGAGGAGGTGTGGAGTCGGGGCGCAAAGGGGAATTTCTGGAGATAGAAGAAGCAATGAAGACGAAGTAAGGTAACGGCCCCTGCTTCCTCTGCTTTTAAGGGGGAAGTGGGGGACGCTCCGCATTTCCCATTAAGGAACGTGGCCACGTTCCCTCCCACGACGCCGCAATCGACGTGTGCCGTTACGGAGGGACGCGGCGGATGCGGAAGGGGATTCGGCGTGCCGTGGGCCACGCGTGCCCGTGCACTGTTTTGGGCCTGGCCCAACAACGCTCGGCACCGTGTGTGGCCCATGCCCGGGGGCTCCTGTCGGTGTACTAAGGTAGGGGTACCTCAGTACCCCAACTTGTGCACGGGCAGTAGCAGCTTCCCGCGGCAGGGCCTACCACGTGGTCACCGGAGACCTTTTCTGCTCCATATAAAGCCATTCAAAAACAAAGTATGCGAGACAGAAGATCGAGGCCCCGGCAAGTGGAGCTTGCCGGGAAGGCCGTCCCAGGCTCAAGATTACCTCATTAGCACAAGACCCTGGCAAGAGGAGCTTGCCAGGAAGACTAGAAGATCACATTTCAGAAGACATGCCTCGGCGCGGCATGCGCCCTGGCAGGGCCCGGGGAGCGACGAGCTTCAGAGCCCGACAAGCTTCCGGGCCCGGCAAGGTCAAGGCCCCGGCAAGGTGCTTGCCGGGGAGAGTCACGCTGTGTGCCCGCGCTCCAGCTCATCGAACCACGCGTCGCCCTGGGGCCACTCCAGGGACGCGTGGCGGATGGCTGTGCAGCCTGGGGGACACGGTGGCGCTCCACGGTGGTAAAGCCATCGCCGTGGCAAACGGAGACGCAAGGGCGGGCGCTTTTGGGGTCGACGGCGACGGGCATTAAATGCTCTTGTCCCCCACTGTCAAAGTAGGTGGTGACCACTGTTCATCCACTGTTGCTCCACTATTCCCGCACTGTTACAACTACCACCACTATTACATTTTTACCCTTTCTCCTACGTTGACACCTGTCGGTGACCCCTTGAGCTATAAAAGGAGGCCCATGCACAACGTAGAAAGGGTTCGGAAGCTAGATCGCTCATTCGCTCGGTGTAGCTAGTTCTTCAAGCTCCCGAGCTCCAACACTCAATAACAAACTAAGCAGGAGTAGGGTTTTACGCGCCCGTCGCGGCCCGAACCTGGGTAAACTGCCCGCGTGTTCTCCACGATCTGCTCTTCGTGCTCCCTCCGCTCCCTCACCGCACAAACAAGGGGCTCCGGTCCCATAGGTGCTCGTGGTGGACAGTTTCCCCCGACAATCTACTTTACTTTACCGCTTTTATTTGCTGTTTTATTAAACCAAAAATACCAAAAATATAAACTATCATCTCTATCAGATCTCACTTTCGTAAGTGACCATAAAGGGATTGACAACCCCTTATCGCGTTGGCTGCGAAGTTCTTATTTGTTTGTGCAGGTGCGAGGGAGTCGCGCGTGGTCTTCTACTGGATTGATACCTTGGTTCTCAAAAACTGAGGAAAATACTTACGCTACTGTGCTGCATCTCACTTTCCTCTTCGAGGGAATACAACGCAAGCTCAAGAGGTAGCAAGAAGAATTTCTGGCGCCGTTGCCGGGGAGACTTACGCAATATTCATATACCAAGTACCTATCACAAACCCTTATCCTTCGCATTACATTTATTTGACTCTTGTTTTCCTCTCCCCCACTTCACCCTTGCCATTTTATTTGGCCTTCTTCTGCCGTGTGTTTATCGTTCGCTTGCCTTCTGTTTGCTTGTGTGCTATGTGCCATTTATTAGCTTGCATCTTCGCTTGCTAAAGTATGGATCCTCATCCACTTGCTAATCTCTTTAAGAGATCCAATTGTGTTGAACCTATTGTTAGTGAGTTGCGTGCACTAGATTATCTTTATGGGGTTTTGCTTGAAATTTATGAATCTGAAAATTGTGAGGAATTGTTAAAAGAAAAAGTGATTCATGTTAGCTCCTTAAATAAAAAGCATGATTGCAATGATTTTACTATAAACTCTATTAATTTCAATTGTGCTAATGATATGGAAAACCCTAAGCTTGGGGATGCTAGTATTGCTATGTCCACTACTTGTTGCAATGATCATGATTGGGGTGATTCTTCTTATGATATTGAAAAATTATTTAATCCCCATGATGAATGTAAGATTGATAATGTTTGAAATAATATTGAAAGTGGGCTTGGAGAGGTCATGACTTTAGTTAATATTGATCCCACTATTTCGGAAGAGTGTCAACTTCGCATGCATGTGGATCGTGTTGAGAATATGTTATGTGATAGCTATATTGTTGAATTTGCTTATGATTCTACATGCCATTACTATGAGAGAGGAAAATATGGTTGTAGAAATTTTTGTGTTACTAAATTACCCCTCACTATGTTCAGATTGATCTTGTTTCTTTCTTCTTCCTTGGATATGCTAGAAATAGATTGCCTTGATAATTTGTTTGCATATAAGATGCCTATGCATAGGAAGTATGTTAGACTTAGATGTGTTTGTCACATGTTTTATGATGCTCTCTTTGTGCTTCAATTCTTGTCTTTCATGTGAGCATAATTAAAATCGTGCCTAGCTAGGGGCGTAAAACGATAGCGCTTGTTGGGAGGTAACCCAATCTTATGTTTTTTGTTTTTGTTGCTGTTAGGGAATAAATATTGCATCTAGCCTCTGATTAGATGTGGTTTTATGTTTTGTTTAGTGTTTGTGCCAAGTAGAACCTTTGGTAAGTCTTGTGTGAAGTTTATATGATCTTGCTGTGAAAAACAGAATCGTTAGCGCTCGCTAAAGTAGTCGTGGTATTTTACTGGAGCGTGATTTTTAGTTGATTATTTTTTATACTTATTGGTAGACAAATTTCTCAAATTTATCAATTTAGTTTGAATTTTTTGGAGTTCCAGAAGTAGGCGAACCCTGCAGATTACTACAGACTGTTCTCTCTTTGACAGATTCTGTTTTCGTGTGTTGTTTGCTTATTCCGATGCATCTATGAGTAATATTGGAGGATATGAACCATAGAGAAGTTGGAGTACAGTAGGTTTAACACCAATATAAACAAAGAATGAATTCCTTGCTGTAACTTTGAGTAGTAGTTTGCTTTCTCATACTAACGGAGCTCACGAGAATTTTTGTCTAAGTTTTGTGTTGTGAAGTTTTCAAGTTTTGAGTATTGCTTTGATGGACTATGGAACAAGGAGTAGCAAAGGCCTAAGCTTGGGGATGACCAAGTCACCCCATGTAAATTCAATATGATCAAAAGCCTAAGCTTGGGGATGCCCCGGGAAGGCACCCCCTCTTTTGTTTTCATCCATCAGTAACTATACTTGGAGCTATATTTTTATTCGCAACATGCTATGTGTTTTGCTTGGAGCGTCTTGTATAATTTGAGTCTTTGCTTGTTAGATTTCCACAATCATCCTTGCTGAACACACCTATTTGAGAGAGTTAAACATGGCCTAGAAATGATTAGAACACTCTTTGTGCTTCACTTATATCTTTTGAGTTGAATAATTTTTGCTCTAGTGCTTCACTTATATCTTTTAGAGCATGGTGGTGGTAATATTTTGTAGAAGTTGTTGAACTCTCATGCTTCGCTTATATATATTTGAGAGTCTATTAAAACATCATGGTAAAGTGTTTAGTCTAAAGAAACTAGTCTTCACATGATAAACATCCAATGTCAATGTAGTAAAAAAATTCACACCAAGTGCATTGAATAGAATGAGATGTTGGATGCTTGATAATCGTTTTGAGATATGAGGATAGTGATATTAGAGTCATGCTAGTGGAGTTATTATGAAATTGATAAATGCTTGTGTTAAGATTAGTGATTCCCGTATCATGCACGTATGATGAACCGCTATGTGACGAAGTTAGAGCATGAGGTATTTGTTGAGTGCCAACCTTTGTGTGGAGGTCGGGGGCGCGCGATGGTTAACTCCTACCAACCTCCCCCCTAGGAGGATGCGTTGATTGCTTTGTTTTGATGACTCGTAAATTTTTTCAATAAATATATGAGTTCTTGTGACTAATGTTGATTCCATGGATTATACACACTCTCACCCTTCCGCCATTGCTAGCCTTTCTTGTACCGCGCAACTTTTGCCGGTACCATAAACGCACTATATATCCTTCCTCAAAGCAGCCACCATATTGTTCCTCAAAACAGCCACCATACCTACCTATCATGGCATTTCCATAGCCTTTCCGAGATATATTGCCATGCAACTTTCCACCGTTCCGTTTATATGACACGCATCATATTGTCATAGTGCCATGCATGATCATGTAGTTGACATCGTAGTTGTGGCAAAGCCACCATGCATAATTTTTCATACATGTTGCTCTTGATTCATTGCACATACCGGTATACCGCCGGAGGCATTCATGTAGAGTCATACTTGTTGTAGTATCGAGTTGTAATTTTGAGTTGTAACAAAAAGTGAGATTATCATCATTATTAGAGCATTTTCCCATGTGAGGAAATGCCAATAAAAAAAGAGATGGCCCAAAAAAATAGAGAGGGGCTAATAAAAAAAAGGGCCCCTCCAAAAAAATGAGAGAAAAGAGAGAAGGGACAATTGCTACTATTTTTTTCCACACTTGTGCTTCAAAGTAGCACCATGTTCTTCATTGTAGAGAGTCTCATGCTTAGTCACTTTCATATACTAGTGGGAATTTTCATTATAGAACTTGGCTTGTATATTCCAACAATGGGCTTCCTCAAATGCCCTAGGTCTTCGTGAGCAAGCAAGTTGTATGCACACCCACAAGTTTCTTTTGTTGAGCTTTCATTCATATTTAGCTCTAGTGCATCCGTTGCATGACAATCCCTACTCACTCACGTTGATATATATTGATGGGCATCTCCATAGCCCGTTGATAGGCCTAGTCGATGTGAGACTATCTCCCTCCTTTTTGTCTTCTCCACAACCACCTCTATTCCACCCATAGTGCTATATCCATGGCTCACGCTCATGTATTGCGTGAAAGTTGAAAGGTTTGAAAAGATAGAGTATGAAAAGAAATGCTTGGTTGAAATCGGGGTTGTGCATGATATGAATATTTTGTGTGATGAAGAGGGAGCATAGCCAGACTATATGATTTTGTAGGGATAACTTTCTTTAGCCATAGTATTTTGAGAAGACATGATTGCTTTGTTAGTATGGCTTGTAGTATTGTTATTTATTATGCCAATATAGACTTTTATCTTGAATCTTTCAGATCTGAACATTCATGCCACAATTAAGAGAATTACATTGAAAAACTATATTGGTTAGCATTACAACAAGTATGGCTTGAAGTATTGCTTGGCAACGATGGCAGTTTCGAGCAGAGCAGGCTTGCAGATGGGTCTTGGTAGTCGGTCTCTTCCGGCGTGTTCGAGGGGTCGCTTTGCCCCGCTTTGTCTTCCTGAAGTCGGAGCTGCTGAGGAGGGGCCTTGCGGTGATGATGACACGAGACGGGTGGTCAGCTCTGGCGCTGGCTCGGCGCAAGCCCAACGCTTTTTCCCCTGGGATGCTCGGCGATAGAGTCGGAGCTGTCTGGGCGCCGGCGCGTGTGGCTGACTGTTTGGCATCGACTGGCACAGGCCTCGACGCTTGTTTGCGGTGAGGGCTTCTTCGGTGGTCGTCGATGGTGGAGTCGGTGTCGCTCTCGCGGAGGTGTGATGACGATGACGCCGGGCTGCAACCTCGACGACGCTTTCCTTCTCGGCGGCGTGTGTGCGTTCTTGTGCGGGTGGCCAGGTCGCCATGTGTGTCCTGTGTGGGCATGTTGTAACGGTTTTTGCCCGGTTTTCCGTGAATTAATCGGGCAACTCTTTTCTTCTTTATTAATGAGATGAGGCAAAACTTTTGCCTCCGTTTCGAAAAATATATATATTGGTTAGCATTCCACATCAAAAATTCTTTCTTTATCATTTACCTACTCGATGATGAGTAGGAATTAAGCTTGGGGATGCTTGATACGTCTCCAACGTACCTATACTTTTTGATTGTTCCATGCTATTATTTATGAAGTCCTGGATGTTTAATGGGCTTTATCATTCACTTTTATATCATTTTTGGGACTAACCTACTAACCCAATGGCCCAGTCCAGATTGCTGTTTTTTGCCTATTTCAGGGTTTTGCAGAAAAAGAATATCAAATGGAGTCCAAACGGAATGAAACCTCCGCGAGAGATATTTTTGGAGAAAATCATGCTCGGGAAACTTCAGGACCAAGTCAGGGGACTAAAGGCCTGCCCTCGAGGGTGGGGGGGGGGGCGCCCCCCTTCCCAGGGCGCAACCCCTGCCTCGAGGCTGGCCCGTGTGGCCCCCGGTGCCCTCCTTCTTCCTATATATACCTGCGTACTCCAGAAACTCCATACGCAGAGAGAAAACCCTAATTCCACCACCGTAACCTCTGTTCCCGTGGAGATCCCATCTTGGAGCCTGTTCCGGGAGGGGGATCCATCACGGAGGCCTTCATCATCATCATCATCGCCCTCACCATGAGTTGTGAGTAGTTTACCACAGACCTTCGGGTCCATAGCTAGTATCTAGATGGCTTCTTCTCTCTCTCCGGATCTCAATACAAAGTTCTCGGTCTTCGAGGAGATCTATTCGATGTAATCTCTTTTTGCGGTGTGTTTGTCGAGATCCAATGAATTGTGTGTTTATGATCAAGGTTATCTATGAAAGATATTTGGTTCTTCTCTGAACTTTTTATGTGTGCTCATAATATCCTTGCAAGTCTCTTCGAATTATTGGTTTGGTTTGGCCTACTAGATCTATAGTTCTTGCAATGGGAGAAGTGCTTGGCTTTGGGTTCAATCTTGCAGTGTCCTTTCCCAGTGACAGTAGGGGCAGCAAGGCACGTATTGTATTGTTGCCATCGAGGATAAAAAGATGGGGTTTTCATCATATTGCTTGAGTTTATCCCTCTACATCATGTCATCTTGCTTAAGGCGTTACTCTGTTCGTATGAACTCAATACACTAGATGCATGCTGGATAGCGGTCGATGTGTGGAGTAATTGTAGTAGATGCAAAATCGTTTCGGTCTACTTGTCTCAGACGTGATGCCTATATACAATGATCATGCCTAGATAGTCTCATAATTATTCGCTTTTCTATCAATTGCTCGACAGTAAATTTTTTACCCGCCGTAGAATATCGCTATCATGAGAGAAGCCACTAGAGAAAACTATGGCCCCCGGGTCTATTCTCAACATATCAATCTACATCTACTTTACTTTACCGCTTTTATTTGCTGTTTTATTAAACCAAAAATACCAAAAATATAAACTATCATCTCTATCAGATCTCACTTTCGTAAGTGACCGTAAAGGGATTGACAACCCCTTATCGCATTGGCTGCGAAGTTCTTATTTGTTTGTGCAGGTGCGAGGGACTCACACGTGGTCTCCTACTGGATTGATACCTTGGTTTTCAAAAACTGAGGGAAATACTTACGCTACTGTGCTGCATCTCCCTTTCCTCTTCGAGGGAATACAACGCAAGCTCTAGAGGTAGCAGTGTTCTCCTTAGTATGCACCATTGCGAAAGTTCGTCGTGCCGAGACACCACGTGATGATCGGGTGTGATAAGCTCTACGTTCAAATACAATGGGTGTAAGACAGTTTTGCACATGCAGAATACTCGGGTTAAACTTGACGAGCCTAGCATGTACAGACACGACATCGGAACACTGGAGACCGAAAGGTCGAGCGTGAATCATATAGTAGATATGATCAACATAAAGATGTTCACCATTGAAAACTACTCCATCTCACGTGATGATCGGACATGGTTTAGTTGATTTGGATCACGTGATCATTTAGATGACCGGAGGGATGTCTATCTAAGTGGGAGTTCTTTAAGTAATATGATTAATTGAACTTTAATTTATCATGAACTTAGTCCTGGTAGCATTAGCATATCTATGTTGTAGATCAATAGCTCGCGTTATAGATCCCCTATGTTTTCGATATGTTCCTCGAGAAAACTAATTTGAAAGATGTTAGTAGCTGTGATGCAGACTAGGTCTGTGATATGAGGATTATCCTCATTGCTGCACAGAAGTATTATGTCCTTGATGCACCGCTAGGTGACAGACCTATTGCAGGAGCAGATGCAAACGTTATGAACGTTTTGACAAAAGCTCGGTATGATGACTACTTGATAGTTTAGTGCACCATGCTTTACGGCTTATAACCGGGACTTCAAAAACTTTTTGAACGCCACAGAGCATATGAGATGTTCCAAGAGTTGAAATTAGTATTTCATACTCATGCCCGTGTCGAGAGGTATAAGACCTCTGATAGTACTTCGCCAACAAGATGGAGGAGAATAGCTCAACCAGTGAGCATGTGCTCAGATTGTCTGGGTACTACAATTGCTTGAATCAAGTGGGAGTTAATATTCCAGATAAGATAGTAATTGACAAAGTTCTCTAGACACTATCACCAAGTTAGTAGAACTTCGTGATGAACTATAATATGCAAGGGATGACGAAAGTAATTCCCGAGCTCTTCGCGATGCTGAAATCGGCGAAGGTAGAAATCAAGAAACAACATCAAGTGTTGATGGTTAACAAGACCACTTGTTTCAAGTAAAGGGCAAAGGGATAGAAGGGGAACTTCAAGAAGAATGACAAGCAAGTTGTCACTCCCGTGAAGAAACCCAAAGCTAAACTCAAGCCTGAAACTAAGTGCTTCTACTGCAAAGGAAATGGTCACTAGAAGTGGAACTGCCCTAGATACTTGGTCGATAAGAAGGATGGCAAAGTGAGCAAAGGTATATTTGATATATAGATTATTGATGTGTACTTTACTAGTGTTCATAGAAACCCCTGGGTATTTAATACCGGTTCAGTTGCTAAAATTAGTAACTCGAAATGGGAGTTGCAGAATGAACAGAGACTAGTTAAAGGTGAAGTGACTATGTGTGTTGGAAGTGGTTCCAAGATTGATATGGTCATCATCGCACACTCCCTATACTTTCGGAATTAGTGTAGAACCTAAATAAATGTTATTTGGCATTTGCATTAAGCATGAATATGATTTGATCATGTTTGTTGCAATACGGTTATTCATTTAAAGTCATAGAATAATTGTTATTCTGTTTACATGAATAAAGCCTTATATGGTCATACACCCAATGAAAATAGTTTGTTGGATCTCGATCGTAGTGATACACATATTCATAATATTGAAGCCAAAAGATGCAAGGTTAATAATGATAGTGCAACTTATTTGTGGCACTGCCGTTTAGGTCATATTGGTGTAAATCGCATGAAGAAACTCCATAGTGATGGACTTTTGGAATCACATGATTATGAATCACTTGGTGCTTGCGATCCATGCCTCATGGGCAAGATGACTAAAACTCCGTTCTCCGGAACAATGGAGCGAGCAACAGATTTGTCGGAAATCATACATACTGATGTATGTGGACCGATGAGTGTTGAGGCTCGCGACGGGTATCGTTATTTTCTGACCTTCACTGATGATTTGAGCAGATATGGGTATATCTACTTGATGAAGCACAAGTCTGAAACATTTCAGAAATTTAAAGAATTTCATAGTGAAGTAGAGAATCATCGTGACAAGAAAATAAAGTTTCTATGATCTGATCATGGAGGTGAATATTTGAGTTACGAGTTTGGTCTTCATTTAAAACAATGTGGAATAGTTTCACAACTCACGCCACCCGGAACACCACAGCGTAATGGTGTGTCCGGACGTCGTAACCGTACTTTATTGGATATGGTGCGGTCTATGATGTCTATTACCGATTTACCACTATCGTTTTGGGGTTATGCTTTAGAGACAGCTGCATTGACGTTAAATAGGGCACCATCTAAATCCGTTGAGACGACGCCTTATGAACTATGGTTTGGAAAGAAACCAAAGTTGTCGTTTCTTAAAGTTTGGGGCTGTGATGATTATGTGAAAAAAACTTCAACCTGGTAAGCTCGAACCCAAGTCGGAGAAATGTGTCTTCATAGGATACCCAAAAGAGACTGTTGGGTACACCTTCTATCACAGATCTGAAGGCAAGATATTCGTTGCTAAGAATGGATCCTTTCTAGAGAAGGAGTTTCTCTCAAAAGAAGTGAGTGGGAGGAAAGTAGAACTTGATGAGGTAATTGTACCTTCTCCCGAGTTGGAAAGTAGTACATCACAGAAACTGGTTCCAGTGATTCCTACACCAATTAGTGAGGAAGCTAATGATGATGATCATGAAACTTCGGATCAAGTTACTGCTGAACTTCGTAGATCAACTTGAGTATGTTCTGCACAAGAGTGGTACGGCAACCTAGTTCTGAAAGTCACGTTACTAGACCATGATGAACCTACGAACTATGAGGAAGCGGTGATGAGCCCAGATTCTGCAAAATGGCTTGAGGCCATGAAATCTGAGATGGGGTCCATGTATGAGAGCAAAGTGTGGACTTTGGTTGACTTGCCCGATGATCGGCAAGCCATCGAAAATAAATGGAACTTCAAGAGGAAGACCGACGCCGACGGTAATGTTACTGTCTACAAAGATCGACTTGTTGCGAAAGGTTTTCGACAAGTTCAAGGAGTTGACTACGATGAGACTTTCTCACCTGTAGCGATGCTTAAGTCTGTCCGAATCATGTTAGCAATTGCCGCATTTTATGATTATGAAATCTGGCAAATGGATGACAAAACTGCATTTTTGAATGGATATCTCAAAGAGGAGTTGTATATGATGCAACCAGAAGGTTTTGTCAATCCTAAAGGTGCTAACAAAGTGTGCAAGCTCCAGCGACCCATCTATGGACTGTTGCAAGCATCTCGGAGTTGGAATATACGCCTTGATGAGGTGATCAAAGCCTATGGTTTTATACAGACTTGTGGTGAAGCCTGTATTTACAAGAAAGTGAGTGGGAGCACTACATCCTTTCTGATAAGTATATGTGAATGACATATTGTCGATCGGAAATGATGTAGAATTTTCTGGAAAGCATAAAGGAGTGTTTGAAAGGAGTTTTTTCAAAGAAAAACCTCGGTAAAGTTGCTTACATATTGAGCATCAAGATCTATAGAGATAGATCAAGACGCTTGATAAGTTTTTTCAATGAGTACATACCTTGACAAGATTTTGAAGTAGTTCAAAATGGAACAGTCAAAGAAAGAGTTCTTGCCTGTGTTGTAAGGTATGAAGTTGAGTAAGACTCAATGCCCGACCACTATAGAAGATAGAGAGAGAATGAAAGTCATTCCCTATGCCTCAACAATAGGTTCTATGAAGTACGCCATGCTGTATACCAGACCTATTGTATGCCCTGTCCTGATTTTGGCAAGGGAGTACAATTTTGATCTAGGAGTAGATCACTGGACAGCGGTCAAAATTGTCCTTAGTTACTGGATGACTAAGGAAAATATTTCTCGGTTATGGAGGTGATAAAGATTTCGTCGTAAAGAGTTACGTCAATGCAAGCTTTAACACCGATCTGGATGACTCTGAGTCTCGATCTGGATGCATATTGGAAGTGGGAGCAATTAGCTAAAGTAACTCTATGAAGAGCATTGCAGACATAGAAATTTGTGAAATACATACGTATCTGAATGTGTCACGCCCGTTGACTAAACTTCTCTCACAAGCAAAACATGATCACACCTTATTACTCTTTGGGTGTTAATCACATGGTGATGTGAACTAGATTGTTGACTCTAGTAAACCCTTTGGGTATTGGTCGCATGTCGATGAGAACTATGGGTATTAGTCACATGGTGATGTGAACTATTAGGTGTTAATCACATGGTGATGTGATCTAGATTATTGACTCTAGTGCAAGTGGAGACTGAAGGAAATATGCCCTAGAGGCAATAATAAAGTTATTATTTATTTCGTTATATCATGATAAATGTTTATTATTCATGCTATAATTGTATTAACCGGAAACTTAGTACATGTGTGAATACATAGACAAAACAGAGTGTCCCTAGTATGCCTCTACTAGACTAGCTCATTGATCAAAGATGGTTATGTTTTCATTTGATCAACGGGATCACATCATGATGTGATGGACATGACCCATCCGTTAGCTTAGCACTATGATCGTTTAGTTTTACTGCTATTGCTTTCTTCATGACTTATACATGTTCCTATGACTATGAGATTATGCAACTCCCGAATACCGGAGGAACACCTTGTGTGCTATCAAATGTCACAACGTAACTGGGTGATTATAAAGATGCTCTACAGGTGTCTCCGAAGGTGTTCGTGGTGTTGGAATAGATCAAGAATAGGATTTGTCACTCCGAGTGTCAGAGAGGTAGCTCTGGGCCCTCTCGGTAATACACATCATAATAAGCCTTGCAAGCAAATGACTAATGAGTTAGTCAAGAGATGATGTATTACGGAACGAGTAAAGAGACTTGCCGGTAACGATATTGAACTAGGTATTAAGATACCGACGATCGAATCTCGGGCAAGTAACATACCGATGACAAAGGGAACAACATATGTTGTTATGCGGTTTGACCGATAAAGATCTTCGTAGAATATGTAGGAGGCAATATGAGCATCCAGGTTCCGCTATTGGTTATTAACCAGAGATGAGTCTCAGTCATGTCTACATAGTTCTCGAACCCGTAGGGTCCGCACGCTTAACGTTTGATGACGATTGGTATTATGAGTTTATGTGTTTTGATGTACCGAAGGTAGTTCGGAGTCCCGGATGAGATCGCGGACATGACGAGGAGTCTCAAAATGGCCGAGACGTAAAGATCGATATATTGGATGACTATATTCGGACATCGGAAAGGTTCCGAGTGATTCGGATATTTTACGGAGTACCAGAGAGTTACGGGAATTCGTCGGGGAGTATATGGGCCTTATTGGGCTTTAGGGGAAAGAGAGAGAGGAGGCTGCACCCCCACCAAGGCCTAGTCCGAATTGGACTAGGGGGAGGGGCTGCGCCACCTCCTTCCTTCTCTTCTCTTTTCCCTTTCCTTCTCTCCTACTCCTAGTACTTGGAAGGGCTCCTAGTTCTACTAGGAAAGGGGGAATCCTACTCCCGGTGCGCTATAGAGAGGGCCGACCCTCCCTTGTGATGGCCTGGCTTATTAGGGATGATAGACTACTCATATCAATAAGGAATTCCTTCTTTTCCGGGAGCCCATTCGGATAGAACTCCAAAGTTAAGCGTGCTCAGCTTGGAGTAGTTTCAGGATGGGTGACCGACCGGGAAGTTACTCCCGGGTGCGCACGAGTGAGGACAAGGTGTGCAGAAAAGACTAGTATTGATATGTGAGGCCAGTCTAGATTCCGCCAGGAGTAACGACCACCGGCGGGTGTGTCCGGGGCGTTACAAGTTGGTATCAGAGCCGACCCTCGCGGTTACACGGATGTTTGCGGACAGTTTGCAGTCATGTTGTGCATGACGTTTGTGACCCGTCGTGGCACACGGCATGGCACATGTGCTGTCCTGGAAGCACAGACGGTTGTGCCAAGAGGGAACGTTCCCGTGGCCCGACGAGGACGTCGGTTCCTCTAAGTGAGGGTGTATGTGATGGCCTGGCTTATTAGGGATGATAGACTACTCATATCAATAAGGAATTCCTTCTTTTCCGGGAGCCCATTCGGATAGAACTCCAAAGTTAACCGTGCTCAGCTTGGAGTAGTTTCAGGATGGGTGACCGACCGGGAAGTTACTCCCGGGTGCGCACGAGTGAGGACAAAGTGTGCAGAAAAGACTAGTATTGATATGTGAGGCCAGTCTAGATTCCGCCAGGAGTAACGACCACCGGCGGGTGTGTCCGGGGCGTTACATCCCTCTCCTCCACTCCTTTATATACGGGGGTAGAGGCACCCCATAGACACACAAGTTGATCTCTCCAGCCGTGTGCGGTGCCCCCCTCCACAGAAACACACCCTGGTCATACCATTGAAGTGCTTAGGCGAAGCCCTGCGCCGGTAACTTCATCATATCCGTCACCATGCCGTCGTGCTGACGAAACTCTCCCGTGAAGCTCAACTGGATCAATAGCTCGTGGGACGTCATCATGCTGAACGCGGAGGCTCCGTACGTTCGGTGGTTGATCGGTTGGATTGCGAAGAAAGTTCGACTACATCAACCGTGTCACTAGACGCTTCCGCTCCCGGTCTACGAGGGTACGTGGACACACACTGTCCCCTCTCGTTGCTATGCATCTAGTAGATAGATCTTGCGTGATCGTAGGATTTTTTTTAAATACTACGTTCCCCAACACCCATTACAAAGCATCTCTTCCCATTGCCAGGGGTGGAGCTAGGATTTAAGCATAAGGGGGGGGGGGGCAGATGGCAATGAAGTCAGAAAATATTTTGTGCCTCACATACTACCTAATAGCTTTATACTGAAGTATCATTTGCATTTAGCTTTGCCTAGACAAAAAAATTCTTGCAGCTGGAGCATGGCTGATGTTGGTCAACAATTCCACATACGTGCCAAGGAGACCAAGTTGATAATCAAACTATTGTGGAAAACGATATGAAATGCCAACGCTACAAAACATTGTCATATGAAAATTTAAGATATACGAACTAGAATAATCTTTAATTATCAAATGGCTGGCTTTTAGTTTGCCTTTATATAGGTTTGGGTGGCAAATCATCACTGATAGTATTAGGAAATTTTATTGTTTAATTAGCAAAAATTGGTCAATGTAGCTAAAATACATACCTAGAGAATTAAATCTAGCCCCTCCACATCCCCTATACCGCTAGGTCGAAGTAGATCTGTTGGTCGTCGTTCACAGGGACGTAACAACCATCACTGTTTATGAATGCTCGGCCAAGCATTGACAGGTCCGAACTTTTGCGCGACTGCAGGTGCCTATACCCTAGCGCAACGACACATGAATCACACAACCAAAATAATTAAAAGTCTGATGTATTCCCTAAAAAAACTAAAATCTGATGTAGAAGTTAAACATGATACAAGATGAGCATTGGGAGATATTAGCAGATGGTGTGATGTGTTTACCTTGGCTAGTTCGTTGGCCGCACCAATGAAGCAGCCTACGTCGTCTTCGTCGTAGTATGAATCAGATCTAATTAAGAGGGAAGCAAGTGGCATGCCGGCGGCGAAGGCATAGGACAACAACGACGCATCGCTTATCCACCCTCACGCTTAGCAAGGAGATAATGTGTAGTGCCAGGAGACTTGGCGGAGGCTAGTCGTCTAATCTGCCTTGGCCTAGGCTTAGAAAACAACTAACTAATGGTCTTGTATGTGGGCCTTTTTTCCTTTCACGTAAAGATAGGGGGGCCAAGCACGTTGTACATGCAAATCATATCGCTAATTAACCGCTGCGTATAGTTGTTCCCTCGATAGTTAGGGGGGAGGGCAGGCCCCTGCTCACCCCCCCTCACCTTGGCTCCGCCACTGCCCATTGCAAGATAGATCAATCAAGTTACCAAACAAAACTGAAATATTGAAGAAGAAATATGAGGCTATAATAATCAAGTATGAATATGAATGCAAATAAATCTGATAATAAAATCACGATTTATCGGATCCCAACAAACACACTGCAAAAGAGTTACATTAAATAGATCTCCAAAGAGAATATTGTATTAAAAATCAAAAAGAGAGAAAAAGCAATCTAGCTACTGCCTACGGACCCGTATGTCTATGATAAACTACTCAAACATCATTGCAGAGGCACCAATGAAGATGATGAACCCCTCCGTGACCGTGCTCCTCCCCGGTGGAGTGCCGGAAAAGGGCTCTAGATTGGATCTCGTGGTTCTGGAACTTGCGACAGCCGAAACAATGTTTCTCCGACTCCTCTAGGATTTCTGGAATATCTGAGTATTTATAGAGCTGAGAGGCGGTTGTAGTCAGGGGAACACTTGTAGTCGCAGGCCCGGTGGTAGACATGCAACTACCCTCCCCCTGACAAGACAACACTAAGTTGCAATCATGTTGAAGACATGCGATTGTAGTGTGGGGTGACACTTGCAGTTGCATATTGATACGTCCAAAATGCATCACTATTTTGCATCATAATTTATCCTTATTCATTGATATATTTCACGTTACGGTGATGTTCTTATGTTGTTTTGGTCTATTTTACACAGTTTGCAAACTCTCCGATGCCGGAACAGCAGACGCAGGATTCAGCAGTAAAAAGTGGACGCTGAGTTGCTGAAGAAGAATACCTCCAAATTACCTGAAAATTGACGGGATATATTTTTCAGATGAATCACGAAGACACGCAAAAGGGGAGCCAGAGGGGGGCCACAGGGTGCCCAGGCGGCCTGGGGGCACGCCCCCCTGGCCGCGCCCACGGGGCGCCTGGAGCCCCTGGCCCACCTCCGGATGCCCCCTTTTGCCTATATACTCTCCGTTATCTGAAAACCCTAAAAACGAGACTTTTTACGGAGTACCGCCGCCGCTCTGAGGCGGAAACCTACGAAGAAGAAAAGGGCATCTCCGACGGGCAGATTCCGCCGGGGAGATCACCTCCCGGAAGGGGAGATCATCGCCATCGTCATCACCATTGTCACGGGCATCATCGAGATCATCATCAACATCATCCCCAACACCAGCACCATCTCCATCTTCATCCAAATCTCATCTTACAATCATAACTTGCGTTGTAACTCGTACTACCTATCCTCTCTACTCTATCGGTGTTGATTAATGCTTTGTGGTGAATGCTATTGAGTTTTGTTGGAGAAATATTATTATGTCCAGATTGTTTATCACCTATTTATCCCCACTGATCATGATCTCCTTTATGTCTCGTGAGTAGTTACCTTAGTTCTTGAGGCCATGGGGAAAGTCTTGTTGTTAGTAGTCATATGCTGTTGAAGTAATATGTGTTGTTTGATACTTAAGTTGCGTTGTCATTCTACTAGTGGTGTTGTGTGAGTCGAACACCCAACACTTCGCCTTATTAAGGACCTAGGGGAATACATTGTGTATAAAGAATGCTTATGGTGGGTTGCCGGAGTGACAGAAACCTGAACCCCAGTTCGCACGCTTCTGCATAAGGGAATAATGGATCCTCGATCGTATTGCTATGGTTAGGCTTTTGCCTTAAATTCTATCTTGTATTTGCGGATGCTTGCAAGGTGTTTAATCATAAGAGTGCACTCATCTTAGTCTAGAGAGTGTACTAGCATAGATCCACCCACTCAACACTTATCAACACATAACATAGTGTCGATACGGAATATGGCGAAAGCACATGACCACCTCTCCCGTGTGTCCTCAAGAACGCTTTAGTCTTTATAAGTTCAGTTGCTAGGCCTCTCCTTTGCTAAGAAAGGATTGGGCCACTTGTTACTCTCAGTACCTTTTACATTACTTGCTTTTACTTTCCTATTGCTTATACCGAGAAAACCCCTAAAAGTTATCTTTCAGTGCTTGCAGTAATTTCTTGCTCAGAATCGCTTATCAATACCTTCTGCTCCTCGTTGGGTTCGACACTCTTACTTATCGAAAACACTGCAATAGATCCCTTACGGTTGAGGGTCATCAAGTACCGTTTTCTGGCGCCGTTGCCGGGGAGCGTAGCGCTATTGGTAAAGTGAAACTGGTAAGGAAGTTTTTATAATTCTGTTTTTTGTTTTTACTATTGCTGCTCTTTGTCCTTATGGATAACCCTGTTATTGGAGCGTTGCTTGCGGGAAGACGCCCCACACCTGTGGTGGTTGATCCTCCCCTTACTGAAATTGTGCCTTATAAAATACCAGCTGGCATTATCGATTGTGTTTTGGCTAATCGTTATGCAGGAGACAGACATCCCGGTGAACACTTGCTATATCTGTCACGACTATGTTCATTATTTAAGCTTGCAGGTGTATCGAGGGAGTTTGTCATGAGGAAATTGTTTGTCGTATCACTTATAGATAAAGCTTCGGATTGGTATGGGCTTCTTGATAACTCACACTTGCTGGACTGGCAGGAGCTTATGTCTCTCTTTTATACAAAGTTTTATCCTCTTCATGAAATTCATCGAGATAGGAATTATATCTATAACTTTAGGTCTCGTGACGGAGAAAGCATTTCTCAAGCTTGGGGGAGATTGAAGTCCCTAATGCTCAAATGCCCTATTCATAAGCTTCCCAAGGAAATTATACTTACAAATTTTTATGCCAGGCTTTCTCGTCAGGATAAGGAGATGCTGGATGCCTCCTCTAGTGGGGTATTTCAGAAGAAGAGTGTTGAAGAAAGGTGGGATCTCATTGAAAGAATCCAGAGGAATACCGAAGATTGGGAAATTGATAAAGGTATTGAACCCGCTATAAATTATGAACATGATTATATTGAGAGCTATGTGAAAACTGATTACTTCAATACTTTTTGCTCTAAGATTGGTCTTGATTCCCATCTAGTGATTGATTTGTGTAAGAATTTTGCCTCTCGCGTTGATTCTTTTAAAAAGAAGAGAGACCAGCACCATGAACCTTTTAAAGAACCACCTATTGAAATTTATGTTGCTGACCCTATTTTGCCTGCAGTTATATATGAAAAGCCTCCTTTTCCCACGAGGATGAGGGAGCACTCTCTTGTGACAGGCATAATAAATAAAAGTGAGAGAAGAGTTGATGAGCCTGAGGACTAGATCAAAGTCGATCCTCAAGTTGCATTGATTAAAGACCTTGCTACTAATGATGTTTTGGATTCCAATATAAATTTTTGTGCTGTTTCCACTAACCTTGTCACAGACAAGAATAAAGGCCCAATTTCAGGTACTCTAGTGGTATCTGTTAAAATAGGAGATCACAATTATTATGGGCTATGCGATTTGGGATCGAGTGCAAGTGCTATCCCCTATTCACTTTATGAAGAAATCATCGGTGAGATTTCCCCTTGTGAACTTGAAGAAGTTGATGTTACTATTCATCTTGCAAATAGAACAACTATCTCTCCTATCGGAATTGTGAGGGACGTTGAAGTCCTATGTGGAAAGGTAAAATACCCTACGGACTTTCTAGTACTTGGTTCAGAGAGGGACAATTATTGTCCAATTATTTTTGGTAGACCTTTTCTTAGAACTTGTGGAGCTATAATAGATTGCAAGAAAGGTAAAGTTTCTGTTGAATTCGATGGTGAGCCATATGAATTTAATTTTTCTAAGTTCTCTAAGCAGCCTCGTGGTACTGATTTACCTAGTGATGATAAAATTATTGAAAGTATTGCCTCTATTGCTATTCCCCCTAATGATCCTTTGTAGCAATACATGGAGGACCACGAGAATGATTTGCATATGCAGGAAAGAAATGAACTAGATGAAATATTCTTGAGGCAGCCTGCTATCCTGAAGCACAACCTTCCAGTTGAACCTTTGGGAATTTTATCAAAACTGAAAGAAGACCCGGTGTTCGATCTTAAACCTCTTCCCGATACGCTCAAGTATGCTTATTTAGATGAAAAGAAAGTATATCCTGTTATTATCAATTCTAACCTTTCAGGATATGAAGATGAGCGATTATTGGAAGTACTTCGTAAACACCGAGGCGCAATTGGATACACCCTTGATGACCTTAAGGGGATTAGTCCATCTATCTGTCAACATACTATCAACCTTGAGCCTGATGCTAAACCAGTTGTTGATCATCAACGACGGTTGAACCCAAAGATGATGGATGTCGTGAGAACTGAGATTCTCAAGCTTCTAGCCGCAGGTATTATCTACCCTATAGCTGATAGTAAGTGGGTAAGTCCGGTACATTGTGTTCCTAAGAAGGGAGGTACAACTGTGGTTCCTAATGATAAAAATGAATTAATACCTCAGAGAATTATTATTGGATATAGAATGTGTATTGATTACAGGAAGTTGAACAAGGCAACCAGGAAGGATCACTATCCGTTGCCGTTCATCGACCAAATGCTTGAAAGGTTATCCAAAAATACTCCCTTTGGTTATCTCGATGGTTATTCTGGCTTCTCTCAAATTCATGTTAACACTGCCGATCAAGAGAAGACCACTTTTACTTGCCCCTTTGGTACTTATGCTTACAGGCGTATGCCTTTTGGTTTATGTAATGCCCCTGCTACTTTTCAAAGGTGTATGTCTGCTATCTTTCATGGTTTTTGCGGGGATATTATGGAAGTCTTCATGGATGATTTCTCCGTCTATGGAACTTCTTTTGACCATTGTCTTCAGAACCTTAATAAAGTTTTGCAGAGATGCGAGGAGACAAATTTGGTACTCAACTGGGAAAAGTGCCACTTTATGGTTAATGAAGGAATTGTTCTTGGTCACAAGATTTCCGAAAGGGGAATTGAAGTGGACAAGGCCAAGATCGAAGCTATTGAGAGGATGCCCTATCCAAGGGACATCAAAGGTATTCGCAGTTTTCTCGGTCATGCAGGTTTTTATAGAAGATTTATTAAAGACTTTTTTAAAACCTCGAGACCCCTCACTAATCTTCTCCAGAAGGATGTTCCTTTTGTATTTGATGAAAATTATAAGGAAGCTTTTGAAGTCCTTAAGAAAGCTTTAATAACTGCTCCTATAGTGCAACCACCTGACTGGAATTTACCTTTTGAGATTATGTGTGATGCAAGTGATTTTGCCGTTGGAGCTGTTTTAGGACAAAGGGTTGATAAGAAATTGAATGTTATACATTATGCTAGTAAAACCCTTGATAGTGCTCAAAGAAATTATGCTACTACTGAGAAAGAATTCTTAGCTGTAGTTTTTGCTTGTGATAAGTTTAGACAGTATATTGTTGATTCCAAAGTTATTATTCATACTGATCATGCTGCCATTAAGTATCTTATGACAAAGAAGGATGCCAAGCCAAGGCTTATCAGATGGGTACTCCTTCTTCAAGAATTTGATTTGCAGATTGTTGATAGGAAAGGGGAAGACAATCCGGTGGCGTACAATCTTTCCAGGATGGAAGATATACCGCACGACCCCATCCCAGTTAACGATAGTTTTCCAGACGAGCAACTTGCCGTTGTAAAAGTACAATCTCTTTCCGATCCTTGGTATGCAGATTATGCTAATTTTATTGTTGCAAAGTATTTGCCTCCAGGTCTAACGTTTCAGCAAAGGAAGAAGTTCTTTCATGATTTGAGGCACTACTTTTGGGATGACCCACATCTTTTCAAAGAAGGTCCCGACGGGATCGTGAGAAGATGCATTCCGGAACATGAGCAGAAGGACATTCTCAGACGGTGTCATGATAGTCCCTATGGAGGACATCATGCCGGTGAGAGGACTGCACATAAGGTTCTTCAATCAGGTTTTTATTGGCCTACTCTCTTTAAAGATGCTAGAAATTATGTTTTAGCCTGTGATAAATGTCAGAGAGTTGGTAACATTAGTAGAAGGAATGAGATGCCTATGAATTACTCACTAGTGATTGAACCTTTCGATTGTTGGGGATTTGATTTTATGGGTCCTTTTCCTTCTTCGCACAAGTACACTCACATTTTAGTAGCTGTTGATTATGTGACCAAGTGGGTTGAAGCAATCCCCACTGAAAGTGCTGATCACAAAACATCTTTGAAAATGCTTAAAGATGTAATTTTTCCTAGGTTTGGTGTACCAAGGTATCTCATGACCGATGGAGGATCACACTTCACGCACGGAGCTTTTAGAAAAGCTTTGGCCAAATACGATGTTAATCATAGAATTGCTTCACCTTATCATCCTCAAACTAGTGGGCAAGTTGAGCTCACCAATAGAGAGATTAAGTTGATCTTGCAGAAAATAGTAAACAGAAATAGGAAGGATTGGTCAAACAAGTTAGGAGATGCTTTGTGGGCATATAGAACTGCTTACAAAAACCCCATGGGCATGTCTCCCTATAAGATGGTGTATGGCAAGGCTTGCCATTTGCCATTAGAGTTAGAGCACAAAGCTTTCTGGGCTGTTAGAGAGCTTAACGCTGACCCAAAACTAGCTGGTGAGAAGCGTCTCATGAACTTGACTTCTCTAGATGAATGGAGAAGTGAAGCTTACAAGAGCGCTAAAATGTTCAAGGAAAAGGTAAAAAAGTGGCATGATAGGAAGATTCTGAAACGTGAATTTAATGTTGGTGATAAAGTTTTGTTGTTGAGATCCCGTTTCAGGTTTTCTCCAGGTAAACTACTTTCCAGGTGGGAAGGACCATTTCATATTGAAGAAGTATATCGGTCCGGTGCAATTAAGATTAATAATTTTGAAGGCACCAAACCCCAAGTTGTGAATGGGCAAAGGCTTAAACATTACATAGCAGGAGAACCTGTCGATGTTGATGTGAATATAATATACACAACAACCCACGAAGAACATGTTGCAGCCCTGTTTCAGATGCCAGCAGAGGCAGAATAAAGAAAAGGTATGTAGTACGGTAAGGAAACATCGCGAACCGCCATAAAAGTTCCGTATTACAAGTTTTGTAAAATTAGTAAAATTCCGAGTATAAGTGGAGCCAGAGACGACCTCGAGCGAGTCCAGGCGCCCCCCTGGCGCGCCCCCCCTGGGCCACACCGGGAGGCCGCCTGGACACCCGGGAGCCCGTCTCCGACCCCGCTTTGGTCCGTTACCTTCCTTTCTGTGCATAAATTTTTCCTATATATTTTCCCGGACTGTTCCGACAAAGTATCTTGCGATTTCGCGTGTTTTCTCTTCGATCTGTTTCTGCCAGGGAATCTTTCGGCTGAATTTAGGTGCCATGGCTTCTCCAAGTTCCCCCAAGGACGAGTTCGTCGTCAACGTCATCAACCCTTACCTCGCTGAGGTGAAGAAGCACCCTCAGGTTGTTCGGATGGAGGACGGTGTCCTTCATCAAGAAGATCTGAAGGGACCTATCAAGGAGGGGAGCATCTAGGCCAGGCTGGAAGAAGTGGAACAAGAAGTCTTCGAGTACAAGAAGATGATCGAGCGTGGTGTCGAAGCTAACTTTGACATCACCAACGAGCTGAAGAACTACTTCCTGAAGGAGATGAAGGAGATGTGGGAAAGAATCACCGCGTCTGAAGAAAGAATTATAGAGCTCCAAGGGCAAATTAATGATCTACATAACCAGAACTGTGAGTATGAACTAAGGTTTCTGCGCATGGGTTTGGGTGCTGAATGCATGATTCAGGAGACGAGCTTCTCATATGAGACTGGAGAACCCCTTCCATGGAAGCGTTTCGCCAAGGACTACTTGATCAACGCCAACAAGGATGATGAATAAAATCTCCTGGGGTAATGGCATTCCCTTGGCTTGTTCCAAGCTTGGGGGAGTGCCCGATATCTTTATCTTTACCTTTTGTCATTTAGAGTCAAGTAGAGTCGTATCATGTCTAGGGAGGTTATTATATGAGATAGGTGTGTGCATTGAGGTCTATCGCTCCTTCGGCGAAGAATTGTATCCGTGAGTGTGGAGTCGTCCATGATGGAATATTAATGAGAAGTTTATTGGTTCCTTTTGCTGCACTCGGTATTCTCTTCACGCAATCGACCTTATATGATGATTCTTATGAGGAGTATTGGCCTTATGTCAGGTATGGCTATGAAACTTTATTTAATCTCGGCAAACATAGCTTTGGTCATAACAACAAGCATGATTTTCTTAAAGTAGCAACATAGCCAAAACCTTTATGTTATTATGCTTGAAGTGTTATGCTGACAAGGAAGACAACTTGATGTGTTCTGCTTATTTCAATGCTCATGCTTTATATTGCTTTGCATCTTAGTCATCATCAATTGTCTGTTCTCTCAAAACCTTTGCTAGCCTAACACTGTACTAAGCGGAATTCTGCTTGTGCATCCATACCCTTAAGCCAATACCTTCCATATGAGTCCACCATACCTACCTATTCACGGTATTCCACTACCACCTCCTAAAGTATATAATTTATGTGTTATCCTTAAATGTTCAAAATCTTTTGTTTTGCGCCTCTGTTTTAGCTCATGAGGAAGTAATAGCTAATTCATAGTCTTCTTGAGTTGGACAAGCTTCACCCCGGGATTGCATGTCTAATGTGCAAACCCATAATACGAGAAGGAACTGGCAAAGAGTGCGCCCGACTTAAAAATAATATAACAAACAAACCCTCCTTCACGCTTTGTGCATGAGAAATCAGAAAACTTTGGCAGTGATAAACAAAGGAGAATAAGAGGATGTTATCATCCTCGTGCGGGAGCCGTTCCTCGAAACTTGTCCAGCTCAAAAAGCAATTGAGTTATCTATTAGTATTCGTTGACAAATCATGCACCCCTAAAACTTGTTTTCATTCTGTTTGATTTGAGGATAGCACATGAGTTTTCCCTACTACCCTAGAGCAGGGCCTATCTTTTAATTTTAAGTTGAGTCAGTTACTCCTACTTCCTCCTATTTCTCAAAGAGAGCAGACGTTTGATGTTGATAAGGATTCATTCATATAATGCTGCATTAAGATTTGTCATATCATATCCTTGTTGACATTATCATTCGATAAGTAAGTTGTTTGTCATGCCCAACTAAGGCAAATATCTTCCTTTGTGTTAACATTTTCACTTCTTGCCTACTAACATGTTATCTCAAAAAGCTTCAATTGATCTCACCAAAATATAAGCAAAAGTTAAACCTATTTGTTGTTCTTTGACCAAAGGACATGTTTGCCATGATATAATAAGTTTCCTTAGCCCTACTTTCGAATATAAGTGTTATCACTCTTTCATAAGGGCCTTATGAGTTGAAGATTGTTGTTGAGGATATTTGAGTTAGTAAAGAAACTATGATGCTTCTTGTCCGTATTCTATTTATCGACACTTCACTCTCTAAACTCGTGGACAGGTTTACCGAGTTCATATTCGCTTGGGGACAAGCGAGGTCTAAGCTTGGGGGTGTTGATACGTCCAAAATACATCACTATTTTGTATCATAATCTATCCTTATTCATTGATATATTTCACGTTACGGTGATGTTCTTATGTTGTTTTGGTCTATTTTACACAGTTTGCAAACTCTCCGATGCCGGAACAGCAGACGCAGGATTCAGCAGTAAAAAGTGGACGCTGAGTTGCTGAAGAAGAATACCTCCAAATTACCTGAAAATTGACGGGAGATATTTTTCAGATGAATCACGAAGACACACAAAAGGGGAGCCAGAGGGGGGCCACAGGGTGCCCAGACGGCCTGGGGGCACGCCCCCTTGGCCGCGCCCACGGGGCGCCTGGAGCCCCTGGCCCACCTCTGGATGCCCCCTTTTGCCTATATACTCTCCGTTATCTGAAAACCCTAAAAACGAGACTTTTTACGGAGTACCGCCGCCGCTCCGAGGCGGAAACCTACAGAGAAGAAAATGGCATCTCCGGCGGGCAGATTCCGCCGGGGAGATCACCTCCTGGAAGGGGAGATCATCGCCATCGTCATCACCATTGTCACGGGCATCATCGAGATCATCATCAACATCATCCCCAACACCAGCACCATCTCCATCTTCATCCAAATCTCATCTTACAATCGTAACTTGCGTTGTAACTCGTACTACCTATCCTCTCTACTCTATCGGTGTTGATTAATGCTTTGTGGTGAATGCTATTGAGTTTTGTTGGAGAAATATTATTATGTCCAGATTGTTTATCACCTATTTATCCCCACTAATCATGATCTCCTTTATGTCTCGTGAGTAGTTACCTTAGTTCTTGAGGCCATGGGGAAAGTCTTGTTGTTAGTAGTCATATGCTGTTGAAGTAATATGTGTTGTTTGATACTTAAGTTGCGTTGTCATTCTACTAGTGGTGTTGTGTGAGTCGAACACCCAACACTTCGCCTTATTAAGGACCTAGGGGAATACATTGTGTATAAAGAATGCTTATGGTGGGTTGCCGGAGTGACAGAAACCTGAACCCCAGTTCGCACGCTTTTGCATAAGGGAATAATGGATCCTCGATCGTATTGCTATGGTTAGGCTTTTGCCTTAAATTCTATCTTGTATTTGCGGATGCTTGCAAGGTGTTTAATCATAAGAGTGCACTCATCTTAGTCTAGAGAGTGTACTAGCATAGATCCACCCACTCAACACTTATCAACACTTATCAACACATAACATAGTATCGATACAGAATATGGCGAAAGCACATGACTACCTCTCCCGTGTGTCCTCAAGAACGCTTTAGTCTTTATAAGTTCAGTTGCTAGGCCTCTCCTTTGCTAAGAAAGGATTGGGCCACTTGTTACTCTCAGTACCTTTTACATTACTTGCTTTTACTTTCCTGTTGCTTATACCGAGAAAACCCCTAAAAGTTATCTTTCAGTGCTTGCAGTAATTTCTTGCTCAGAATCGCTTATCAATACCTTCTGCTCCTCGTTGGGTTCGACACTCTTACTTATGGAAAATGCTGCAATAGATCCCTTACGGTTGAGGGTCATCACATATCAAGTGGCAGACATGTAATTGCCCTATCCTGACAAAACAACACTAAGTTGCAGTTGGAGTCAGGGGCAACACTTGCAATAGCATGCCTAGTGGCAGACATGCAACTGCCCTCTCCCGACAAAACAACACTAAGTTGCAGTCGGGTTGAAGACAAGTAGTTGCAGTGAGGGCGACACTTGTTGGTGTGTGTCTAGTGGTAGACGTGC
>LR738716.1:27122222-27159267 GCA_902687465.1 Secale cereale | reverse complement strand
GGGGGTGGACACGAGGCAAAGATTGGAGAAGAACGAGATGGCCATCTTACCAGACGGCTTCAGGGAGGCCATTCGACGGCTCTGAAGGGGGTCGATCGATTGACCTATGTAGAGAAGTGAGCATATATAAAGCGGGGCAGAATCCTAGTTCAAAAGCTCTCAAGTCTCTATACCTCCTCACAAGATAACGTGTAGCTACGCTACCAGTGCGTTCGTTGATCTATGACATGTACCTCCTCACAATATAATGTGTAGACGACTGTTGCAATCCCGAAACTCAAATCCTCGCAATCAGGAGGCAGCAGGGCATAGATTAATGGGCACACCTGTAGGGTTTGAGTTTTGGGCGTTGTCATTGTTTTACTATTTTATAAACGTTAGCAGCTTTAACATTTACACATCTAGTCAAGCCATTAGCAACTAGGACTACGATCATCAACAATCAGCAACCAGGCTCAATAGGTACGCACCACACGGGTGCACCTTTTGCTGCTCAAATCTTGAAACACGTTGTATACTTGTATACAATATTTATAGTACATTTTAGGTATGGAAATGGACAAATCAAGCCAGATTGCTGCCTTCGCCACTAGGAGTTGCAATTGGGGTGACATTTGTAATTGTGTGTCCAGTGGCAGATATGCAACTTCCCTCCCTCTCCCCCTCCTTTGACGCAACACCAACCAGTTGCAGTCTGCGTTGAAGACATGCAGTGTAATCGGGTGCGACACTTGTAGCGTGTGCCGAGTGGCGAACGTGCAATCGTCCCCTCCCTTGGACAAAACACCGCTAAGTTATAGTCACGTTGAAGACATGCACTTGTAGTCGGGGCCACACTTGCAGTTGTATGTCTAGTGACTGACATGCAATTTTCTTTCTCCAGCATTGCAATCGAGTTCAAGACATTTAGTTGTAGTCAGGAACAACATGCTTTGGCATGCCTACTGATATGCATGCAATATTTTTCTGAAGCACAGAAAATATTATGATACTGGTGTACTGAAAATGAATCAACCCTGTCATAAACTATGGACAAAAAAGAGAGTCAAAAGTTTAAAAGATTCAGTTTAAAATAACCATGATGTCTGACATGATAAATACCGACAAAAAATACCTCAAACGAAAATGTTATTAAGTTACAAATATTTTTTGTGAGCAATTGGGTTGTTAGTGGTGCACTGCCTGGTATGTTCAAACAAATGAATGAAAAATAAAAAATGAAAAATAAATTAAAGGGGACAAGCAGAAATAATAATAGAAAGAAAAAATGGGAGGAAAATAGAAACAATAAAACGTGTACAAAGGATAGATGAAAATCAAAAAAGAAAGAGAAAAGTGAAGAAAAAGGAAAATACAAAGAACAAGACAATGAGAGCCAAAAAATACCCATTGAGATGTGAGCTGAAAAAAGGCCATGATGATCTTGCACAACAAGCTCTCGCGACTAGCGAGAGCACTAAGGTGTTGGAGCAGGAAAAAGATTGGGAATGTGTCCATGCTGTGCACCATAGTTGATCAACTTATCTTGGGTCTGGATCATGCACAGGACCACCACGACCTCACTTTGGCCGAAATTGGTCGCAGACAACACCTCAAGATGAAACTCCTTGGGCAGGCTGCTATTCAGCGCATCCGCATTAGGCAACGTTCGAGGATCCTATGGCTACATGCCGGGGATGCGGACTCCAAGCTCTTCCACATCAAAGCAAACGGCCGCTGTCATAGAAACTTCATCCCTTTGCTGCAAACCAATGACATCGAGCTCACCACCATGGCCGATAAACACAGTGAATTACACCACAACTTGTCTGCAACCATTGGCACAACAAAGACTAGATAGAGCTCTCTCAACTGGAACCTGCTTGATCTGTCTCGACTCGACCTCTCTTCTCTGGACAAACAATTCTCGGACGAGGAGATCAAGAAAGTTGTCTTCGCTCTTCCTTCAGGCAAAGATACACCGCGTATTTTTTCAAGAAATGTTGGGATGTGATCAAGCATGATGTGTCTGCAACACTACACCAATTCTTCGCCTTCCGCGGCAAGCACCTCCACCTGCTCAACTCTGCCTACATAACACTACTACCTAAATCTAACAAGGCCATCAAAGTAAAATATTTTCGGCCGATAAGCTTGATACATTCAGTGGGAAAGATCACCGGAAAACTGCTCTCTATCCGCTTGGCCCCTTTCCTGTCACTGTTGATTCCCTCCTCTCAAAGCGCCTTCATCAAGTCCAGAAGCATCCATGACAACTTCCGCTTCGTCAAAAACACAATCCGTAGCCTCCACCAACACAAGGACCCAGCTCTGCTGCTCAAGTTGGACATTGCCAGAGCTTTTGACAATGTTTCTTGGTCCTTTGGGATGGAGCTCTTTTCCCATATGGGTTTTGGCCGTAAATGGCGTGACATGATCTCCCTGCTTTGGAGCACCGCCTCTTCACGAGTAATGGCAAATGGCGAGCTTGGTCCACCTTTCATCCACCGCAAAGGCCTGCGTCAGGGACATCCACTCTCTCCCATGATCTTCGCCCTTGCAATTTCCCCACTTCACTTGCTACTTGCAAAGGCTTCAGATGCTCAGCTACTCACTCTGATTCGCTTGCCACCCTCCCGGATAAGGCTGAGCCTTTACGCTGATGACGCTGCACCGTTTGTCTCCCCCAGGCCAACTGACATCATGCTCACCAAGGAGATCCTTTCCTGTTTTGGCTCTGCCTCTGGCCTAGTTTGCAACATGAATAAAAGTGGCTTCTTTCCAATCTGCCGCGACGACATCAATCTGGTTTCCTTGCTTCAACAGTTCCTGGTGCCCGTTCTTCAATTCCCTTGCACCTACCTTGGTCTTCCCCTACACTACAGGAACACCACCCGAGCTGACATCCAGCCCATCCTTGACAAACTTGCGTCTAAGGTGCAAAAATGGCGTGGGAAGCTCATGACTGGTGATGCACGTCTGCGGTTGATCAACTCTGTACTCTCAGCAATCCCGATCTACCTGATTACAATTTTCAAGCTGTGTGCATGGGCCATCAAACAAATTGACAAGTTACCTAGAAACTTCCTTTGGAGATCAAACCCCAACACAGATGGAGGAATTGCATTGGTTAACTGGTCCACCGTCTACAGCCCCAAAAGCCTCGGTGGACTCAACATCATTGACCTGAAGCGCTTTGGTAGGGCCCTGCACCTATGATGGAAATGGATGGAATGGCGTGCGCAAGACATGCCTTGGATCGAATCTCCCATCCCATGTGACAGAGACGACCTGGCCCTTTTTTCTGCTACCACTAAAATCTCCATCGGCGCCGGAGCGCAGGCCAAGTTCTGGTATTATCGTTGGCTCGCCGGCGACGCACCTGCTGAGATTGCATCGTACTTGCTCCGACCATGTTACAAGAAAAACCTCACTGCTGAGAAGGCACTAAATGGGTAACACTAGTTGTCAGGTCTGCACCGCATTTCTTTTCAATCTGAGATGAGACAGTTCACCAATCTCTAGGCAAGTCTGCGCAACATTGTTCTTGTTCCGGCACGGCCTGATGAGATCACCTGGATTCGCAACGCTGCTGCAACCTGCACCATGAGGTCGGCTTACCGCTGCCAATTCCTTGGCTCCACTGCCGATGCCAACTATGATAAACTCTGGCAGTCCAAGGTCGAGGTAAAGTGTAGGGTTTTCCTCTGGCTTTTTCTCAAAGGCAAGATCCTCACCAATGACAACCTGGCAAAACGTGGAATCCCTTACAACCCCAAATGCACCCTGTGTGACCAAACTGAGGAATCTGCACTGCATCTCATCATCCAATGTCCGTTCGCAAGATCAACCTGGAAGCTTGTGGGCGATTGGCAAGAGTTTCCAACACATCCCAGTGCGGCACAACAAGCAAACTCAATTTTCACCTGGTGGAACGATTACTTCTGTCCACTCGGGTCCAAGGCGATCTTTACTGCCATCTACACGTGATGAAACATATAGAAAGAACGGAACAGACATGTGTTTGAAAAGGAAGTGCAGCACAAGGGTGAGCTGCTCAATCTGATCAAGCAAGACATCCTCCAGCCAATGCTCTCCTTTCATTGGACTACTGACATCCAGAATTCACCTGAGCATGAACCTGATTTGTCTAGTCCTTTATCTTATTCTCCTCCTGTAAGGACCTTTGTATTTGTTTTACTTCTGCTCAATATATAGGCAGATGACCTACCAGTTCCTCAAAAAAAGGGTTAGAAACCAACAATGAAAAAGGCTCTGCACACCCAGCCCGTTCCACACAAAGACAAACAAGGAAAGGAAAAAAGCAAAACAACCACTCACACATATCCAAGGTGGGCTGCCCTTTGGCAAAGAACACACAAACCTGCCCACACATACAAATCTTGATGTGACTAAAGATACACTAACAGACTCGACTGAGAATTTTTAAAATCTCAGTAAGGCCAGCCGAGACTTAGGAAATGATCCTTATCTAAGAGCAAAGATAATAAGGTATAATCAACGGGTTGTAATGATTAAAATATTATATTTCTGTTGAGTAGAATGAGAGAGAAAAGGAGAAAGAAGAAGAGCGGGTTATAGATTAATATCCGGCTGCAGCACGGTCTCCAAGAAACATTGCGAGACTATAAAATGGGTCATGTATTAATAAAATAGTATTCCCATCGTCCGGAATTACTTGTCGCAGAAATGAATTAAAATGGATGTATGTAGAACTAAAATACGTCTAGATACATTCATTTCTCCGACGAGTATTTTCAGACGGAGGGAGCACTTCTTAATAACAAGCTGATATACATGTTGACTACTAGATTGACTATGTGTAACATGACAACTTTATGTAGCAGGTTATTGGTTATACAATTAACCAGTGTAGATCTAGGACCCATGCCCACGACATGAGGTCAAAATCCTTTGTATTCTGTCACAAAATACTTTACCAATTGCTATAGTACGAAGGCGGCCCGGGGCGGCTCGCTGGGCTTGATCCACCCATGTTATTAACCATGCTCTAATAATTTATTTCAATTTTTTTGGAGTTACATAAGTATTCGAAAGTTACATATTACTACAAACTGTTCTGTTTTTGACAGATTCTGTTTTTCGTGTGTTGTTTGCTTATTTTGATGAATCTATGAGTAGTATCGGGGGGTATGAATCATGGAGAAATTGGAATACAATAGGTTTAACACCAATATAAACAAAGAATGAGTTCATTACAGTACCTTTGAGTGGTGGTTTGTTTTCTTATACTAACGGGGCTCACGAGATTTTTGGCTAAGTTTTGTGTTGTGAAGTTTTCAAGTTTTGAGTATGGCTTTGATGGACTATGGAACAAAGAGTGGCAAGAGCCTAAGCTTGGGAATTCCCAAGGCACCCCAAGGTAAAATTCAAGGACAACCAAAAGCCTAAGCTTGGGGATGCCCCGCGAAGGCATCCCCTCTTTCGTCTTCATCTATCGGTAACTATACTCGGGGCTATATTTTTATTCACCACATGATATGTGTTTTGCTTGGAGTGTCATGCATGATTTGAGTATTTTCTTTTTAGGTTTCCACAATCATCCTTGCCGGACACACCTTTTGAGAGTGATAAATATGGTTTATAATTTCTTAGAATACTCTATGTGCTTAACTTATATCTTTTGAGCTAGATAGTTTTGCTCTAGTGCTTCACTTATATCTTTTAGAGCACGGTGGTGGTTTTATTTTGTAGAAATTGTTGATCTCTCATGCCTCACTTATATCCTTTTGAGAGTCTTTTATAACAGCATGGTAATGTGCTTTGGTTATAAAACTAGTCCTAATATGATAGGCATCCAAGATGAGTATAGTAAAAACTTTCATATAAAGTGCATTGAATATGATGAGAAGTTTGATACTTGATGATTGTTTTGAGATAAGAGGATGGTGATATTAGAGTCATGTAGTGGAGTAATTTTGAATTTGAGAAATACTTGTGTTAAAGTTTGTGATTCTCGTAGCATGCACGTATGGTGAACCGCTATGTGACGAAGTTAGAGCATGAGGTATTTATTGAGTGTCATCCTTTGTGTGGAGGCCGGGATCGCGCGATGGTTAACTCCTACCAACCCTTCCCCTAGGAGCATGCGTTGAATACTTTGTTTTGATAACTCATAGATTTTTGCAATAAGTATATGAGTTCTTTATGACTAATGTTGAGTCCATGGATTATACGCACTCTCCCCTTCCACCATTGCTAGGCTCTCTTGTACCGCGCAACTTTCGACGGTACCATACACCCACCATATATCTTCCTCAAAACAGCCACCATACCTACCTATCATGGCATTTCCATAGCCATTCCGAGATATATTGCCATGCAACTTTCCACCGTCCCGTTCATATGACATGCTTCATCATCATTCACATAAAGTCTTATTTTGTTCTAGCTTCGAGTTGCAATCTTTGAGTTTTAAGTCAATAAAAGTGTGATGATATTCATTATTAGAGCATTGTCCCATGTGAGGAAAGGCCAAATAAAAAAATGGCCCAAAAAATAGAGAGGGGCTAAAAAAAGAGAAAGCCCCTCCAAAAAAATGAGAGAAAAGAGAGAAGGGACAATGCTACTATCCTTTTCCACACTTGTGCTTCAAAGTAGCACCATGATCTTCATGATAGAGAGTCTCTTGTTTTTTTTACTTTCATATACTAGTGGGAATTTTCATTATAGAACTTGGCTTGTATATTCCAAAGATGGGCTTCCTCAAATGCCCTAGGTCTTCATCAGCAAGCAAGTTGGATGCACACCCACTTAGTTTCTTTTATGAGCTTTCATACACTTATAGCTCTAGTGCATCTGTTGCATGGCAATCCCTACTCACTCACATTGATATCTATTGATGGGCATCTCCATAGCCCATTGATACGCCTAGTTAATGTGAGACTATATTCCTCCTTTTTGTCTTCTCCACAACCACCACTCTATTCCACCTATAGTGCTATATCCATGGCTCACGCTCATGTATTAGGTGAAAGTTGAAAGGTTTGAAAAAAATTGAGTATGAAAACAATTGCTTGGCTGAAACCGGGGTTGTGCATGATATGAATATTTTGTGTGATGAAGAGGGAGCATAGCTAGAGTATGATTTTGTAGGGATAACTTTCTTTGGCCATGTTATTTTGAGAAGACATGATTGCTTTGTTAGTATGCTTGAAGTATTATTATTCTTATGTCAATATAAACTTTTGTCTTGAATCTTTCGGATCTGAACATTCATGCCACAATAAAGAAATTACATTAAGAATTATGTTGGTTAGCATTCCACATCAAAAATGCTGTTTTTATTATTTACCTACTCGAGGACGAGCGGGAATTAAGCTTGGGGATGCTTGATACGTCTCCAACGTATCTATAATTTTTAAATGTTCCATGCTATTATATATTATGCTTTGGATGTTTAATGGGCTTTATTATACACTTCTATATTATTTTTGGGATTAACATACTAACCGGGGTCCAGGGTGCGCGCCCTCCCCTGGGCGCGCCCCCACCCTCGTGGGCCCCCTCTGGCTCCCCTGATGCCCTCCTTCGTCCTATATATATCCATGTACCATGAAAACATCGAGGCAACAAAGAAAACCCAAATTCCACTGCCGCAACCTTCTGTTCTCGTGAGACCCCATCTTGGGGCCTGTTCCGGAGCTCCGTCGGAGGGGGGATCTACCACGGAGTGCTTCTACATCAACACCATAGCCTCACCATTGAGTTGTGCGTAGTTTACCATAGGCCTTCAGGTCCATAGTTATTAGCTAGATGGCTTCATCTCTCTTTTTGGATCTCAATACAAAGTTCTCCTCGATCTTCGAGGAGATCTATTCAATGTAATCTTTTTGCGGTGTGTTTGTCGAGATCCGATGAATTGTGGGTTTATGATCAAGATTATCTATGAACAATATTTGATTCTTTTATGAAATCTTTTATGTATGATTATAATATCCTTGCAAGTCTCTTCGAATTATTGGTTTGGTTTGGCCTACTAGATCTATAGTTCTTGCAAGGGAGAAGTGCTTGGCTTTGGGTTCAATCTTGCGGTGTCCTTTCCGAGTGACAACAGGGGCAACAAGGCACATATTGTATTGTTGCCATCGAGGATAAAAAGATGGGGTTTATATCATATTGCTTGAGTTTATCCCTCTACATCATGTCATCTTGCTTAAAGCATTACTCTGTTCTTATGAACTTAATACTCTAGAAGCATGCTGGACAATGGTCGATGTGTGGAGTAATAGTAGTAGATGCAGAATCTTTTCAGTCTACTTGTCACGGACGTGATGCCTATATATAATGATCATGCCTAGATATTCTCATAACTATGCCATGACGCCCGGATAATTAAGCTACACTAAACCTTTGTTAATGATGCCATGTCACCTCGATTATTGATGCTAATCTCGCGTTAGTTCGAAACCTTGAAACCGATTCAAATTCAAACTCGTTATCAGGCAAACTATAAATGTTTTCAACTATTAAAACTAAAATGTTCGGGTATGGAAAATAATTCATACTAAATACTAGTGAAGAAACCACACTTCAGTAAAGTTTTGAATTGCACTATAATAAGTAAAACAATGGCAAGAACAATTATTTAGATGATTTTAAAATAATAAACAGTCACAAACTATTTTGTTTTAGGTGCGAAGCTAATTGTGGGAGTGGCATCATTATTAATGCTCTTTTAGGTACAACTTTTGTATATAATAAAAGCTAAAATTTAATAAAGTAGAAAATAATTTTAAATAAAAAGAAAGGGAAAGCAGTAAACAAAATTATAAAAATTGAAAGCCCCCCCTAACTGGACCGAATGGCCCAGCTGATTGAAGTCGGCCCAGCCGGCCGGCCCAGTCGCCCCCGGCCTATATGGCCTCCCCACCCCGAATCCTAACCCTCATCGCCCACTTCCCACCCCCACTCCCCTCGCTCCCCGACCCCCTCTGGATCGGGTCAACGACCACGGCGCCAGGCGCCCCGCTGCCTACCCCGTCGTCCCACCGTTGCCAGGCGCTCGCTGGACCCCGTCGGTGCCGTCCCATCATCTCTCCCTCGCCCTTCCCCATCGATCGAGACCGCGCCCGAAGGCTGCAGACGCTGCGGCCACCGCCGCCCCGCCTCTACCTCGCCGGCTTCACTTCCTCGCCGGACCGCCCCGTCATCAACTCCTGCCCGCCGGCCCCCTCTACCCTCGCCGCCCCTCTCCCCTCCAGCGCCTGTGAGCTCACTCTCCTCCCCCTTTCCTCTGCCACCGACGCCAAACCGCCGCCCCGTCCACACTCGACCGCCGGCTGCCCCTCTATGCTGCTCGTGCCACCACTGCACACTGCTGCTGCTAAATGATGTTCCTGCTCCCGGCACTGACTCTTGCTCGATGCCGCCTGTCGTGTCTGCTTCGGCTGCCTCCGTGCGCGACGCCGGAACCCCCGCGCTACCAGCCACCGCCACGCACGCCCCTCCCCCGCTCACCGCTGCCCCGCGCCCTAGTGCCCGCGGCCGACCAGCCGTGCACTGTGGCCGCCGGCCTGGCCGCGCGCCCTGGGTCCAGGCGGGTTCGCCCCAGGCAGGCGCCCACGCGCCCGCACCCGCCACGATCCGCCCCGCTTTGGCCCTGGCCTATGACAGCCGGGGCCCGCAGCCTGGAATGTTAAAAAAAAATATAAAAAATATATTAATTAATTAAGTTAATAGCTAATTAAACTCTGCTTAATTAAACTAATTAAGAATAATTAACCTATAAATAGCTAATTAGCCTAACTAATCTGTTAACTAGGTTATTGGGACTATGACAAGTGGGACCAATGTGTCAGTTTGACCAGCCAACTATCTAGTTGACTGATGACATCATGCTGACGTCATGATAATGTCATAAATGTATTTGCGTATTAAATAATCTGTTAATTCTAGAGAATGATTTAAAACTTTGAAAATTAATATAAAACAATCCGTCAGTCGGATGAAAATACTTTGTACATGAAAGTTGCTCAGAACGACGAGACGAATCCGGATGCGCAGCCCGTTTGTCCGCCACACATCCCTAGCATAGAGAACACGCAACTTTCCCCCTCCGGTTCACCTGTCCGAAAACGCTGAACATCAGGAATACTTTCCCGGATGTTTTCCCCCTTCGCCAGTATCACCTATCCCTGCGTTAGATCACCCCTGGCACCGCATATTACCTTGTTTTATTTTGTGATGCTTTGTTTGCTCCGTATTCATTGCTTCTTCCCCCTTTTCTCTCCGGTAGACTACGAGACGGATGTCGATGCTGCCTCGATCAACTACGGTGATGACGACCCCTCTTTGTTGCCAGAGCAACCAGGCAAGCCAACCCCCCTTGATCACTAGATATCGCCTATTCTCTTCTCTCTTATTCTTGCATTAGATTTGCTACTGTTGATAATTCGATAGCTCCTATTCTGTTGCATAGCCTGTCATTGTTGCTACAACTGTGGATACCTATACCTCTTATCCTAATGCTTAGTATAGGATGCTAGTTTTCCATCAGTGGCCTACACCCTTGTCCGTCTGCCATGCTATTCTATCGGGCCGTGATCACTTCGAGAGGTGATCACGGGTATATTTCTATACTATTACATACTCATGATGACGATTTGGAGATGGGGGCTGAAGGGGCAGGTGGTTCCACATAGATAGTGGTCGGCCTGGGTTCCCGGCAGCCCCCTGATGGTTACTTTGTGGCGGAGCGATAGGGCGGGTTGCGACCACCTAGGAGACAGGTGGGCCTGGCCCTGGTCATTGTCCGTGGTTATTTCATAATAACACGCTTATCGAGATCTTGTTATTTGATCTGAGTCTCGCCATTGGCCTATACGCACTAACCAGCTACATGGGAATAGTTATGGGCACTTGATGGCTTCTCGCCCCTCGTTGTTACCCCAAGTGGAAGGTTTGAGATGTAGCGTAGCGGCAAATTTCCCTTGGCAAAGATACCAAGGATCGAATCCCGTGAGACTCCGAGGGTCGACAAGAAGGTGTCAATATCGTCAGAAACTTCTGCTTGACAGGACCTGCACACAGATACAAATAACTTTGCTCCCAACGAGTACAGAGAGGTTGTCAATCCCTCCGGCCTTGTCGTTTACAAAGGATCAAACACAAGAGATAATAGTGATAGGTATGACTGCAACTAGTAAATAAGAACATGAAGTAAATAGCGCGTGTGATCAGTGATGGTAATATGGACCGGGGTCCCATGATGTTCACTAGTGATGTCTCTCTCCCAAAAGACGATAAAACAGCTAAGCGAGGTAAACAAATTACAGCTGGGCAATTGACAGGATTATGTGCGCAAACCAATGCTAACTATGCTGTACAGAAAGGTAGAGGCTCAAAAGCATGGGCGGTACGCCAAGGCAAGTAGACCGAAATCCATCTGCATCTACTACTAATCATCCACCTTGAGATATCTATCCAGAACATCTCGCTGGTATTAAGTTGTGAGTCCCACCCAAAGTGTAAACTCAAAGCAACAGACAACTGCATTAAAAGAACTTTGCGTAAAGTAAACAATCCTTGCACCCGCAAGTACAAGCACCATTGTTTTCCCCCTTGTGGCAACAACACATCCCCTAGACTCATGTTTCTGTCACTCAAACTAGTCATCGAGGGGCATGAACCCACAATCAAGCATAATGTTCCCTCTTGGAGTTACTACCTACTACTTGGCCAAAGCAATAAACAGCAACGGAGAACATGCAAGAATTACTCAAGAACATAAATATAAAAGAGGTTAATCAAATATATTACTCACACACAATTTGAACATAATCTCATAATCCATCGGATCCCAGCAAATCAACATAGCAACAGCATAAAGATTACATATGTGCCTCGATCATGTAGGGCAGCTCACGAGGTCTAATCCATGAAGAAGAAAGAGGGGAGGAGAACATCACATAGCTACTGGTCATGGACCCATGGTCCAAGGGAGACTACTCACAACTCATCCGGGAGGCATCCATGGTGGTGGAGAAGCTCCCGGTGGTGATCCTCCCCTTCGGTAGGGTGCCGGGAAGAGTTCTCCTGGTGCTCCCGATCTTGGAAGCGCGGCGGCGGCGGAACAGAGATGAGATCGCGAAAAAGGGTTCCGTCCTCAAGGGTTTCGGGACGCGTGGTAAATATATGCCAAAGGGGGGCACCAGAGGCGGAGGTGGGGCCCCAGGCGCCCCCCCTGGCGCGGCCAGGGGTGGGGCCGCGCCGGGTGGCCGCCTGGGCCCCCCGAGGCTCCCCTCTGGCCCTGCCTTGGTTTTTCCGGAAGCTCCCGATACGCTAATTTTTCCTATATTTTTCCCGGAATTTTTAGGGCACTTTTAATATGGGGGAAACCTGAAATAGAAAAACAGCAGAAAACAAGAACTGGCACTGGGGTGCACTGAGTTAATAGGTTAGTCCAAATATGATCAAAAGTGTATGAAAGTGCATAAATATCATAGCAATATCACACAAAAGAGGCATGGAGCAAGCAGAAATTATAGATACGTTTTGGACGTATCAACATCCCCAAGCTTAATTCCTGCTCGTCCTCGAGTAGGTAAATGATAACAAGCATAATTTCTGTGGTGACATGCTATCAACCATATAAGAACTTTTAAGTAAAGCAATCAAGGCATGTAATTCAATTCAAGTCATAACAAGCAAGAGTCTATATGAGCATTGTAACAAGTAACATAAGAACATAAAGGTGCAAGAGCTCTCGCCGTCCGTGACTCAAATGTCTCCAAATGGTGTTTGCATGCAAGAAAGGGGATAGGGATATATGAGAGAGTAAAACATAGTTTTTATATTGTTGAGAACTTAATCTACTAAAGTTTCACACTTGGTCTTCTTTGGAATCTTATCTTGACTCATCCCCAGACCGTTGTCAGGTACAAGTCAAAATGATCCACTCCCTTTCGATATTTTGAGCACTCATGCAATGGATGAGCGTAAGCAAGAAAATCGACACTTAGGATGGCAAAGAGAGAAAAATGATAGAGGGGGAAGACAAAAAAGGTGTGAAAGGCTCACATCAATGAGGACAATCATCAACGAGAGAAAGCCAAATGATAGATATGATGTGAGGAGTAGGGATTGCCATGCAACGGATGCACATATGAGCTAAGGTAAGCTCTCCAATGGAACTAGTGGGGGTGCATCCAACTTGCTTGCTCAAGAAGTCCTAGAGCTCTTTTGAGGAGGCTCATCATTGGAATATACAAGCCAAGTTCTATAGTGTAAAGGTCCCCACATAGCTATATGCATGAATGATAATCTCTATGGAGCACAAGGTATAAGATGGAGTACGAGTGTGGATCTCTCAAAAGAAATAGTAGTGTGCCCCCTTCTCTCTTTTTATTTCTTTTTCTCTTTTTTCTCTTTTTTTTGTGGCCTCAATGGCTCTTTCTATTTATCTCTCATTTGTCCTCTTTGGGATCTTTTGATTTTGTCCTCTTTGGGATCTTTTGATTTGTCCTCTTTGGGATCTTTTCCTCACTTTAGGGGCAACACTCTATGTATTACAAGAAGTATAGAAGATCTTTCACACTTTACAAAATTACTCAACATAAAGAAAATGAAACTATCATGATGTATGCAAATGTATGCCTCTGCCAGTGTAGCAAGATATGCAGTGATACTAGTGCGTCATGTAGCAATGATTAGGGCAAAGCCCAACTAGCATGCGGCTCATCAATCAAGCAAAAAGCATGTATGACATGAAGATCAAGTCATGAGAAGATGGATGTTGCATGGCAATGTATCTCGGAAAGGCTATGGAAATGCCTTAATAGGTAGGTATGGTGGCTGTTTTGAGGAAGGATATAATGAGGCTTATGATGACAGAGCGTATCGTGCCAAGGATTTGGATGCACCGGCGAAGTATGCGCCAACTCTCGAGGTGAGAAAGGGCAATGAACGGTACCGAAGAGGCTTGAAAAATATGGTTAGGTGGAAGTGTCAACCTTCGAATACTCACATTAGTTCGAAGAACTCATGCACTTATTATCGGTAACTCTCAATCTAATTAGGAGGTTCACAAAGAGACAAGTACCCCGAGGAGGAGTGTATGGGGATTTGGTTATCCTTGCGCATCCTCGACTCATGATACGTGAGTGTACTCTAATATTCGATCCCTCCAAAGATTAGTGATCCATTTAGTAGCTAAAGTTCTCAACTATTTTGTAGGTTTTCGAAAATAAACACGGATTGCCCAAAATACGACATTTATCACTAATAGGCTAAAGCTCTTGGCACCAAAAGTTCAGACATTACTCATGGCAATACCTCAAAACTATTGCAAGTCACTACTAAAATTAAATAGCAACCTCAATTTCCTATTTTAAGTTAAGACACACAACTCAGTGCAACAGACAAACTCTCTTAACAAGATAAACATGAAAACTCAGGAGAGTTCAACAACCAATTAAACAAAAGCTCTTTAAAAAGAAAGGCACGAAAACTAAGAGCTAAACATGACAGTAGCTATGGAAAGACAAAGAACACACACAACAAAGATAAGCATGAAAATCCTATGTTGTGTTCTAGGTTGAAGTGGAGCGTGTTTCTCTCCCACACAAAGAAAGCTGGGTTCTAACTCGTTATGAACAGCAAGCAAAGCTAAAGAAAACTAAAAAGGAAACTAAAGGCAAGACGCTCCAAGCATAGCACATAACGCATGAAGTGATTAAAATATAGTGGAATGAAAGACGAACTGATAATTGTTGATGGAGAAGGGGATGCACGGGGGCATCCCCAAGCTCACACGCTTGAGTCTTCTTTGAATATTTCCTGGGGGTGCACGGGGGCATTCCCAAGCTTGAGCGTTTGACCCTCCTGAATCTTTTTATCATCTTCCCTCGCACACTTGAAAACTCCCTTCATACATAACTCATCCTAATCTGATTAGCGAGGTTAGTACCCATAATAAAATAATTTTTCCTTGCTGGAAATAAAGATAATCTTGAAGAGCTACTGTTTCTCAAGATTGCCAAAAGGTTTTTGCAAAGAAAAAGCAAGCTCAAGGTTTGCAAAACGAATAAAAGGGAAAACAGGACAGAATCTGTGAAAAACAGACCAGCAGGTAGTAAATAATTTTTTCGGGGCACTTCTGCTACTCAAATAAAAAAACTCAGAACATACGCATGAAATCCAATTGTATAGAGCACGTTGTCAAAAAAATTCAGACCAAAAAGATGATCTGGTGATTTTATACGAATTTTTCAGTCCAAGGACAGAATCTGTTTTCTGGACTGCACGTCACAACTTTTGACTTTCTTGCAATCGGAGGCTAAACTTGGCACAAAGCTGAAAAGAAAAGATACAATGATGATGCTACTGTAGTAACAAACATCAAGACACAACAAAAGCAAAATAAAACTTTATTCATTGTGGGCTGCCTCCCAAAAGCGCTTTCTTTTATGCCTTTAAGCTAGGCATGATGCAAAAAGAGAGGATCAAGTTTTATCAAGAGTACAAGAATAGCTAGCCCGTATAACGGACTCAAAAGGTAACTTAATCTTCTTTCTAGGGAAGTGTTCCATCCCTTTCTTGATAGGAAATTGGAATTTTATATTCCCCTCTTTCATGTCAATGATAGCACCAACGGTGCGAAGAAAAGGACGTCCCAAAATAATTGGACATGAAGGTTCACATTCAATATCCATAATAGTAAAATCAACGGGAACATGATTGTCATTGACAATGATAAGAACATCGTCGATCCTCCCCAAAGGTTTCTTTATGGAAGAATCAACAAGACGAACACCAAAAGAACAAGGATCAAAAGATTTCAATTTAAGCATATCATATATTCTTTTGGGCATAACGGAGGTACTAGCTCCAACATCACATAAAGCATAGCAAGAGAAGTTATTCAACTTAATTTTAATCATAGGATCCCAACCATCCTCTAGCTTCCTAGGTATGGAGGCTTCTACCCTAAGCTTCTCCTCCCTAGCTTTGATAGGAGCATTAGTGACATGCTTTGTGAAGGCAAGATTAAGCATGCTAGTGTGGGGATCTCTACTTGTGAAGAAAATCAATAACTTCAGAAAGGGTGCAATTATCAAAATCAAGGTCACTACTATCAAGTAAAGTGGTAGTGGTGTCCTTTAGGCTCACTTGTTTGGTAGCTTCTAAGGTCATAGGAGTTTCTACAGTTGAGGTCATAGCATCACCATTAATAGGTCCAATGGGACCAAGAGTGCATTGGGTGCTAAGAGTTTGGATATCCTCAACAACTTGGATAGTAGCAACAGTGTGGTGGGTAGGAAGGCTCTTAATTATATCTTCTTCCTCCTTTTCTCTAGCCCATCTCTCTTTAAGTTTAGCCATCATCCTAATGTTTTCAATAATTTGCACTTGAATAGCATTCATAGGAGTGGTCTTCCTCTCCTCAAGAGGGGAAGTTCTAATTTTAAGCAATTCTACCTCATGGGCTAAATTGTCTACCTTCGAAGAGAGATTATCTAGTTTGTTTAGTTTTTCTTCTACACTCTTATTGAAGGCTTTTTGGGTAGTGATGAAATCTTTAAGCATAATCTCTAGTTCAGAAGTGGAGTTCTTGGTGTTAGGATAAGCATTGTTGTTCCCATAGGAATTAGAAGGGAACGGTCTAGGGTTGCTACCAAAATTACTCCTATAAGCATTGTTATTGAAATTGTTTCTAGAGATAAAGTTCACATCTACTTGATCTTGAGGATTCCAAGAATTTAAAGGAACATCATGAGGATCAATAGGAGATTGCTTGGAAAGTAGAGACATGATCAGGTCAACTTTTTCATTTAGGGAGGAAATCTCCTCGACAGAGTTTACCTTCCTACCTGTTGGAGCGCGTTCGGTGTGCCATTGGGAATAATTGGTCATCGTCTCATCGAGAAGCTTCATGGCAGCACCAAGTGTAGTTGACATAAAGGTTCCTCCCGCGGCCGAATCCAACAAGTTCCGCGAGGTAAAGTTCAAGCCTGCATAAAAAGTTTGGATAACCATCCAAGTAATCAAACCATGAGTAGGGCAGTTCTTGACAAGAGATTTCATGCGTTCCCAAGCTTGGGCAACGTGTTCATTATCCAATTGTTTAAAATTCATTATGTTACTCCTTAGTTGGATAATTTTAGCAGGGGGATAGTACTTCCCAATAAAGGCATCCTTGCACTTGTCCCAAGAATCTATGCTATTCCTAGGCAAGGATTGAAACTAGATTTTAGCTCCTCCTCTCAAGGTGAAAGGAAAAAGCTTAAGCTTAACAATATCACCATCTATTTCTTGGTACTTTTGCATATCACAGAGCTCAACAAAATTATTTAAGTGCAAAGCAGCAACATCTCCAGCACCGGAGAATTGATCTTTCATAACTAGGTTCAGTAAAGCAGGTTTAATTTCATAAGAGGGTACTGAAGTGGCAGGTGTAGTAATAGGCGTGCCGATAAAGTCATCGTTGTTAAGTCCCACAACTTGGTGTTCTCGGTGGAACCCATAGCAGCAAGCAAGATAACTATTTTTGTGTTTTTTGATAGAAGACACTAAAGTAAAAACTGAAAGGTAAACTAACAAGACTAAAAAGCAAAGGTAAAAGATAGCGTGCAACTCCCCTATCATGAAGAGTGGAGTCCCCGGCAACGGCGCCAGAAACTTTGCTTGATGGCTTCTCGCCCCTCGTTGGTTACCCCAAATGGAAGGTTTGAGATGTAGCGTAGCGGCAAATTTCCCTTGGCAAAGATACCAAGGATCGAATCCCGTGAGACTCCGAGGGTCAACAAGAAGGTGTCAATAGCGTCAGAAACTTCTGCTTGACAGGACCTGCACACAGATACAAATAACTTTGCTCCCAACGAGTACAGAGAGGTTGTCAATCCCTCCGGCCTTGTCGTTTACAAAGGATCAAACACAAGAGATAATAGTGATAGGTATGACTGCAACTAGTAAATAAGAACATGAGGTAAATAGCGGGTGTGATCAGTGATGGTAATATGGACCGGGGTCCCATGATGTTCACTAGTGATGTCTCTCTCCCAAAAGACGATAAAACAGCTAAGCGAGGTAAACAAATTACAGCTGGGCAATTGACATGATTATGTGCGCAAACCAATGCTAACTATGCTGTACAGAAAGGTAGAGGCTCAAAAGCATGGGCGGTACGCCAAGGCAAGTAGACCGAAATCCATCTGCATCTACTACTAATCATCCACCTTGAGATATCTATCCAGAACATCTCGCTGGTATTAAGTTGCGAGTCCCACCCAAAGTGTAAACTCAAAGCAACAGACAACTGCATTAAAAGAACTTTGCGTAAAGTAAACAATCCTTGCACCCGCAAGTACAAGCACCATTGTTTTCCCCCTTGTGGCAACAACACATCCCCTAGACTCATGTTTCTGTCACTCAAACTAGTCATCGAGGGGCATGAACCCACAATCAAGCATAACGTTCCCTCTTGGAGTTACTACCTACTACTTGGCCAAAGCAATAAACAGCAACGGAGAACATGCAAGAATTACTCAAGAACATAAATATAAAAGAGGTTAATCAAATATATTACTCACACACAATTTGAACATAATCTCATAATCCATCGGATCCCAGCAAATCAACATAGCAACAGCATAAAGATTACATATGTGCCTCGATCATGTAGGGCAGCTCACGAGGTCTAATCCATGAAGAAGAAAGAGGGGAGGAGAACATCACATAGCTACTGGTCATGGACCCATGGTCCAAGGGAGACTACTCACAACTCATCCGGGAGGCATCCATGGTGGTGGAGAAGCTCCCGGTGGTGATCCTCCCCTTCGGCAGGGTGCCGGGAAGAGTTCTCCTGGTGCTCCCGATCTTGGAAGCGCGGCGGCGGCGGAACAGAGATGAGATCGCGAAAAAGGGTTCCGTCCTCGAGGGTTTCGGGACGCGTGGTAAATATATGCCAAAGGGGGGCACCAGAGGCGGAGGTGGGGCCCCAGGCGCCCCCCTGGCGCGGCCAGGGGTGGGGCCACGCCGGGTGGCCGCCTGGGCCCCCCCAGGCTCCCCTCTGGCCCTGCCTTGGTTTTTCCGGAAGCTCCCGATACGCTGATTTTTCCTATATTTTTCCCGGAATTTTTAGGGCACTTTTAATATGGGGGAAACCTGAAATAGAAAAACAGCAGAAAACAGGAACTGGCACTGGGGTGCACTGAGTTAATAGGTTAGTCCAAATATGATCAAAAGTGTATGAAAGTGCATAAATATCATAGCAATATCACACAAAATAGGCATGGATCAAGCAGAAATTATAGATACGTTTTGGACGTATCAGCACTCGATGTCGTGGTATCAGCCGAAGCCTTCTTGACGTCAGCGGCTTAGCGGCGCGCGCCGGGTTGGACCGTGTAACATAACTTCCTTAGTAATGGAGGTTGCTTGGTCTGCTCACCGGCCGCGTACGCAACGTGCATGTGTGCGTTGGGCGATGGGCCCGGACCCCTGCGCGCTTAGGACTTAGACCGGCGTGCTGACCTCTCTGTTGTGCTTAGTTACGGTTGCGACGTGTTGATCTTCCGAAGCCGGGCATGACCCTGGAAAGTGTGTCCGGCCAAATGGGATTGAGCGTGCTGGGTTATGTGGTGCACCCCTGTAGGGAAATTAATCTATTCGAATAGCCGTGTCCCTCGGTAAAAAGACGACCCGGAGTTGTACTCTGACCTCATGACAACTAGAACCGGACACTTAATAAAACACACCCAGATGAGTTCCAGATATAACTCGGTGGTTGCTCTCTCACAGGGTGATGTGCAGGAGGATCGCCGGGTAGGATTATGCTATACGATGTTACTCTGTGAACTTACCATCTACTCCCTTCTACTGCTGCAAGACGGAGGCTGCGAGAAGCGAGGATACTTGTTACTTTCCAGCTACCCTCATCTTCTGCTGCAAGATGGAGGTTACGAGAAGCGTAGTCTTCGATTGGATTAGTTATCCCCCTCTTATTCTCGCATTCTGCAGTTTAGCCCACAGATATTACCCCTTTACACATATATCATTGCATATGTAGTGTAGATCCTTGCTTGCGAGTACTTTGGATGAGTACTCACGGTTGCTTTGCTCCCCCTTTCCCCCTTTTGTTCATTCTTCTCGGATGATGCAACCAGATCAGTGGAGTCCATGACCCAGAGGATCCCGAGGATGTTTCTACGTGAAGTTCGGCTTCGAGGAGTTGTTAGGAGGTCCCAAGCAGGAGGCCTAGCCTTTTCGATGGTTGCTACATTTGTGCTAGCCTTCTTAAGGCAAACTTGTTTAACTTATGTCTGTACTCAGATATTGTTGCTTCCGCTGACTCTTGTGTTTCGAGCTTATGTATTCGAGCCCTCGAGGCCGCTGGCTTGTAATATAAAGCTTGTATTATTTTAATTTGTGTCTAGAGTAGTGTTGTGATATCTTCTAGTGAGTCCATGATCTTGGTCGTACACATTTGCGTGCATGATTAGTGTATGGTCAAATCGTTGGCGTCACAAGTTGGTATTAGAGCCGACTACCTATTGGAATCTCCCTTCCAACTCCTTGGCCGAAGTTGAGTCTAGTCATTGCAAAACTTTTACTAACATGGCTGTGTGGCTTACGGGCCCACGTCGCCATTGGGTGTTATTAGTATCTTTTATTTCTCGACCTATACTCTGGGACTCTGACATCTCTTCTATTCGGGTTAAATGATTTTACTAACTCTGATTCTAGGTTCTCGTAACTACTTTCACCCGGAGAGCCCCCTTATTACAGATGATCGCCTGCTGCACTAGGAGTTTCTGAAGATGCTATTCGATGTTTTACCGAGACACTTGTGCCCACCGCCTTTGCAAATGCACCACCACTGAGACATCCCTATGGATAGCTACTTATACTTACCATCCATACCTTCATTCTCGATTACTCTTGTTAGTACAAGATACCCTGAACTACTTCCCCCTATTCCGAGAATCCTTTGTGCTTACTGCCTTGCAGTTCTTTGCCACCTGAATACCCATATGGATAATATCTCGCACTCATCGAGTATCCGCTCATCCCTAGTTAATTCAGGTATTTCACAAAAGTTTTGGAATACCATTCGATCTTCCGAAGATCCTCAACAGCTTATTTCTCTTGAAATTCTTGTTAGCTTACATTATGGTTAACCACATATGTCTAGTAATCTTATTGACATCCTTTGTCATTATCTTCTTGAGTCCGTCGATTCAATATGTTGCGATTGCTTGCAATCCTCGTAAGAATCCTAGAAATTATCTTTCCGGCTCAGACGTCATTCCGGACATGAGTTGGTTTTCGGCAATTCAAACCTTTATTGATTTCCAACTAAGTGTTTTCAACTTATCCATCCTTGATCAGAGCGTCTGCTTCAGATCCTTTGTTTTGGAAACCATAATTTCTTTGTATTTAAGCATCAGACTAATAAGGTGATTGATTCTTGAATCTGATGCCCCTGCATTCTTTCTTCCTCTGAGTGAGTACCGATACTCACATCGGCTCCGTTGTGGATCGCCCGATCCCTTGTTGGATTGTTATCCGAAAGTGTCCTTCATATTCAATCACCTTGTGGGTTCTTCCCCTGATACATAATGCCTTTGGTAAATTGTATCCCATGCTTGGCCAACCTTGCTCTGCTTTCGAGCTTGAGTATTTACTTTTGAAACTTATGGTATATGTTACTAAGATGCCCGATGGGTTGAACCTATGCCTTCCCCTAATCCGTGAGAACCCGAAAGTTTTCACAAGTCATACTCTTCCGGTGTTCTACCAGATAAAATTCCAACACTACAGTTATATCAAAGCGAGAGGAGAATGAAATGATATGCATTAAAGAAGTGGGAGTCGACCTTGAACTTGTGTTCATGCCCATGAAAATCATGTAGACCGTCTCGTAAGCTTCTTGCAAAATGATTATCCAGCTGTATGATTCTTTCGGTATTCTTCAATGGATTCCTTACAGTTATGGTTCCGACCATGTTGTCCTGATCTGATATATCTAATGGGAATTCATTCTAGTGCCTCGTCAATTTTTGGCAAGGTTGAAGTATCTACTATCATAGGTCAATGAACCGGTTCTACTTATATCATTTTCTACCTTCGAGTATTACCACCTGGTATCTCGAAGATGTCTTGCCATTGCACCACATCTTACTAATTTTGTTGGAGTAATGTCTTTCCTTGTCGTAATCACTCTATGGGTTTGGGTCGTTGTCAACCGAGGACACCGACTAGCGAAATTATTCCGCACTACAAATCAAATACCGCTAGTATTTTTACTGGGAAATTCTGAACTCAGTCTAGTCATTCCTAGACTATCGGCTGCATCCTGGTCTTGCTATCCTTGACTATGCTACCTCGTCCTTCTATGGTGCACGAATTCTTTAGTGTGTGAACACGACTTATGTCGTGCTTTCAACATCATGTTGCTTGCCTTGAAAGGCAATGTTGGTTCCGAGCTTGCATCTTATATATTGATACTATAACTTGCCACTTCGTCATTCCCTTGCTTGTTGCCATTGTTGTTTGATTGCATCCTCTTGAAACCTCCCGGCAAATGTGTCGGATCACCTTCAGCACTTTGACTTCTTTCGAGATGTCAACTGTGATCATGATGAGAAATACCCTCCTTGCCCTCGATGATTATTATCATCATCGGCAACACCCTTGACTTCCTTTCATCGCGAACTTGTCCACATTATGAATACAACTTGCTCTCCAACGAGTGTTGTGTTCTGCCTTAAAGTATTACTGTCTTTTATGTCAAGAATGTTGTGGGGATTGCTCCACCCCTTAGAAATTCTCGGTATGAAGATACTTCTCATTGTCACCATTCTTCCTTGGTCACTTTGTTGTATCAACCCGGATACCAATATGCTAACGATGCCGCTTGAGTTCTGTACTTCTAGCAACCCTATCATATTTCGGGCACACCTTTCAGCTAATGATCAATGGTGTATGTTTTCCTCGAGCATACAACATTATATAATTTGAATTGACAAGTGTCATCTTCTTGTTCACATTATTGTGGAAATCCATCTGTTTGGAATTCTCGATGAATTGTCGCTGAGCCCATCAGCCACCTCCTCATCCTCTCTTTGGTTTGATGATGAACTATTGTTTCGGGAACCCGCCCCCATAGTTCATTCCCCGAGAATCTTGCAATGTCATTTCATCGAATTGTGTTGCACCTTTTCTTCTCGAACATCCTGAGTCCGAAGTATCATGACACCAATCGGATCTGAATCTCGGTCAGATATGATGGTTGGGACAACTTTCCAGGAGTTATAATGTTGGTCCTTTGATGACCCGGTAATATGATGTCATGCCTAGCACCCTTCGCTAGAGGACCTATCATTATAATTTCTTTTGCAAGGATAATCATTCTTCCAGGAGGAAATTGTAAGACTTATCTTATAAGTTGCTCCTGATGGATCATTTGTGTATCCAAAGTCTGACCCTTGATTGAAACACCATATCATTGCTACCTCAAAGCATGACTATGATACCCCGCTCATCAACAAGAACATTGGAGGCACGATGCTAAATGTTTCTTGGTCAGTTATCCAAACACTGTTGTATGGGTAACATCTTGATTAATCCTTGCCTCTTTATCTGAATGGTTGGGTGCTTGCTCTCCTACCCTGTCTGCCATGATTCTTCTTGTCCATGGGATGGATATACTCCTAATAATTGTGTGTAATCACAATTTTCGTTTCCATTTGTTTGTTTAACCTTTCCTTGATTTACATATAACCTAAGCAGTAATAATTCTCTGCTTATGTAAACACCTTGTTGTACAACTCTGTCGGTAAGACCCTGTTACCATGGTTGGTAACATTCTGGTAACCACCGATGGAAGAAAACATTGCCTACTGGTCCGCCTCGTTTCAACGAGCAAGAAAATGGTTCTCTTCGTCCCCCGTCCTTGGTACCAACATTGTTGCCAACTTAGCTGACAGACTATCCTGTGACATGCCTTGCTTTCTGTGCAAGATCTCATCACCCTTCCTACTCTTAACCCCATGGTGGGCCCATAACCCATAGGTCCACGGGATCGAAACCTGACTCTCCTATACAACCCAGATTCTAAAGTATCCTTTGCACTTGGCTTCGTATGTGATTCACGAGCTAAATTCTTTACCATTATTCATCCTGGAATCATACACCTTGTTATTCCCATTGTTCAAGCCCTGATTCCAGCTTCTGTCTAGGCATCAAATGATTGCCTACCTAATTGAAACTTTGGTACCGACGTATACTGCACTCAATGAATTCACTAAAATACAACTCGTGGGGTACCTTGTGTATTTCCCATTGAGTTCACCGTCAGGTGCCCAGCTTTGTGGAGATACGTTCTTCGGGAGTTTTTCCCCCTGGTCGCATTCGTAGGACGATGGAGATCCCGAAGAAAGGAAGACGACTTGATCACGATGACTTGAAGCAGAGAAATGAAGACATCAACATAATGATTCGACCTCTTCAAGAAGGGCAACCAAGACCGAGAGGACCCCTTTAGAACTTCGTAGCCATATCCCTTCCCCTTACTCCCCTTGTCGTGGAATTGGCACGGCAGATGTCCGGTTTAGAGGATTTAGGTGTGGAGCCATCGCGCGGGTTAGCTTGAAGAGGTTTAAAGCACACAAAGAACACAAAGGGTTTATACTACTTCGGCCCCTTCGATGAAGGTAAAAGCCTACGTCTAGTTTGGTTTGGTATTGCTTGGACGTCGATGAATAGGGAGTGGATTGCTTGCCTGTGTCTCGATGGGTTGTTGCTTATCCTTGAACCGTTGCCGGGCCGTCCCTTTATATAGGAGGCGACGCCCGGTCCGGTTAATAGAGTCCCGAGGTCGGTTCATAATCGTGTCCCTCCTCGGTCTCTATTCTTCCTACCTTATACCTCAAGTTACATGATATGACGGTTCATAAACCGTAAGCTTTACATATGGGCCCTAAGCCTCCACGGGCCGTAACCTCTAACTCATAACCTACTGGGCTTATGATAACACAACTACATTAACGTAATCCGGATCTTCATAGCCGGTTTATACCTGCTAGTAATATCCCTGACATTAGGCCCCAGATTGATTTGAACTTGTTCATGTCAGTCTTCTAAGTCTTGCATAAATTTCCTCTTTGTAGCTTCTCTGCTTTGTAAACCGGCCATGACGTCATCTCCAGAAATCATTTCAATCTGTCGTGACATCACCTCCGCATTTATTGCTCACCGCTGTTTGTTACCTTTGTTAAAGGCTATCCCGAAGATCGAGGCGACAACAAAATCTTTATCCAATCTCTGACCTCCTTGATTCACGCGCTTGCCGTTTCACCTCACCAGCTTATAAATACCGCTGAGACCCGTCCTTTTTCTTCCATCCGCACTTCATCTTCCTCCGTCGCCCGAAGCTCCGCCGCCGTTCTTCGAGCCCATCGTCGTCGTTAATCCAGGCCGCTGCATCACCCTGAAACGTGTCCAGAGCACTCCGCCGCCATCTTCTTCTTCCTCAGGTACTTCTTCTTTCTCACTGTAGATCTCAATCTAGGGTTCTTCCATGGCTTCCGCCATGAAACCTCGAAGCTTGCTGTTCATCCCTGTAGGTTACACTTGCAGTAGATTCAAACCTTGGATACGTTTCGAATGCGCTCCTGCTCCGTAGTTTAAACTTATATTCGAACCTTAGATTCAACCCTTAGATTCATTTGGTCTATAGAAACCCTTCGTGGTTCTTCCTGTATAAGACTTGCGTATATTTCATCTTTTTCTTACGGCCCAGATCCATTTTTACTTTAGCTTTCCATAGAAACATGTTTCTTCGTCTTGTAGATCTGTAAGTTTTTCACCGGTTTAACCAATCACATGCTCTTCTTGTAAAGAATTAGTCATAAGCCCGACGGTTTAGCCTCCCTTTTCCTGTTGTCATAAACCGGTAGCTGCTAACTTCACATCTGCTTCCGGGTTTTCAATGCCATTAGTCCCTTGTCTAAACCGTCGATATAATTTGATGTTTACGCTCTGGTTTACACTTTAATACTTAGTAATCCGGATTTTGCACTATACCTTTCAACGTTTCCTTTAGTCCAGATGGCTGCCAAACAATTTGTTTGTTGCAACTGGCTCCTTCCCACATTACGGAAGAAGACTTAACCAATGCCGCTTCAATTGGCCTTCTGGGCCCCCAACCAGTTCTAAAATGGCGGGCCCCGGGAGATGAGTGTCCCCCTACTCCTAAAGAAGGAGAAATCATTGTTTTCTTTGATCACATGGCCCGGGGTTTTAGCCCTCCCGGTTCAAATTTTTTCCGAGATGTACTGGCCGCTTTTCAGCTCCATCCTCAAGATATAGGTCCGAATTCTATGTCAAACGTCTGCAACTTTCAAGTCTTCTCAGAAGCATACCTTCAAGAAGAACCATCAGTGGATTTGTTCCGGGACTTTTTCCACTTAAACTGGCGGACAGAGTTTACTGCCGGACCGCATCAAGAGTTGGGCGGTGTTAGTATTCAGAAGAGAAGAGATGTGATCTTCCCTCATGCTGCTCTCCATACACACCCCAAGGAATGGAACCAATCATGGTTCTATTGCAAAGATACCTCGCCTGAAGGAGAAGACCCACTGCCGGGTTACCGTGCACATCGTCTACTTGAGGATCATCCCCTGCCGCAGCGCCTTAGTTCTTCAGAGCGGGCCCGGTTTGCCCCTCAGCTTGCTAAGCTTAGGGCCTTTATGGCCAACGGTTTAACTGGAGTAGATTTCATTCGCTGTTGGCTTGCCTAGAGCATCCTTCCACTGAGCCGGCGCTCCGGCCTGATGTGTGAGTATACCGGAAAAACAGATGACCCTCAACGCCACATTGACATAATACTTCCTGAGAAAGAAGTCACTGAATCTGCAAAGAAGATGCTCAACATCTCCCTGGAAGAGTGTAGCCAGACCGGATTGGCTCCCTTCTATGAAAACAACAAACCGCCAACAGTAAGTTTTTTCCTGACCTCTTCTGCTTATTCTAATCCGTCCATATCAACTGTCTTCTATTTATTTTTCATCTTCTGCATAGGCCAACGACCCCTTCTGGAAAAGAAAACCTCAAGATAAGTCAGGCAAACAGCCACGCCAGAAGACATATGCTATCAAGAAGAAAAAAGAAGCAGCTGCCTCCGGTTCACATCCTGAAGAACATGATCTGGATTCCGAGGTATGAATTGATCCTGATATGTTTTAATCTCCCTTTATCCAAATTTATGTTAACAGTGTCTTTCCACAGGATTTGGCTGAAGGAAGTAAAGCGGCAGAAACTGAGGTAATCTCTCTTTCTTCAGACTCTGAACCGCCGGCGCCCAAAATTCGTCGGGCGTCCCGGAAATACCCTTTTTCTCATCCTTACGCTCAACTGGACCCCAAATTTCTTTTGAAGAAGCAACAGCATGAAGCTCGCCGGACTACGCGCCATAGTGGCCATGTAGTAGAATCCTCCAGAATATCTCTTACTCCGGCTCGCAGGCGCCGCTCTGAGGTTTTACTTTTTCCAACTCTTCTTCATCCAAAGGTCGGACTTATACGTAAACCGCTTAAACCGTCTAATCCTAACTATCAGGAGACTCCTTTGTCCTCTTCTGGTGAGTCGACTGCCACACAGGTCCCTGTGCTGAAGACCGTGCCTGGGTAAGTCCCTTTCAATATCCGGTTTATATTTGTATTTGTACCTTGATGATTCTCATTACTCCTTCAATTTTCTTCAGCAAGCCCAAACCTAGCAAGAAGGCGAAAGCCACCAAAGCGGCTGCCGAGACTGCTACCGTTGAACCGACAGCTGATCCGGACGAAATCACCCCTCAAGAGGACGATCCTGCAGCTCAGTTTGACGATCCTATTCCCATGGACCACGATGACATTGTTGCCCCGGAAGATGCTAATGTAGTTGAACCGGCGAGTCCTGTCCGGGTTAGCCCTCTTCGGACTAACCCGGCTCCTGTTAGCCCGACCCCTAGTGTTGCCCCTTATCAACCAACCACTGCCTCTTCTCCGGATGTTCAGATAACCAGGACAGGTTTTACTGCTCCTGCTGAGCCTATTATTTTGGCCAAGCATGCTGCTAAAGAGGAGAAACTTCAACAAGAAAAGGGCAAGTGGAGCACGGACTTGTCCAGCTATGTCCAATTGAGTGCCCAGGAACTTTATTCCGGGTATTTGAACCGGCTTCATACCAGCCACGATTATGAATCGGGGTTGGTTAATATGACGAAGGACAAGTACGAGGTAACTTCCTTCACTTGTCTTTGTTTTGTATTCTTTGTACTCCTGTCTTTATACCATAGTAGCCCCCAAGTACCAGTTTAGCTTCGTTGTAGGTGAACTGGTACTTCCAATGTATGTAAAATGAACTTACATGAGCCCCCAAGTGCCAGGGGCATAACTTGTTTTATGTGGCTGGGACTTGTCTGAATTTCTCTTTTAATACTTCAACTGCACATTAGCCCCCAAGTGTCAAGTGGATAACTTGTTTATATGCTTGAGACTTGTCTGAATTGTCTTTTACTCCATTTGATTTCCTTGTAGGCTGACTTGACCTGAAGGGCTGCAGAGGTAACTGAGCTCCGGAATAGACTGGCTGCCACTGAAACTGCTTCTGCCAAAGCCAAGGACGAGCTTGGACTGAACTTAACCAATACTGAAAAATTGAAAAAAGACTTTGAAGCGGAGCGGTCAGCCTGGGAGGTGCAAAGGAACGCTCTTGAGAAAAGAGCAAAGGACGCTGAAAAGGCCCTTAATCCGGTGACGCAAGAGCTGACCGGGTTAAGACAACAAATAGAACTTATGACCTCTGCTATCTTTGGTGAGCACTTAATTTGCATATGTTTTCATCTCTGCAATCTTTGTTCCGCTCCGTTTTAACTTTAATAATCATATGTAGGGCGTTGCATAACTCATCTTGGCGATGACGTTCGAAAGAAGCTCAAGGCCTCTTATACCTTGGTGGAGCAGCTGTATTCCGGTGCTCAAAGGATTATAAGTGCCATGTCTCATCAGAAAGCGGCCCCAACCACTATCCAAGGTACCTTAGAGAAGCTCTCCATCCTTCCTGTGCGCTTGGTGGAAGTGAGGATATCTGCTGCAAGGGCCGGTTCTCTTGTAGCACTGACTCGGGCCAAGGCATGGGTTCCGGATTTTGATCCGGAGGACGCTATGAACGGATATCCCAGTACTAAGGAAGATGGATCTGCCTTCTCTGGCCAGGATCTCCGTGCTTTAACCAAGGAAATGCGCCCTCTTGCCAGCAAGCTTGCTGATGAAGCGGACCTGACCAGGTATCATCCGGCATATGACTTAGAAAATGAACGGGTGGACCGGCCGGTTTATGATACCGAGAATCTGATCCCGCTAGTGCGTGCCCATACTTTCGCTCCAGATATTGATCCGTCCAATCTTATTACTGAGGAAATGTACTTCCGTGCACTATCCAAGATCGACTGGCGTGTTCCTGACTTCCAGCCGCTTCAAGAGGACGAAGAAGTTCCGGAACAAGCCGACCCTCAGCCTTCAAAACAGGAAGAAGAAGCATAAGCCGCTTAGTTTAACTCTTAGCTGCTGTAATCTTGTTGCCAGAAAACTTTAATCCGTTCAGGCGTGCAAGTGCCTTGTAATAGGATAGTTCGACACATTGTCTGTCTCATGTCGGATGTCATAGCTTGACTTGGCGTCTACCAATTTTAATCCCTTGCCTGCTATGGTTGATCCGTTTATGTTATCTGTATCTGCATGAACAAAGCTAAAAGATGTCCTGGCGGTTTACCACCGGACCAATTATATTGCTCCCATGGGCATATATTGAAAGAGTATCTGCTTTATACCCAAAAATACTTCATACCTTTAATTAAGCGTGCTTGACATCCTTAATCCGGTAGGCGTTATTGAACGTGTAGATTCTGATGAGGCTCTTGGCTCTCTTGGCATTTGCCCAATGATTGTTCCGGGTTATGATAAACGCCGGTTTAAATCATGCTGGTATTCTATGACCCAGACTTTTTGTAGATGTGTGGTCAAGTTTGAAGTTGCCCAGTTCCGGATCAAAAACCACAGAAAACTTTGAAAAACACAAAACACAAAACACTGTTGCAATTAAAATCATGTAGTCGAGGCTTTTTGCGAGCTGCCAGGCTCCATATTTGCCAATCAATGGATGTGACCCAAGGAGCTATGATTCATTTTGCCAATCAATGGACGTGATCCAAGGAGCTATGATTCATTTTGCCAATCAATGGGTGTAATCCAAGGAGCAATGATTTCTTTTGCCAATCAATGGATGTAATCCAAGGAGCAAGAACTTTTTGTGCCAATCAATGTATGTAATCCAAAGGGCGATGATTTCTTTTGCCAATCAATGGATGTAATCCAAGGAGCAAGAACTTATTGTGCCAATCAATGGATGTAATCCAAAGGGCGATAATTTCTTTTGGCAATCAATGGATGTAATCCAAGGAGCAAGAACTTATTGTGCCAATCAATGGATGTAATCCAAGGGGCGATGATTCCAAGACGATCATATAAACCAGACCAGAAGGGATTAAGCGAGGATTCGAATGTGATCTGTAGCCCCCTAGTGATCATGGAGGTAGGGTACCTATGAAAGAGTTGCGCTTGAAAAGCAAGTCCTGGTTGGTCCCTTATAGAATTGTCCTGCATAGCAAAATAGACTGATCAAAGCATCTGAGTTAACTCTTCATAAGACACTTATTTAGAAGAAAAAAGGCTGATCCCCCGGTTTACCAGGGGTGCCGGTTTATTTATTAATCATAATATATACAGGATACATGAAGCAAAGCTCATGGCTCAAGTGTAGTAAGGCCGTAGAAGAGCAATATTCCACGGCCTCTTCGTTTCTTCCTCTGCTGTCCGTGAGTCTTTGTGTTCTCGAATATCCACCAGGTAGTATGAACCGTTGTGTAGGTTCTTGCTGACCACAAAGGGTCCTTCCCAAGGTGGGGATAGCTTGTGCATATCTGTCTGGTCTTGTATAAGCCAGAGTACCAGGCCCCCCTCCTAGAACGTCCTGGTCTTAACCAGGCGACTGTGATATCTGCGCAGGTCCTGCTGATAAATTGCGGATCGGGCTGCTGCTATGTCACGCTCTTCATCCAGCCGGTCTAAGCTATCCTGTCTTGCTTGCTCATTGGCCGCTTCAACATATGCTGCCACCCGTGGTGAGTCGTGCCGGATATCACTTGGAAGAACCGCTTCTGCCCCGTACACCATGAAGAAGGGCGTATAGCCTGTAGACCTGTTAGGCGTAGTGTTGATGCTCCAGAGGACAGAAGGTAACTCCTCAACCCAGCACCCTGGTGTTCTTTGTAAGGGAGTCATAAGCCGGGGCTTGATGCCTCGCAAGATCTCTTGGTTGGCCCTTTCAGCTTGACCATTGGATTGAGGGTGATCTACTGAAGACACATCCAGGCGAATATGTTCCCTTTGTTAAAACTCTTCCATCTCTCCTTTAGATAGATTGGTGCCGTTATCAGTAATAATGCTGTGTGGAAAGCCAAACCGGAAAATTACCTTTTTGATGAATTTAACCGCTGTTGCCGCATCACACTTACTGACAGGCTCTGCCTCAATCCAGTTTGTAAACTTGTCCACCGCTACCAACAGGTGGGTTTTTTGATCTTGGGATTGTTTAAAAGGCCCAACCATATCAAGCCCCCAAGTCGCAAACGGCCAAGTAATTGGAATCATCTGTAGCTCCTGTGCCGGAACAAGAGCACGCTGTGAAAATTTCTGACAAGCGTCGCATTTCCGGACTAGATCCTCCGCATCAGCATGAGCTGTTAACCAGTAGAACCCATGACGGAAAGCTTTAGCTACCAAGGACTTTGTACCGGCGTGATGACCACAATCCCCTTCATGAATCTCTCGAAGAATGTCACAGCCTTCTTCTGATGATACGCACCGCTGAAACGCCCTAGAAACGTTGCGGTGATGAAGTTCTCCGTTAACAATGGTCATGGGTTTGGACCGCCGGATTATCTGCCTAGCTTCAATCTCATCCTCTGGCAACTCTCCTCGGCTCAGGTACGCCAAGTAAGGGAGTGTCCAATCCGGAATAACTTGAAGTGCCGCAACCAGCTGCGCTTCCGGATCGGGAACAGCCAAATCCTCCTCCGATGGTACCTGAACTGATAGACTGTGCAGCTCGTCCAGAAAAGTATTTGGTGGCACCGGTTTACGCTTAGATCCTAGCCGGCTTAGAGCATCGGCCGCCTCATTTTTCTGCCGGTCTATGTGATCCACCTGATATCCTTTGAAACATCCTGCGACTGCTTCCTCTTCTCGCCTGTAAGACGCCATGCGAGGGTCTTTGGAATCCCACTTGCCAGACACTTGTTGCGCCACTAGATCTGAATCCCCAAAGCACTTGACCCGGCTTAAGTTCATCTCCTTAGCCATCCGCAGGCCGTGAAGCAGTGCTTCATATTCAGCCGCATTGTTAGTGCAAGGAAACATTAGTCGGAGGACATAACAAAACTCGTCACCTCGTGGGGAAGTTAACACGACTCCAGCCCCCGAGCCTTCTAATTGCCTTGAACTGTCGAAGTGGATAGTCCAGTATGTATGATCCGGCTTCTCCTCTGGTGCTTGCAATTCTGTCCAATCATTGATGAAATCTACCAATGCTTGGGATTTGATAGCAGTACATGGTACATACTTCAATCCGTGTGGGCTAAGCTCGATGGACCACTTTGCTACTCTGCCAGTGGCTTCTCTGTTCTGGATTATATCCCCCAACGGAGCGGAGCTAACAACAGTGATTGGGTGGCCCTGGAAGTAGTGCTTCAGCTTCCGGTTTGCCATGAACACGCCATACACCCGCTTCTGCCAGTGTGGGTACCTTTGCTTCGATTCAATTAGAACCTCACTGACGTAATAAATCGGGCGCTGGACCGGATATTCCTTGCCTGCTTCTTTGCGCTCCACCGCAATTGCCATGCTGACTGCACGGGCATTGGCGGCCACATATAACAGTAGCGGCTCATTGTCAACAGGGGCAGCAAGGACCGGCGGTTCTGCCAATTGTCGCTTCAAGTCCTCAAACGCAGCGTTTGCAGCATCGCTCCATATAAACCGGTCTGTTTTTTTTCAACATCTGATAAAGCGGGACTGCCTTCTCTCCCAAACGGCTAATGAATCGACTTAATGCTGTAATCCGGCCAGCTATGCGCTGGACATCATTGATACAAGCTGGTTTAGTTAAGGATGTGATCGCCTTGATCTTCTCTGGATTGGCCTCTATTCCTCTGTTTGATACTAAGAATCCAAGGAGCTTGCCTGCTGGAACACCAAAAATGCACTTCTCCGGATTGAGCATCATCTTATAAACCTGAAGATTGTCGAAGGTTTCCTTTAGGTCCTCTATTAGCGTCTCCTCCTTCCTTGACTTTACAACGATGTCGTCCACATAAGCATGGACATTTTTTCCGATCTGCCCCTTAAGGCAGTTCTGTACGCAACGCTGGTAAGTTGCTTGGGCACTCTTGAGCCCAAAGGGCATAGATACATAGCAGAACGCTCCAAAGGGAGTTATGAAGGCTGTCTTCTCCTGGTCCTTAACCGCCATCTTGATCTGGTGATACCCTGAATATGCATCCAAAAAACTTAGCCGCTCACATCCCGCCATAGCATCAATGATCTGATCAATACGGGGGAGAGCAAAAGGATCAGTTGGGCAAGCCTTGTTTAGGTCTGTGTAATCCACACACATCCTCCACTTTCCATTTTTCTTTAACACCAGAACCGGATTAGCCAACCACTCCGGATGGAACACCTCAACTATGAACCCTGCGGCCAAAAGCCTGGCCACTTGTTCACCTATAGCCTTGCGCCTTTCTTCATTGAAGCGGCGCAGATACTGCTTGACCGGTTTGAACTTCGGATCAATATTAAGACTATGCTCAGCGAGTTCCCTCGGTATACCAGGCATATCAGATTGTTTCCATGCAAAGATATCCCGGTTCTCACGGATGAACTCAATGAGCGCGCTTTCCTATTTGGGGTCAAGGTTAGCGCTGATAGTGAACTGCTTGGATGAGTCGCCTGGCACAAAGTTAACTTGCTCGGTTTCCTCTCCCGATTTAAACTACAACGCCGGATCATGCTCTGTAGTTGGCTTCTTTAACGGGGACATATCTGCCAGATCAACGTTGTCTTTGTAGAACTTCAACTCCTCTGTAGCACATACTGCCTCTGCATAGGCTGCGTCTCCTTCCTCGCACTCTAATGCAATCTTGCGGCTTCCGTGAACCGAGATGGTTCCCTTGTGGCCCGGCATCTTGAGTTGTAGATAAACATAGCACGGTCTAGCCATGAACTTGGCGTAAACCGGCCTTCCAAACAGAGCATGATACGGGCTTCAGATCTTTACAACCTCAAAGGTTATTGTCTCTGACCTGGAGTCCTGCTCATCTCCAAAGGCGACCTCCAGATCAATCTTCCCAACTGGGTAAGCCGATTTACCTGGCACCACTCCATGGAACACCGTGTTGGACTGTCTCAACTTCTTGTCCGTCAACCCCATGCCACGGAACGTTTCGTAATACAAGATGTTGATACTGCTGCCGCCATCCATGAGTACTTTTGTGAATTTGTAGCCACCCACCTGTGGTGCCACCACTAAGGCCAACTAGCCCGGATTATCAATCCGTGGCGGGTAATCCTCTCTGCTCCACACAATAGGTTGTTCCGACCAACGCAGAAAACGTGGTGTTGCCGGTTCAACTATGTTTACCGCCCGCTTCAGGATTTTTTGATCTCTTTTGCACAAACTCGTAGTAAATACATGGTACTGTCCACTACTTAGCTCCTTCGGATTACTCTGATATCCAGATTGCTGCTGCTGTTGACGCTGCTGATTGCCTTGGTTATTGTAGCCACCCTGACCATGCTGGTGGTAGCCTTGGTTGTTATAACCGCCCTGACCATGCTGCTGGTGGTTGCCTTGGTTGTAGTTATTGTTGCCGCCATGATATCCTGATCCGGACCCATTACCCTGGTGACCCGGACCTTGAAACCGGAACTCGAGCCGCTGCCCGGTGGCCCATTGTCGTATTTGGCTTGTCTCATGGCCTCTACCATGATCCGGCATTGCCCCCATGTATGTTTAGCTGGGTGTTCCGGCGTGCTATGTTTCGGGCAAGGCTCGTTCAACTGTTGATCCAGATTGATGGATCCTCCTCCGCTCCATGGAGGTGGTCTACCCTTGCGACGCTGAAAATGTCCTTGAACATTGGTATTGGCCACAAAATCAGAGCTGCCCTCTGCCTTTCGCTTACCATTAAAACTTGTTCCCACCGGATTAGCCTGCGCCGGTTTACCGGTCTTGTTCGCTTTTCCGGACTTGTCTCCATCTGCCTCTGGGTACTTAGCGTTATCAGAGTCCCCATACTTCACCAGAGCGCTCATGAGTGTCCCCATGTCATTACAATCCCGCTTGAGCCGTCCCAACTTCAGCTTCAGAGACTCAAACCGGCAGTTGTTTTCTAGTGTCACTATTGCCGTACTAGGATTGATGCTATTGGGAGAGTGCAGGATTTCTGACACTCGCCGTATCCAGGTGCTCGTAGGCTCCTGCTCTCCTTGAACACATGCCGCTAAGTCCACTATTGACATCGGTTGCTTGCACGTATCTTTGAAATTTTTGATAAACTGGCGACGCAGCTCACCCCATGATCCGATGGAATTAGGTGGTAAGCCCTTGAACCATGTCCGGGCTGTACCCTCAAGCATCATGGTAAAATACTTTCGCATGCCGCTTCATCCACATCTAGCATCTCCATAGCCATCTCATAGCTCTCAATCCAAGCCTCGGGAGCCAGGTCTGCCGTATAGCTAGGCACCTTGCGCGGACCTTTGAAGTTCTTGGGTAACCTTACGCTTCGTAAAGCGGGGACAAGACACTGTACTCCAAAAGAACTCGCTGTGACTCCTGTCTCTGCTTTGGTGGGGTGAACCGGCGTCATTTGACGGGTATCTTCGTGGACAGTAGGTCTGGCCTGGTTCATCACCTCCTGGGCGTGCGCCTCCGCTCCTGCCGGATTACCCTGCCTGTGACGATGCCGTCTCCGCTCGCTGCTAGACACCTCTGGTTCATCCCAATGCCTAGTGTAACTCCTGCTGTGGCGGGGCGTTGAATGAATCCTCTCCCTGCTATAAGAGTACGCCTGCTGCTGTGTCAACGCTGTGTCCAGCAATTCCTTGGCCCGGCGTGCTTCCAACGCCACAGGGGACGTTCCCTCAACGGGTAATATCCCTGACACCCCTCCTAAATCTCGGGACGAGATTTCTTGTAGTGGAGGAGAATTGTGACGACCGAATAATTAAGCTACAGTAAACCTTTGTTAATGATGCCATGTCACCTCAATTATTGATGGTAATCTTGCGTTAGTTCGAAACCTTGAAACCGATTCAAATTCAAACTCGTTATCAGGCAAACTATAAATGATTTCAAATATTAAAACTAAAATGTTCGGGTATGGCAAATAATACATACTAAATACTAGTGAAGAAACCACACTTCAGTAAAGTTTTGAATTGCACTATAATAAGTAAAACAACGGCAATAATAATTATTTAGATGATTTTGAAATAATAAACAGTCACAAACTATTTTGTTTTAGGTGCGAAGCTAATTGTGGGAGTGGCATAATTATTAATGCTCTTTTAGGTACCACTTTTGTATATAATAAAAGCTAAAATTTATAAAGTAGAAAAGAATTGAAAATAAAAGAAAGGGAAAGCAGTAAACAAAATTATAAAAATTGAAAAGCCCCCCCCCCTAACTGGACCGAATGGCCCAGCTGACCGAAGTTGGCCCAGCCGGCCGACTCATTCGCCCCCGGCCTATATGGCCACCCCACCCCAAGCCTAACCCTCATCGCCCACTTCCCACCCCCACTCCCCTCGCTCCCCGACCCCCTCTGGATCGGGTCAACGACCATGGCGCCCGGTGCCCCGCTGCCTACCCCGTCGTCCCACCGTTGCCAGGCACTCGCCGGACCCCATCGGCGCCGTCC
>LR738716.1:27065847-27122172 GCA_902687465.1 Secale cereale | reverse complement strand
CCCCTCCAGCGCCCATGAGCTCACTCCCCTCCCCCTTTCCTCTTCCACCGACACCAAACCGTCGCCCCGTCCGCACTCGACCGCCGGCTGCCCCTCTACGCTGCTCGCGCCGCCACTGCACGCTGCTGCTGCTAAATGATGTTCTTGCTCCCGGCACTGACTCTCGCTCGATGCCGCCTGTCGTGCCTGCTTCGGCCGCCTCCGTGCGCGACACTGGAACCCCTGTGCTACTGGCCGCCGCCGCGCACGCCCCTCCCCAGCTCACCGCTGCCCCGCGCCCTGGTGCCCGCGGCCGACCAGCCATGCGCTATGGCCGCGCGCCCTGGGTCCAGGCAGGTTCGCCCCAGTCGGGCCCCACGCGCCCGCACCCACTACGATCCGCCCCGCTTTGGCCATGGCCTATAACAGCCGGGGCCCGCAGCCTGGAATGTTAAAAAAAGAAATAAAAATATAAAATATATTAATTAATTAATTATAAGTTAATAGTTAATTAAACTCTGCTTAATTAAACTAATTAAGAATAATTAACCTATAAATAGCTAATTAGCCTAACTAATCTGTTAACTAGGTTATTGGGACTATGACAAGTGGGACCAATGTGTTAGTTTGACCAGTCAACTGTCTAGTTGACTGATGATGTCATGCTGACGTCATGATGATGTCATAAATGTATTTGCGTATTCAATACCCTGTTAATTCTAGAAAATGATTTAAAACTTTGAAAATTAATATAAAGCAATCCGTAAGTCGGATGAAAATACTTTGTACATGAAAGTTGCTCAGAACGAGGAGACGAATCCGGAAATGCGGCCCGTTTGTCTGCCACACATCCCTAGCATAGCTAACACGCAACTTTCCCCCTCCGGTTCTCCTGTCCGAAAACGCTGAACATCAGGAATACTTTCCCGGATGTTTTCCCCCTTCGCCAGTATCACCTATCCCTGCGTTAGATCACCCCTGGCACCGCATATTGCCTTGTTATATTTTGTGATGCTTTGTTTGCTCCGTATTCATTGCTTTTTCCCCCTCTTCTCTCTGGTAGACTACGAGACGGACATCGCTGTTGCCTCGATCGACTACGGTGATGATGACCCCTCTTTCTTGCCAGAGCAACCAGGCAAGCCAACCCCCCTGATCACCAAATATCGCCTATTCTCTTCTCTCTTATTCTTGCATTAGATTTGCTACTGTTGATAATTCGATAGCTCCTATTCTATTGCATAGCCTGTCATTGTTCCTACAACTATTGATACCTTTATCTCTGACCCTAATGCTTAGGATAGGATGCTAGTTTTCCATCAGTGGCCCTACACCCTTGTCCGTCTGCCATGCTATTCTATTGGGCCGTGATCACTTCGGGAGGTGATCACGGGTATATTTCTATACTATTACATACTCATGATGATGATTCGGAGATGGGGGCTGAAGGGGCAGGTTATTCCACACAGGTAGTGGTGGGCATGGGTTCCCGACAGCCCCCTGATGGTTACTTTGTGGCGGAGCGACAGGGCGGGTTGCGACCACCTAGGAGACAGGTGGGCCTGGCCCTGGTCGTTGTCCGTGGTTATTTCATAATAACACGCTTATCGAGATCTTGGTATTTGATCTGAGTCTGGCCACTGGCCTATACGCACTAACCAGCTACGTGGGAATAGTTATGGGCACTCGACGTCGTGGTATCAGCCGAAGCCTTCTTGACGTTAGTGGTTGAGCAGCGCGCGCCGGCTTGGACCGCGTAACGTAACTTCCTTAGTAATGGAGGTTGCTAGGTGTGCTCACCGGCGGCGTACGCAACGTGCATGTGTGCGTTGGGCGATGGGCCCGGACCCCTACGTGCTTAGGACTTAGACCGGCGTCCTGACCTCTCTGTTGTGCTTAGGTAGGGCTGTGACGTGTTGATACTCCGAGGCCGGGCGTGACCCTGGAAAGTATGTCTGACCAAATGGGATCGAGCGTGCTGGGTTATGTGGTGCACCCCTCCAGGGAAGTTAATCTATTCGAATAGCCGTGTCCCTCGGTAAAAGGACGACCCGGAGTTGTACTCTGACCTCATGACAACTAGAACCGGATACTTAATAAAACACACCCAGATGCGTTCCAGATATAACTCGGGGGTTGCTCTCTCACAGGGTGATGTGCGGGAGGATCGTCGGGTAGGATTATGCTATACGATGTTACTTGGTGAACTTACCATCTACTCCCTTCTACTGCTGCAAGACGGAGGCTGCGAGAAGCGAGGATACTTGTTACTTTCCAGCTACCCTCATCTTCTGCTGCAAGATGGATGATACGAGAAGCATAGTCTTCGATTGGATTAGTTATCCCCCTCTTATTCTGGCATTCTGCAGTTTAGCCCGCAGATATTACCCCTTTACACATATATCATTGCATATGTAGTGTAGATCCTTGCTTGCGAGTACTTTGGATGAGTACTCACGGTTGCTTTGCTCCCCCTTTCCCCCCTTCTGTTCCTTCTTCTCGGATGATGCAACCAGATCAATGGAGTCCAGGACCCAGAGGATCCCGAGGATGTTTCTACGTGAAGTTCGGCTTCGAGGAGTTGTTAGGAGGTCCCAGGCAGGAGGCCTAGCCTTTTCGATGGTTGCTACATTTGTGCTAGCCTTCTTAAGGCAAACTTGTTTAACTTATGTATGTACTCAGATATTGTTGCTTCCGCTGACTCTTGTGTTTCGAGCTTATGTATTTGAGCCGTCGAGGCCCCTGGCTTGTAATATAAAGCTTGTATTATTTTTATTTGTGTCTAGAGTTGTGTTGTGATATCTTCTAGTGAGTCCCTGATCTTGGTCGTACACATTTCCATGCACGATTAGTGTACGGTCAAATCGGGGGCGTCACATATTCGCTTTTCTATCAATTGCTCGACAGTAATTTGTTCTCCCACCATAGAATTCTGCTTTCATGAGAGAAGCCACTAGTGAAACCTATGGCCCCCGGGTCTATCTTTATCATATTACTTTCCTTCAATTTCTACTGTCGTTGCTTATTTGCTTTATTTACTTTATGTTCTTGTACCCAAAAATAACAAAAATATTATACTATCCTATCTATCAGATCTCACTTTCGTAAGTGACCCTAAAGGGATTGACAACCCCTTATCGCGTTGGCTGCGAAGTTCTTATTTGTTTGTGCAAGTGCGAGGGGCTCACGCGAAGTCTCCTACTGGATTGATACCTTGGTTCTCAAAAACTGAGGGAAATACTTACGTCACCCTTTCCTCTTCGAGGGAATACAATGCAAGCTCGAGAAGTAGCATAACGCCACCGCGGGCTCACTGAAGTGTCTTCCCTATGGGCGTCCCCTGCACGAGTAGGCGGGAGAGGGGCGAACGATAAGGTGCCTGAAGCCAACACCTCGGTCGCCATTAGCCAACGGGGAGCAATCCCTATGGAGACCGGCGACGGGGAGCCCAAGCAATCCGGGCCCTCGCCAAACACTATTCCAGAGGCCAGTACGGCTTCGGAATTGGGAAGTCAACCCCCTATGATAGGGGGAGGAGCATAAGCTCCGGCGGTATCCTCCACTAAACTGGAGGCGCCGAACACGTTGGAGGAAGCACTGCAAGGTGCTTCCATCATGGTGGAACACCGTACACTCATGGGTGTGGTGATGGGAAAGATGCAGTCCGCCAAGAACGGACTGAATGATGCTTTCAACAGCCTACTGGCAGGCTTCGAGGTATGCGATGTAATATTCTTAGAAGAACTTCATGTTTCATTTGCATAAGGAAACAAGCCTGTATACGGACAGTAGCCCCTGATACTTTGTTTCATTCAGAAAAGAATCGGACAGATGATCCATACAGTGTCAACTAATACTATGTTTATTGTTGAACAGGCTTCCCTGGTGGCGGCATCTGCCTAGGCCGCAGAGGTTTCCGAGCTCAATCGGAAGCTTCAATTAGCTGATGAGGAGCTCGACCGCATCAACAAGCGGTTTGATAAAACGCAAGGTATGCGGAATTTCAAATAATTATTATGTCAAAAGATAATGTGCTTTGATTGTAAGAGTATGGACTCATTATGCTATGTGATTATATCACAGTTGGTGCTGCCGAGGTCGAGACCCTCAAGGGCGCACTTGCAGAGGCCAAGAAGGAGGCCGAGATAAACAAGGCAGCCACTGACAAAGCGGCTGCCGATCTGGAGGCCGAACATGCCTCCCGCCAAAGACATGAGTCTCGGGTGGCCGAAGTCAAACAAGAACTGCGAGATGCTATTCGCATGTACAAGGAGCTGGAGCAGAAGACTTCGGATCAAACATCCGAGCTCGATAAGGCTGTTAAAGCTGCCCAGGAGGCGCGGGTCGAATCCTGGAGTGCTGCGAGGAGATCAAGAAAGCACGACAGATAGCGGCTGGTAAGGCCTTTCTTCTGCAGAGTATGTTTAGAGGTATCTTGCACTAACACGATTGTCGAGTTCTCCAGGCACATTTGCGGATCTCCCGAAGAGCATTGCCGACGCCGCCCAATTCTTCAGGGCCCAGGAGGGGAATAGCACGGAGCAACTGTTCTGGTCGCTATTCCTTGCGCCAGAACATCCGGTACCTCCGAACGACCAGTTGAAGTAGCTGGTCGAGTTGCACAATATGGAAGGTGCAGCCATGAAGGACTTGATAGTCCGGCTCTAGCCCGTTGATCCAATCCTGAGTAGCTACTTTGGATTGGTGAAGCGGCTCATCGATGTGAGGCCGCGGGTCGACGCTGTGAAGCGTTCGGCCTGTATAGAGGGTGCATGGATGGCCTTTGCCCGTGTCAAGATGCACTGGGCGAAGATGAAGGTCGCCGAAGTGGCAACTGCTGGCCCATCGGAGGGCAAGGATCATCGGAGGCCGGAAAGGTGCTTCGATGATGTCCTAGAAGGAGCCCGCATTGTAGAGGGTCAGTGCTCAAAGGACGTGGTCTTTGAGTAACTGTATTCGGATTGTAAAGACTAAGCTTATGAACCGATCTCTATATAATTTTGCGCTTTATATTTCAAACGACTTTTACTCCTGTGCATCCATTTATTATGTCTGAAAGTTTCGAGTCATCGGCTTCAACCCCCATGTAGATACTACAGCGGTGTTCGGTATTGCGTGTGATCACTCTTTATCCAATGTCTTGGTCCATAAAGGAGGTGTCCGCGGAGCGAACCAGGCAATCAGACTATGCGGCTTTATTGCTTTCACTTACCCATAGGAGCTTGACTTGTGGGGCTAAGTACTAGCCCCTGGTGCGTGTGCGGCTATCCGAATTATGCTGCCCACTTTACACGACTGGGCGAACACCATCCCCTCGTATAACACGGAGTAGATCACTAACGATCGTAGTATAACACTAAGTCACCGAATCGCCGACCGACTCTCCCTAATCATGATAGTCAGTTTTCGGCTTTCTCTACTGAGGTACTTTATCGGATGAACCAAAAATACAATCGCAGTAGTTCTCCCTTTACTACCTTAGCTGAACAATGCAGAACGTAAGGTGGCAAGCACAGGAGCCGGGCAACCCAACTATAGACCCAAGACATGATTCAGAGCCGATGCATATAACGCAATATCCGAGACGCTGAACAATTCCCTATAGGTGTTCGGACTTTGAAGTGTGCCAGGCCGAATATAGCCCTGGTTTTGAATCCAGATTTGAAGCACATGTGGCAATCTGAGGTAGGGAGAGAATGCAGGTGGTAATAAGATAAATTCCAAACAAATTGGAACCAAACTACTTATTTTATATCCCTTTTTATACGGAGAACCGCGTGGTTACAGATAATGCCAATAACATCTTGGTCATTTTACATGCCAAAAAAGAAAAGAAACGAAAAAGGCAAATGGTTTACACAGAGCCTAAATCTAGCGAGAAAAGAAATTTCGATGGGGGCCCTGCTGCACGTCTTCAAGGGGGGAGTTATGATGGCGGCCTGCGAAAAAAGGAAGGGGAACTCTAAAAAGAATGTCCTGCATAGCCGTAGATAAGGTGGGTTCTTTTAATGAACCTTTGAAAGAAAATATATTTTAGAGTCCGAATAGGGTCAAGCCGAACTATGGACTGTTTTTATGAAGTGTGCCCCCGGCGCCGCCCAAGGTATTTTAAGGGTGTAATTGTGTACGCGAGGTACGTATGCTGCCACCTTGTAAGGCAGTTGGCGGGGGCGTGACTGCTAATCGAGCTCAGTTTCTTGTGAGCTGCCACATTGTAGTGCAGGCCGGACACGTTTAGCAGTGTCTTTGGTCTTGACGACCGACGAACTATTCGGCTTGAATAAACCGCTTTCAACTTCGGCTGCTAGGGCCGCAATGTCCTCGTATGTACGGAGGGAGCGCTCCATGTTTCCATTGACCGTGATGACGCCGCGTGGTCCAGGCATTTTGAGCTTCAAGTAAGCATAGTGCGGGACTGCGTTAAAGCGGGCGAAGGCCATTCTTCTGAGTAGTGCATGATAGAGACTTCGGAAAGGAGTGATGTCAAAGATTAACTCCTCGCTTCGAAAATTGTCTGGAGAGCCGAATACTACTTCCAGTGTTAATGAGCCCGTGCAGTAGGTCTTGACGCTGGGAATCATTCCTTTGAAGGTAGTGCTGCTAGGCTTAATTCTTGACGGGTCTATCCCCATCTTGCGGACAGTGTCTTGATATATCAGGTTGAGACTATTGCCGTCGTCCATAAGGACTTGAGTAAGATGATATCCATCGAATATAGGATCGAGTACTAGGGCCGCCAAACCTCCATGACGGATGTTGGTTGGGTGATCCTTGCGATCAAAGGTGATAGGGCAAGCCGACCATGGGTTGAACTTGGGGGAGACATGCTCTATAGCATAAACCTCCCTGAGTACGCGCTTGCATTCCCACTTGGGGATATGGGTGGCGTAGATCATATTCACCGTTTTCACCTCGGGGGGAAATTTCTTCTGACCCCCAGTGTTCAATTGGTGAGGCTCGTCTTCGTCCTCGCTTTGAGGTTCTTTCCCCTTGTGTTCGACATTTAACTTGCCGGCCTGCTTGAAGATCCAAAAATTTCTGTGGGTGTGGTTTGCAGGTTTGTCAGGGGTGCCATGAATCTGGCAAGGTCTCTCTAATGTTTTGTCCAAGCTGGACAGACTGTCTCTGTTGCCTCTGAACGACTTCTTCCGTTGACCAGGCCTGGAGCCGCTGAATCTGGCGTTTACTGCCGTGCCATCTGTTTCTCTGGCATTGTTTCGACGCTTGTTCTTAATGCGTCGTGGCTTTCCATTGCCGTCCCTGAATTCAGAAGTGCCTAGGTCACTGGTACTATTGCTTCTACGAGCTAGCAAGCTGTCTTCACCTGCGCAAAAGGGGATCATAAGAGTAGTAAGGGCTTCCATAGTCTTCAGCTTCTCCTGGCCGAGGTGTCTTGCAATCAATTCATCTCATACGCTGTGTTGAATGCCGCTAAGGCTTTGATGTCTGGACAATCGAAAATTTGGTTCTTTTCAGTTAGGAACCGATTCCAAAGCTTGCGGACTGACTCCCAGGGTTGTTGGATTATGTGATTTAAATCATCAGCATCCGGTAGTTGGACATAAGTCCCCTGAAATTTAGCCTGGAAAGCATCCTCTAAATCTTCCCAGCTTCCAATGGAGTTCTCTGGGAGGCTGTTCAACCAGTGCCGAGCTGGCCCTTTCATCTTGAGAGATAAGTATTTAATGGAATGGAGGTCATCTCCACTAGCCATGTAGATGTGAAGAATAAAGTCTTCAATCCATACCGTGGATCCGTCGTTCCATCATATGCCTCGATATTGACGGGCTTGAACCCATCCGGAAATTGGTGATCAATCACCTCATCGTTAAAGCACAGAGGGTGCAAAGTGCCCCTATATCGTGCGATAATGTGACGTAGTTCGGATGGCATATGTATTCGGTGTTGACCCCAAACTTTATTGTATCCGGCGTGCTTGGCTTGATAGCCACCGTCCCGTGTGGGAGCACGTTCTCTTGATCCGTAGATTGATCAGGTCTGACCGCCTTTTTTATTCAGGTCCTGACGTAAATCGTACTTATGGCCCTGAGGCACTGTATCCTTTCCTTTATGGTGGGGAGGTGCGGGCTGGTGTACGACATTGTTAGCCGCTTTGTCCCGTCCACGGGGTGGTCGGTCCAGTTGATCGGCCTGACCGTGCCTCAACGGAATTGGCGCGAGGGCCTCGTTGTCGAATTGGGGCAGCAATTTGCATTTGGGATATCTCTTTGTTTGGTGCTCATGACCGTATCTCTCTTCAGCGTCTAGCACTTCATTCCATCTATCATTAAGCGTATCGTGCTCGGCCTTAAGCCGCTACTGTTGTTTTTTCAAGATCCTTGCTGGAGCAATAAGCTGTTGCTGAAAGAGTTTTTGTTCGAGGGGTTCCTCTAGGACTATGAATTCCTCATCTCCCAGGCTGACATCCTTTTCGAAGACAGGTAGATAATTAGGCGTTGTTCGGTAGCTCTCCACTCTGCAGCTCCGCGCCGGAGCGGAGCGGCCCGCAGCCCATTTTCTAGGAGTCGCCCAAGCATCGCTCCGCGCGCTCCCGGAGCTGGATGACTGCCGAACAGGGCCTTACTATCTTCGGAATCATTGTGATCGATGAGTTGTTCGGGACTGCGTTCTCCATCCTCCCGCTCGTCCTGCTCCACAGCTGGCTCTACAGGGTCTTCAGCTTCCTCCGCATCTTTATTGTCTCCAGTGCCGATGTTACTTTCCTTTCCTCGATGCGATCGTGAGCGGCGCTTCTAGCGTCCGCGTTTAGGAGGTTCATCGACAGGCTTATCTTGCTCTGGATCTTTATCACCGTCGTCTTCTTTCTCATTGGGGTGTCCACCATGTACACATCATAGGTATAAGTGGCCGTCCATCGCCCGGTCACAGGCAGGTTTTGACCTAGATTGGCTTTAACGTCGTGGTCCATCCCATCGAAGTCTTCGGAAGCATAATCTAGTATGTCGGTTAAGTCTTCAACCGTGGCTACCAAGTGGGTGGTGGGTGGGTAACTCATACGTCTCCAACGTATCTATAATTTTTGTTGTTCCATGCTATTATTTATGATGTCTTGGATGTTTAATGGGATTTGTCATACACTTTTATATCATTTTTGGGACTAACCTACTAACCCAAAGGCCCAGTCCAGATTGCTGTTTTTTGCCTGTTTCAGGGTTTTACAAAAAAGGAATATCAAACGGAGTCCAAACGGAATGAAACCTTCGGGGGAGATATTTTTGGAGAAAATCACGCACGGGAGGCTTGAGAACCACGACTGGGGAACCACGAGGTGCCCACAAGGGTGTAGGGCACGCCCCCCTTCAAAGGGCGCGCTCCCTACCTCGTGGGGCCCTCGTGAGTCCCCCGGTGTCCTTCTTCCTCCTATATAAGCCATGTACCCCGAAACCATCAGTAACAAAGAGAAAACCCTAATTCCACCGCCGTAACCTTCTGTTTCCGTGAGATCCCATCTTGGAGCCTGTTCCGAAGCTCCGCCGGAGGGGGGATCCAGCATGGAGTGCTTCTACATCATCAGCATCGCCCTCACCATGAGTTGTGAGTAGTTTACCACAGACCTTCGGGTCCATTGCTAGTATCTAGATGGCTTCTTCTCTCTCTCTCTGGATCTCAATACAAAGTTCTCTGCGGTCTTCGAGGAGATCTATTCGATGTAATCTCTTTTTACGATGTGTTTGACGAGATCCGATGAATTGTGAGTTTATGATCAAGATTATCTATGAGAAATATTTGGTTCTTTTCTGAACTCTTTATGTGTGCTCATAATATCCTTGCAAGTCTCTTCGAATTATTGGTTTGATTTGGCCCACTAGATATATAGTTCTTGCAATGGGAGAAGTGCTTGGCTTTCGGTTCAATCTTGCGGTGTCCTTTCCAAGTGACAGTAGGGGCAGCAAGGCATGTATTGTATTGTTGCCATCGAGGATAAAAAGATGGGGTTTATATCATATTGCTTGAGTTTATCCCTCTACATCATGTCATCTTGCTTAAGGCGTTACTCTATTCTTATGAACTCAATACACTAGATGCATGCTGGATAGCGGTCGATGTGTGGAGTAATAGTAGTAGATGCAGGCAGGAGTCGGTCTACTTATCTCGGACATGATGCCTATATACAATGATCATGCCTAGATAGTCTCATAATTATTCGCTTTTCTATCAATTGCTCGACAGTAATTTGTTTACCCGTCGTAGAATATCGCTATCATGAGAGAAGCCACTAGAGAACACTATGGCCCCCGGGTCTATTCTCAACATATCAATCTACATCTAAATTACTTTTTCCGCTTTTACTTTCTGTTCTTATAAACAAAAATGCAAAAAAAATATAAACTATTATCTCTATCAGATCTCACTTTCGTAAGTGACCGTAAAGGGATTGACAACCCCTTATCGCGTTGGCTGCGAAGTTCTTATTTGTTTGTGCAGGTGCGAGGGACTCGCGCGTGGTCTCCTACTCGATTGATACCTTGGTTCTAAAAAACTGAGGGAAATACTTACGCTACAGTGATGCATCTCCCTTTCCTCCTCGAAGGAATACAACGCAAGCTCGAGAAGTAGCAAGAAGAATTTCTGGCGCCGTTGTCGGGGAGGCTTACGCAAAAGTCATATACCAAGTACCTTTCACAAACCCTTATCCTTCGCATTACATTTTTTGCCTCTCGTTTTCCTCTCCCCCACTTCACCCTTGCCGTTTTATTTGCCCTTCTCCTGCTGTGTGTTTATCGTTCGCTTGCTTTTTGTTTGCTTGTGTGTATTGGATTGCTTGCTTGTCACTATGGCTCAGAACAATACCAAATTGCGTGACTTCTCCAATACCAACAATAATGATTTTATTAGCATTCCGATTACTCCTATTACCGATGCTGAATCTTGTGAGATCAATGCTGCTTTGTTGAATCTTGTAATGAAAGATCAATTCTCCGGCCTTCCTAGTGAAGATGTCGCTACCCATCTGAACAACTTTGTTGATTTGTGTGTGATACGTCCAAAACGTATCTATAATTTCTGCTTGCTCCATGCCACTTTTGGGTGATATTGCTATGATATTCATACAGTTCCATACACTTTCGATCATATTTGGACTAACCTACTAATCCAGTGCACCCCGGTGCCAGTTTCTGTTTTCGGCTGATTTTGTATTTCAGGTTTTCACGTTACGAGAACTGCCAGGAAAAATCCAGAAAATTTATATAAAAAATCAGCGTTCCGGAACCGACCTTGCGCCAGAAGTACAGCCGGGGGGGGGGGGGCGCCAGGGCTCGGGGCGCCCTGTGGGCGCGCCCCCCCTGGGCCGCGCTGGGGGGGCGCCTGGGCCCCCCGAAGCCCGTCCGGTGCCCCCCTTTGGCATATATTTAGAGCTTCCCTCGAAACCCTGGGAACAGGAACTCTTTTCGTGATCCCATCTCTGTTCCGCCGCCGCCGCCACTTCCAAGATCGGGAGCACCAGGAGAACTCTTCCCGGCACCCTGCCGGAGGGGAGGATCACCACCGGGAGCTTCACCACCATGGATGCCTCCCGGATGAGTTGTGAGTAGTCTCCCTTGGACCATGAGTCCATGACCAGTAGCTATGTGATGTTCTCCTCCCGTTCTTGTGCTTCACTAATTAGTCCTCGTGAGATGCCCTACATGATCGAGGCACATATGTAATCCTTATGCTAATGCTATGATGAGTTTGCTGGGATCTGATGGATTATGAGATTATGTTCAGATTGTTCTTGAGTAATATATTTGATCTACCTCTTTTATATTTATGTTCATAAGTAATTCTTGCATGTTCTCCGTTGTTATTTATTGCTTTGGCCATGTAATACGTAGTGACTCCAAGAGGGAACGTTATGCTCGATTGTGGGTTCATGCCCCTCGATGACTAGCTTGAGTGACAGAAACATGAGTCTAGGGGATGTGCTGTTGCCACAAGGGGGAAAACAACGGTGCTTGTGCCCGCGGGTGCAAGGATTGTTTACTTTACGCAAAGTTCTTTTAATGCAGTTGTCTGTTGCTTTGAGTTTACACTATGGGTGGGGCTCACAACTTAATACCAGCGAGATGTTCTGGATAGATATCTCAAGGTGGATGATTAGTAGTAGATATTGATGGATTTCTGTCTACTTACTTTGGTGTACCGCCCATGCTTTGAACCTCAACCTTTCTTGCAATGTAGTCAGCATTGGTTTGCGTTCGTGGTCCTGTCAATTGCCCAGCTGTAATTCGTTTACCTCATATAGCTGTTTTATCGTCTTTTGGGAGAGAGACATCACTAGTGAACATCATGTGACTCCGGTCCATATGACCATCATTGATCACATCCGCTATTTACTTTTCGCTTTTACTTACTATTGCAAAACACTATCTATCACTACTATCATTTTGCGTTTAATCCTTTGTGAACTACATGGCCGGAGGGATTGACAACCTCTCTGTACTCGTTGGGAGCAAAGTTATTTGTATCTGTGTGCAGGTCCATGTTGACTGCTAATCTGCGCCGTTAGCAGTTGACACCTGCTTGTTGAACCTAGGAGTCTCTGGGGATTCGATCCTTGGCATCTTTGCTAAGGGAAAACACTTCCACAACACTTCATCTTTCACCTTCCACTTGGGGTAACCAACGAGGGGTTAGAGGCCCATCAGTGTGATATGCAAAAGAAAAGGGATATGGATAACGATATTATTAAATTGAAGTTATTTCCGTTTTCACTTAGAGATCATGCTAAAACTTGGTTTTCCTCTTTGCCTAGAAATAGTATTGATTCGTGGAATAAGTGCAAAGATGCTTTTATCTCTAAGTATTTCCCTCCTGCTAAGATCATCTCTCTTAGAAACGATATTAAGAACTTTAAGCAACTAGATCATGAGCATGTTGCACAAGCTTGGGAGAGAATGAAATTAATGATACGTAATTGCCCTACACATGGTTTGAATCTATGGATGATTATTCAGAACTTTTATGCTGGCTTGAATTTTGCTTCTAGAAATCTTTTAGACTCGACCGCAAGAGGCACTTTCATGGAAACTACCTTAGGAGAAGCTACCAAACTCCTAGATAATATTATGGTTAATTATTCTCAATGGCACACCGAAAGATCTACTAGTAAAAGAGTGCATGCTATTGAAGAAATTAGTGTTTTGAGTGGAAAGATGGATGAACTTATGAAATTATTTGCTGCTAAGAGTACTTCCTCTAATCCTAATGATATGCCTTTGTCCACTTTGATTGAAAATAACAATGAATCTTTGGATGTGAATTTTGTTGGTAGGAATAATTTTGGTAACAATGCTTATAGAGGTAATTTTAATCCTAGGCCTTTTCCTAGTAGTTCCTCTAATAATTATGGTAATTCCTACAACAACTCTTATGGAAATATGCCTTCTGAATTTGAAACTAGTGTTAAGGAGTTTATGATCTCGCAAAAACAATTAAATGCTATGCTTGAAGAGAAATTGCTTAGGTTTGATGAATTGGCTAGAAGTGTGGATAGAATTACTCTTGATGTTGATTCTTTGAAACTTATATCTATCCCACCTAAGCATGATATCAATGGGTCTCTCAAAGCCATGAGAATTTCCATTGATGAATGCAAAGAAAGAACCGCTAGGATGCGTGCTAAAAGAGAGAATTATATTAAAGTGTGTTCTTCTAGTTATCATGAAAATAAAGATGAAGATCTGAAAGTTATTGATGTGTCTCCTATTAGATCCTTGTTTTCTAGCATAAATCTTGATGAAGATAGGATTGGAGATGATTCTGCTTTAAGGTGTCCCAATGATTTGGAGTTTTTAGATCTTGATGCTAAAATTGTTAAAAGTGGGAGTGAAGAGAGTAAAACTTTGTATAGTGATGAACCCACTACTTTGGATTTCAAGGGATTCAATTACGACAATTGCTCTTTGATTGATTGTATTTCCTGGTTGCAATCCATACTAAATTCTCCACATGCTTATAGTCAAAATAAAGCTTTCACCAAACACATAGTTGATGCTTTGATGCAATCTTATGAAGAAAAACTTGAGTTAGAAGTTTCTATCCCTAGAAAGCTTTATGATGAGTGGGAACCTACTATCAAAATAAAAATTAAATATCATGAATGCTATGCTTTGTGTGATTTGGGCGCAAGTGTCTCCACTATCCCAAAAACTTTGTGTCATTTGCTAGGGTTCCATGAGCTTGATGATTGTTCTTTAAATTTGCATCTTGCGGATTCCACTATTAAGAAACCTATGGGAAGAATTAATGACGTTCTTATTGTTGCCAATAGGAATTATGTGCCTGTAGATTTCAGTGCTCTTGATATAGATTGCAATCCTTCATGTCCTATTATTCTTGGTAGGCCTTTCCTTAGAAGGATTGGAGCAATTATTGATATGAAGGAAGGAAATATTAGATTCCAATTTTCGTTAAGGAAAGGCATGGAACACTTTCCTAGAAAGAAAATCAAATTACCATATGAATCTATTATGAGAGCCACTTATGGATTGCCTTCCAAGGATGGCAATACCTAGATCTATCTTGTATCGTGCCTAGCTAGGGGCGTAAAATGATAGCGCTTGTTGGGAGGCAACCCAATTTTTTTTTGCTGCTGTTAGGGAATAAATATTGCATCTAGATTATGCTTAGATGTGGTTTCATGTTTTGTTTAGTGTTTGTGCCAAGTAGAACCTTTGGGAAGACTTGTGTGAAGTTTATGTGATCTTGCTGTGAAAAACAGAATCGTTTGCGCTCGCTAGAATGGTCAACAAATTTTACTGGAGCGTGCTATTTAGTTGATTCTTTTTGCAGATGATTAATAGACAAATTCCTCACATTTACCAATTTAGTTGAATTTTTTGGAGTTACAGAAGTATGTGAAACCTGCAGATTACTACATACTGTTCTATTGTTGACAGATTCCGTTTTTCGTGTGTTGTTTGCTTATTTCAATGCATCTATGAGTAATATTGTGAAGTATGAACCATAGAGAAGTTGGAATATAGTAGGTTTAACACCAATATAAACAAAGAATGAATTCATTGCAGTACCTTTGATTAGTGGTTTGCTTTCTTATACTAACGGAGCTCACAAGAATTTTTGTCTAAGTTTTGTGTTGTGAAGTTTTCAAGTTTTGAGTATTGCTTTGATAGACTATGGAACAAAGAGTAGCAAGAGCCTAAGCTTGGCGATGCCCATGGCACCCCAAGTAAAATTTAAGGACAATCAAAAGTCTAAGCTTGGGGATGCCCCGGGAAGGCATCCCCTCTTTCGTCTTCATCCATCGGTAACTATACTTGGAGCTATATTTTTATTCACCACATGATATGTGTTTTGCTTGGAGCGTCTTGTATAATTTGAGTCTTTGCTTGTTAGTCTGCCACAATTATCCTTGCTGGACACACCTATTTGAGAGAGTTAAATATGGCCTAGGAATTGTTAGAACACTCTATGTGCTTCACTTATATCTTTTGAGTTGAATAGTTTTGCTCTAGTGCTTCACTTATATCTTTTAGAGCACGGTGGTGATAATATTTTAAACAAACTGTTGAACTCTCATGCTTCACTTATATTAATTTGAGAGTCTATTAAAACAGCATGGTAATGTGTTTAGGCTATAAAACTAGTCTTCACATGATAGACATCCAATATCAATGTAGTAAAAACTTTCACACTAAGTGCATTGAATATGATGAGAAGTTAGATGCTTGATAATTGTTTTGAGATATGAGAATAGTGATATTAGAGTCATGCTAGTGGAGTTATTATGAAATTGAGAAATTCTTGTGTTAAGGTTAGTGATTCCCGTAGCATGCACGTATGGTGAACCGCTATGTGACGAAGTTAGAGCATGAGGTATTTGTAAAGTGCCAACCTTTGTGTGGAGGTCGGGGGCGCACGATGGTTAACTCCTACCAACCTCCCCCCTAGGATCATGTGTTGATTGCTTTGTTATGATGACTCATAGATTTTTTCAATAAGTATATGAGTTCTTATGACTTATGTTGAGTCCATGGATTATACGCACTCTCACCCTTCCACCATTGCTAGCCTCTCTTGTACCGCGCAACTTTCACCGATACCATACACCCACTATATATCCTTCCTCAAAACAGCCACCATATTACTCCTCAAAACAGCCACCATACCTACCTATCATGGCATTTCCATATCCATTCCGAGATATATTGCCATGCAACTTTCCACCGTTCCGTTCATATGACACGCATCATATTGTCATATTGCCATGCATGATCATGTAGTTGACATCGTATTTGTGGCAAGGCCACCATGCATAACTTTTCATACATGTCACTCTTGTTTCATTGCACATCCCGGTACACCGCCGGAGGCATTCATATAGAGTCATACTTTGTTGTAGTATCGAGTTGTAATATCGAGTTGTAATGAAAGTGTGATGATCATCATTATTAGAGCATTGTCCCATGGGAGGAAAGGCTAAATCAATAAAGCCCCTCCGCAAAAAAAGGCCAAGGAAAAAAAGAAAGGCCAAAAAAAGAAAAAAAGAAAGAAACAGGGACAATTGCTACTATCTTTTCCACACTTGTGCTTCAAAGTAGCACCATGTTCTTCATGATAGAGAGTCTCATGCTTAGTCACTTTTATATACTAGTGGGAATTTTCGTTATAGAACTTGGCTTGTATATTCCAACGCTGGGCTTCCTCAAATGCCCTAGGTCTTCATGAGCAAGCAAGTTGGATGCACACCCACTAGTTTCTTTTGTTGAGCTTTCATACATTTTTAGCTCTAGTGCATCCGTTGCATGGCAATCCCTACTCACTCACATTGATATCTATTGATGGGCATCTCCATAGCCCGTTGATACGCCTAGTTGATGTGAGACTATCTCCCTCCTTTTTGTCATCTCCACAACCACCTCTCTATTCCACCCATAGTGCTATGTCCATGGCTCACGCTCATGTATTGCGTGAAAGTTGAAAGTTTTGAAAGAATAGAGTATGAAAACAAGTGCTTGGCTGAAATCGGGATTGTGCATGATATGAATATTTTGTGTGATGAATAGGGAGCATAGCCAGACTATATGATTTTGTAGGGATAACTTTCTTTAGCCCTAGTATTTTGAGAAGACATGATTGCTTTGTTAGTATGCTTGAAGTATTATATTTCTTATGCCAGTATAGACTTTTATCTTGAATCTTTCAGATCTGAACATTCATGCCACAATTAAGAGATTTACATTGAAAAATTATGTTGGTTAGCATTCCACATCAAAAATTCTGTTTTTATCATTTACCTACTCGAGGACGAGAAGGAATTAAGCTTGGGGATGCTTGATACGTCTCCAACGTATCTATAATTTTTGATTGTTCCATGCTATTATTTATGATGTCTTGGATGTTTAATGGGCTTTGTCATACACTTTTATATCATTCTTCGGACTAACCTACTAACCCAAAGGCCCAGTCCAGATTGTTGTTTTTTGCATGTTTCAGGGTTTTGCAGAAAAGGAATATCAAACGGAGTCCAAACGGAGTGAAACCTTCAGGAGAGATATTTTTGGAGAAAATCACGTACGGGAGGCTTGAGAACCACGGCAGGGGAGCCACGAGGTGCCCACGAGGGTGGCGGGCGTGCCCCCTGCCTCGTGAGTCCCCCGGTGTCCTCCTTCCTCCTATATAAGCCTACGTACCCCGAAACCATCAGTAACAGAGAGAAAACCCTAATTCCACCCCGTAACCTTCCTTCCCGTGAGATCCCATCTAGGAGCCTTTTCTGGAGCTCCGCCGGAGGGGGGATCCATCACGGAGTGCTTTTACATCATCATCATCGCCCTCACCATGAGTTGTGAGTAGTTTACCACAGACCTTCGGGTCCATAGCTAGTATCTAGATGGCTTCTTCTCTCTCTCTAGATCTCAATACAAAGTTCTCCTTGGTCTTCGAGGAGATCTACTCGATGTAATCTCTTTTTGCGGTGTGTTAGTCGAGATCTGATGAATTGTGAGTTTATGATCAAGATTATCTATGAGAAATATTTGGTTCTTTTTTGAACTCTTTATGTGTGCTCATAATATCCTTGCAAGTCTCTTCGAATTATTGGTTTGGTTTGGCCTACTAGATCTATTGTTCTTGCAATGGGAGAAGTGCTTGGCTTTGGGTTCAATCTTGCGGTGTCCTTTCCCAGTGACAGGAGGGGCAGCAAGGCACGTATTGTATTGTTGCCATCGAGGATAAAAAGATGGGGTTTTCATCATATTGCTTGAGTTTATCCCTCTGCATCATGTCAACTTTCTTAAGGCGTTACTCTGTTCGTATGAACTCAACACACTAGATGCATGCTGGATAGCGGTCGATGTGTGGAGTAATAGTAGTAGATGCAGGCAGGAGTCGGTCTACTTGTCTCGGACGTGATGCCTATATACAATGATCATGCCTAGATAGTCTCATAATTATTCGCTTTTCTATCAATTGCTCGACAATAATTTGTTTACCCGCCGTAAAATATCGCTATCATGAGAGAAGCCACTAGAGAAAACTATGGCCCCCTGGTCTATTCTCAACATATCAATTTACATCTACTTTACTTTACCGCTTTTATTTACTGTTTTATTAAACCAAAAATACCAAAAATATAAACTATCATCTCTATCAGATCTCACTTTCGTAAGTGACCGTAAAGGGATTGACAACCCCTTATCGCGTTGGCTGCGAAGTTCTTATTTGTTTGTGCAAGTGCGAGGGACTCGCGCGTGGTCTCCTACTAGATTGATACCTTGGTTCTCAAAAACTGAGGGAAATACTTATGCTACTGTGCTGCATCTCCCTTTCCTCTTCGAGGGAATACAACGCAAGCTTGAGAAGTAGCAGGAACAAAATTCCCTGACCTCAGCCCCCAGTTTTATCCGGGTATAGTTTGGCTGAGAATCCTCTGTTATGGTGAGAGATTGGAGCAAGTCCAGCGCCTCGTTTAAGAGCGAGAGCTGAATAGGAGTTTGGGGGTCTGTGGGACCAGGCTCGGCGATGATCGTTCGATTGAGCCCGGAGAGTGCGGATCCCATAAGTCTGAAGCTCGTAATCTGAGACAAGTCCGGCTTTCCAGCAGCGGGGAGGATCCCGCTCAATTCTAGGTCTGTGAGCGGCTCAAGCGCCGCTAAGTCTATGGTTAGACATTCCATGGCGGGGTTTACCCTCCCGTCTTTGGACAATGCGGTCTCCTCTGGATCTAGGGCCAGAGCCATTGCATGTGTTGACCCATGGATGGGATCTGATGGTAGATCTGAGACGTCTTCATCATGTAGGCGGGGAGCAACATCCATGGGTGTGAATCCATCGAAGATCAAGTCTCCTCGGTTATCAGCAACATAATTCAAGCTTCCAAACCTGATCTAATGACCAGGGGCATAGCTGTCAACCTGCTCAAGGTGGCCATCCGAGTTGGCGCGTAGCACAAAGCCGCCGAACACGAAAAGCTGTCCGGGAATGAAAATCTCCCCGGGGGTGGCGCCATCGCTGGTGACGAAGCGAGCCATCAATCCTTCTATCTACGACACGGTGGAACTCTCAATGAAAGCACTAATGTCGGTGTCAAAACCGGTGGATCTCGGGTAGGGGGTCCCGAACTATGTGCTTAAGAATCGATGGTAACAGGGGACTGGGGACACGATGCTCTACCCAGGTTTAGTCCCTCTCGATCGAGGTAATAGCCTACTTCCTGCTTGATTGTTCTTGATGAATATGGGGTTACAAGATTTCATCTACCTTGAGATCGTAATGGCTAAACCCTAGAAGTCTAGCCAATGATGTTGTGATTCTGTCCCTACGGACCTAACCCTCTAGTTTATATATGCACCGGAGGGACCTAGGGTTGTACATGACCATCTTGCAGAGGAAGGAAACATTACACCCAATCTTTGAACTTGCCAATCTACACACATAGGAGTCCTATCCGGATACGGGGGATAATCTTCAACGATGATCTTCACGGTCCACCAGTCCGGCCCATAACGAGCAATCCAGCCGCCCAAGGACCCCTTAATCTAGAACTCCCTCAATGGGCTGCCTGGATGCACTTGGTTCGGAGATTGATATACGTTCAATTATCCGACCAACTGGATTCGACGCACTGGAAGTTAGCTAGAAATGGGGTATTTTACGGTGAAATCTTTCTACATGGATCTGATTAATTCTGGCCCAATCTCGAGATCATTACATATTTGGAAGGTTAAGGTGCCCTTGCGTAATAAAATATTTATGTGGTTCGTTCACAAGGAAGTCATCCTCACCAAGGATAACTTAATTAAGAGGCGATGGGTAGGTAGTTCACGTTGTTGTTTTTGTGATCATGATGAAACAATACAACATCTATTCCTTGAGTGCCCACTTGCCAAATTGCTTTGGAGAACGATCCATATAGCCTTTAACATTAATCCTCCAGTTGACATTGAATCGTTGTTTGGAACGTGGTTAGCTGGGGTTGAGCATATTACCGCGGTTCGTATTCAGATTGGAATATGTGCGCTTGTTTGGGCTATATGGAATAGTAGAAATGATATGACCTTTAATAGAAAAAATACTTTATCTTCCTTGCATGTCATCTTCAGAGCTACCACATGGATCCGTACGTGATCCTTACTCACTCCTATGGATTCCAGGGAGCCTTTGGTTACTGGGTGCAACCAGTGGGAGATGGTAGCACGGGTTATATTCAACCGGTTGGGATGGTGGTCGCATAACAGGATAGGAGTCTAGAGAGCTTATCCTTTACATTACCTTACCGGTTGCGATTTTGAGCATGTAATTTTCATTTCCTTGTTTCGCTCCACTTGCGAGCTATAATACTGTTATGACTTTGTGCTACTTTGAGACTTTTTTAATAAGATGGCTGCATGCATCATTATGATGCAGAGGCCAGGCATACGCCTCCATTTCCAAAAAAATATCATCCTTGCCATCATGCTTCTGTCATGCATATGAATCCATTCAGACACTCAGTTTAGTGTTTTATTGCAAATCTCTTGCACGAGGGTGGATATGGTCTCATGGGTGAGCGAGTTTGCGATTTTGGAGTTCATGCTCTTCTAGACACACGGGCGGCTAGCAGTGCTAGAGGAGGCCATGAATGCAGAGTTTGATGTAGCTATGGAGAAAAATTGTTGGCGGCATACACATTCTTCTCGTTGTCGATGAGGGTTACTTGAATGATGTTCTCAATTTTTATATTACACTGAGATGGAACTCCCACAAATCACATGCATGTTTTCTAATGTTTGTTTCATGTTTTCCTTCATGCAGATACTGTTGCTGGACTGATTGAGTTTGGAGTAGATGCGTTGGGTAGCCTACCGACTCATCGCATCTGAGTGATACGGGGCATCCATGATGGAAGCCATGAGAAAGAAGCACTTTCAAACTCAGATGTTCATCAACAAGGCAATCACGTTTCAAAAAAAAATAAAAAAAATCAGATACCATGCCGGAACAGATAGATTTGTTTTGTTCTGTCAGAGCACATGAGGATTGACTGTGTGAAATTTTGTTTATAAGGTGATACGACTGATGCATATCCCTCGACACCCTATCTTGATGGAGTTGTTGGCTTACAAACACCCAATACATAAAGGGAAAGGTGATGGAATATGTGCTCGCACAGTTGGACCAATTCGTCTACATGGGATGCCACTGTTCATTAAAAAAGAATACAATCATGTGTAAATGGCTCATTGCAGAAATACAGACGTGGGATACGTGGCTGGGACTGATCCCGATAGTAATAGACACGTGTGATACCGGCCTTCGGGTAGCTCGGACATCAAAGAGCATTTTTGTTGTATATAGATAGTTTAATAGTTTGAAGGGAACAAGATCCTCTAACGTACTACTAAAAACTTTGTCAAAAACGTACTAAAATCTACTGCTGAGGTACATTCTCCACGTTTCATTGTTCGCTAACTACTTGACGGTGGTATGTGGAAACCAGGAAAACATAGCACACAGTGGGCCCACAAGCATGATCCAGCCAAGTCCAATGGAATGGAATAGAGGAAAACAGGTCCAAAGACAAAAATGGCGCGAGAACTACAAAATGGCGCGAGACGAATGAAAAAGGCGTGTTACATGAAGGAATGACTCGCTGGAGGGACGATCTACTCTGCGTTTTAATCTTGCGAGTATGTCTCATTATTCCATCTCTAAATTGAAAATGATTAATCTTCCATATCAGATTGCTTTAAAATAGATCAAACTTCTATCATCAGATTGTTTTGAAATTGATTGGCCTTTCATTACTCCAGTCAAGTTTACTTGATCTCTTTTGCCTATATTACAATGGTTTTTAATTTAGTGATATCGACCATACTTCACTTCAGTCAACTTATGTAATCTCATTTGCCTCTTGCACTTTATTAAAACTAGATGACCTGTTGCGCCGATGGCGCAAAGGCCGAGAGAGAACCAAGCATTCAAACCATGCAAGTAAGAATATCTAGAGAATGATCATAAAATACTTGAAACATGATATTTAGGTATGAGGTTCAAGCATAGCGTTATATATTACATTGCATGGTAGGTTTATAGGCCAGAAGAAAGGCATGAGATCAAACCATGATAGCTTATTTACATTGCCTTTAGAAAGCAAGCTACATAGGCTTAGATGCATCATATAGATACCTCTAATCATTCAACTTATGATGACTAAGATATGCAGTCAAGAACATCAGGCAGAGTTGTCGCTACATGTGCCATTAGTATCGAACATGACCTCATCATATAAGAATTTCTTCATGGTGGGTATGTTTGGTGGGCTATCATTTGACAAAGCACAAATGCCTTCCATATATCATCGTCCAATCCCCTATAATACTTATTTATTATCTGTAGAACATCCTCTGATTGTAGAGTTGTATAATCAAGGTGTTATGCAACATATCTTACCTGCGAGTGAGTATGGTTCAGATTGTTGTCTCCACGCGCTCTTAAATATGGGTGTAGATGAATAAAATAATCACCCTAGGCAGTATATGAACTGCAATTGTTTGACTTGTTCTATATCCAGTTTCAGTTGCTTTGTTCTATGGGATAAGAAGGAATACCTTGTTGGATCTAGGAGGTTTTGTAGGAAAGAACCATGATATGGAGGCTCATTTGATTTGGTTGCCTTAAAGAGCACCCTTGCAATAAACATTAGAATATTAGTATACAAATTATAAATAACATGATAAATAATGACAAGCCAAGGACATATGTGTTACCTTGCGAGGCACCACAGCTTTGCTCATCATGTTAATACCCATCATGTAATTTCTCAGTGTGTACCATCTCTCTAATTTTTTCTATGGTAAGAGGAACACAAAATGAACATATATCATGGTTTTTGCTACCACCCCCAAACCCCAAACAACATTTAAGAAAAATCAGCATTACTTAATGCATTTACCATTCCTATCCTTATAATAGATCTATCAAACATGTGGAAAGAATGTAACAAATGCGCAAATAATTAGAAATTGGTTATTTATTTCCCGCTCGAGCATTCTATTGAACTGAAATCTACTTCTCTCAGAGGTTAGAAAAGATTTTAAAAGCTCCATTTTTGTAACGCCATTCACGATTCATGAGTACAAAAGTCGGCAAATATGCCAAAACAAATCTCTAAGACAAAATTTATTTCTTTGTCCCAGGAAAAGGATTATACTTCCTTTAGCAATTGCTAGAAGTATCTCAGTTCGAGTGCTATAACAGAAACATGCACATATAAGTATAATTGATTTCAGGCTATAAACAAAAAGGTTATTAGTCACAGTTTATATATAATTATCAACTATCGCTCCATATACAATGCACGTGCTCAACCATTTTATTTTAACTATACAACTAACATTTGTTGGCACAAGTATAAAACATAAAATAGCTTGTTTCACCTCTTGGTAACAAATAAAAATAGTGAACCCCAATTTCTATTTTTGCATGTTTCCCTTGAAATAAAAGATAACAAAAACTAGAACTAAGCCCACTGCACAAATAGCTACTATAATTCTGGAATCTGGAAATTCAGGTTCACATATAGTTTACCTTCGACCTTCCAAGGACTAAACTGAAGAGCAGAGCGACATGGAAGCCTAAGTAGCATCCTTTCTTTTCTACTGATCTCCCTCTCAGATTTCACTGCCCTCACCAAGAAAATATATGTGAACCCATAGGATAAAAATCCATGTGTGTAGACGAAGCAATGCATGTCTGAGCTCAGTGCCATTTTTTAGCAAGGACATGAAAGATAACCCGTACCTAACCCTGGACATCGTCCATGACTAAACACAAGCTGCTAATGTGCCCTCACTAACACGCTTCATGTTGATTTAGGATGGTCTTATCTCAGCTAAGTTGTCTTTATGATCATGCTGTAATTTTCATTCGCTTCAAATAATAAAATCTAGATGTTGAAACAATAAATAATATATATTTTGTCTTAACCAAGTTAATATCCAAAAGTTTAGGTTCATTTACTTTGCAATTTTTGGCAACAATGACTACACATGAGTATCCAGATCCAATGGCCAACCTATGAACAACGGCTTACCTGCCCTTTCGCCTTGTTGCTGGATCCTTCCTCTTCCCTGCCATTGTACCTTGCAACAACAACAGAAGAAGTAATTTTACTATTGAATAGATGAAGTACAAAATGTATTAGTTGGCATTTACTCCAGATGGCAAATTTCCTGAAAAAAAATGAGCGGTAGGTATAATGATGGTGTTATTTTCTTGCACAAGCTCCAAAACTTCTCCAAAAGGTAAAATACATTGGGACCATTCTACCTTTATTTTACCTATATAATCCTTTTGCTCACTTCTGGACTATGATGGTGATGCAAGCTGGCAAGCATCTTCAGATTAGTCCATCCAAAAAGCACATCAAATGTAACAGTTGGATTGATTGTATTATCCCTGAAATTCCATTACCAAAAATTCAAATGGCGCTCAATCGTAAATAGAAGTGTAGGGCTTGCTTATCACACTTACTTGGGACTCATAGGCCTTATCTAATCCCTTTACAAAGTACTAATAAATTTGTCTACTAAGATTGAACTATAGAGAAGATGTGCTTTGGATGGGATTAGGAAAGAGTTGATAGGATGGCCTAACCTATATTTACTACAAAGATGAATAATTACCTTTTGGTGGCAATGGTGGATTGTACATCCAGAGAAATCTGCCAGACTTCAAAGAAGTTTGGGTACTTTGCAAGATCTGGTAAATATTATATAGCTTCTGAGTTCGGCTGGTAAGCAAGCAAGAATAAAATAACAATGAATCAGAAAGTTTCCTTAGCAAGAATACAAAGAACATAGTGCATGCTACAATATGGGTTATAAAATTTCTTATATAATCAAAGTTGTCACTATTGAAACCAATGAATGGCCCATTTTGAAATCTGAATTGTACTTTGCAAATGTGATATAACAGTAATCAGATTAGCAGGAATAAACCCGATGTAAGAAATCTAAACACATGTGAACTACAAAGCATTGGTTTAGGTTATAACGATAATTAGAATATGATGTCATAAGAGTAAGCCATCGCACATCGTGGTGAACTCCAGAGACCAAAACAAACTCTGAATATGTTCTCACAGGTTCACTAATTTACTCCCTCTGTATCTGAACATAGGATAACTAAATACTACTCAAAATAATTTGAACTAAAACCATAACAATTATTTTGGAACGGGGGGAGTAACATATTAGTAATTATATATATTCGCTAAATAAAAATGTTATCATTTGATATCTCTTGTAGAGTACTTACAAATACATGAGTAAATTGAACCTCCGGGTTCAACGAACAACTCACCAGGAGGTTAAACTTGCAAATATATATTCATTGTCTGCAAGGAGAAAACGGCACGCCATGTATAGTCAGACAACCAGTCTCATAAGCATGCGCATGAACAAAACCAAAAATATATATGCAAGAAAATAAAGTAAATATCAGTAAACAATGTTCCGAGTCTTGCATCTTTGGGCAATATAGGGGCTAGGATGTTCCTGGACTGCAAAGTGAAAGAATAATCAAGAAATATCAAGGTGCACAAACAAATGAGAGTAGAAATATTCAGTTGCTAGAAAATATCGCGAGAATTGAAATTTAAGGGCACTACAGAAACACCTAAATGACTCTCCAAAAACACCCTAATGTCCATTAAGCAATCAAAGTTGCAAAACACTATACAAACATATAGGAGCAACCTTTTGATCATCCAAGCCTTCGTTCATACTTCTTGTTTCAACATATTAAAAACATACAGAAGTGAAAATATCGTAAGGTAAAAAAGGATTAGCGGTCGCAAGTCCCTCAAATAGCCGGGTAGGCTAGCGGCTTTTATAGGAGAGATTTATTCCTTGGAGTCCACTTAGCCAGCTTGGTCCCCATTCCCCCCTAAATGTACAAAGGAACATCAGTGATGGAGGTAGTGGCAGCAACAACGAGAACAAAGGTTAAGAGGATATCTATAAGATGCACAACAAACGCATGGAATTGCAATGCACCAGAGTGGCCAAGTAGGCTTCAACAGGGAAGTGCATTTGGGCCTCCATTCTTAGTGCACTGCACACTATGGTAATCATCAGGCTACTAGATCAGAATGCTCCAATGACAAAGCCAACATATCTAACTGCACACATACATATGAATCGAGGAAAAAGTAACCATTTTGAAGAAGTTGTGCATTTGAGATAAACTAACATGTCCACATATAGTCCCTACCACCACCTTTAGACATTCTGCACTGAAGATATTGCATTTTTTGTAAATAAGGCCCTCTATCGAGTTTAAACAATGCACCTTATTTAATATAGAAACACCTTGACAAAAATAGCAAACCAAGTTTTTCTTGAAAGAAGACTACGGGGAAGACGAATCAAGTGTGTTAGCCATAAGTAATTCTTCCATCATATAATAAGCACACATGATGAGAAAAGAAACCTACCTGCCTGCCCAAAGATGAACATTCCACATTATTGTGTTTCAGCAGTACAGTTGTTTGCCACTCAACCCAATGTTATTATTTACCAATTGGATGAGCGTATTTGCTATCCGAGTTATGTGCCTCCAAAAAAGTGCAACGATGGAAATAACACCACACATCCTTCTCGCACACAAGCATGAAATATATGCGGCACGACAACAAATAGTACACGACGCCCAGCCATATCAGGAATATTAAGCCGATCAGCAAACCAAACACCATGAAAACACGTACAAAAAGGATAATATGCATTAGCTAGAAAGTAGAGGAGCAAACCTCAATGAGCAGAACATATATGTAGGAACACAGGAGATCCTGGAACCTGCATTAGTTATTGTTTGTCCAATAATTAATTATTGATCTCATCGTCAAACTATCTGAGCCATCACTCCGCGGGCACCACTTGGTGTCCTTGCCCATCTATTCATCGGATTTCTACAAAATTCACAACATTGACTTCAGATCTTACAAAAGGTTTAAAACATAGTTCAGAACCTAAGCTATACTAACTAAATCTACAGAAACTCATGGATTTCAATATGAAGATATTATTTGATGCATCTCCTAAAAAATCCAGCATAATTGTATAGAGGAACTACATATTCCTAGAAATTTACTCATTTCTTAGACACACAACTCACGTCACCTAGAAAGGAAATATATGCTACGTGCAAATCATATAACTGAAAGACATAATATATTGCATTTGTATCTTTGTTCAAACAACTAATAGAGTAACCCCAAATCCTCCATATAAAAACAGAAATAAGATCCAAATAAAGGAAAGCATGTTTAACTAATGTTGACTTTTCAACAACGCAATGAACTCATTTTTATACGAGTGCTTCTAGGAAGAAAATAAAAATTATAGAGCAAGCGGAGAGACAATTCTAGTTAAAGATATAACTACATAACCAATCAAGCAAGATCTGCTTGGTATGACCCACATTATCAATTTTAGCATGATTTGTATTGGTAGAAAGCAGTAAACCAGGGATGGAGTGTCCAACTCATCATCTATAAGGAAGAAATTAAATGTGGCAATGCAGTGCTCCTAAGTCCTAACTAGCTCACATTAAAGGAAAAAAATGAAATACATGACATCTTCTATTGTAGAATTAAGAAAAATATACTCTCCAGGGGTAAATTGATTCACCTTGACATAAAATGAATAGATTAAAAACAAGCAGAAGTTAATCCTCTTCTAGGGTCTGCAATAATACTCGCTTAGGAAGAACTACAAGATACAAGTCATACATACTGAGATGAAAGAGCGGATCTGTGGGCTGAGCATTTGTGGTAAGGTGAACTGAAGTGAGGCATGAATGTACCTCGAGGAAGACGACCTCCGAATGAACCCATTGTTAGAATAAATCCGAGGCCACCGTCGATCATCTGAGGAACAATCAATCACAAGAGCACGACAATGAGATTTGTTAAAGAGGTTCACCATATGGTTACATCCCTGGGGCCTGATTACGGGTACTCCTCCCCATGACACCGTCACAATACCGCACACCGGCCACCCGAGCACTATCACACGCCGCTGGCTCCCCCTGCGTACCTGTCTATTATGTTGGCATAGGTTACATCATATGTCTACCATCGCTATATATGAGAGGATTAGAATACAAGTGTCCTACTTGGACACAACCTCATATCATATGTAAACACAATACAACTACAAGTCCAACTATAACCTACCATGTACACAATATTCGACACAACTCTAACAAACTCCACATTGTCGAATATTCTCCACCACCTTGAATTTGACCATGCATCAAACTTCCATGTACATTGGACTTGAGCTTATCCCATGAGTACCGCTACTACTGCAAAGAATCCATGTGACTCCACCTGCAACTTGTAGTCCATCCTTTTCTTGATCACAGTCAACACTCGAGCAAAATTAAGTTCCTCTTTACTCTAGTGTATGCTCCCAACTTCCAGAGTATCCATCCAATGCTCACTGACGTGCGTGAAATTGAAAAACTCACATATTGGGTGTTACACATAAGAGTTACCTGAACTCAACATCACCACTCTTCCTTGACCGCTTGTCTGAAACTTGAAGGAATTTCACTGTCGATTGTAGTCATCCTGAGTAAAATTCATAGTTGTCTCACCACATGTATGACCACCAGAGCCCTGGCCCGTATCCATGTCTCGTGCTAACCGCACACCTCGCTGCCACTACCGTGTTGAGCCTCCATAGTCCTGGTCGAGTCTCAAGGGCTGAGAAACCCACACCACTCAACCCCAACTGCAGAGTACCACTGATCATCACCGACCGATGACGAGTTTCACTTTTCCATCAGATCACTGGGCTCTAGTCCGAACTACGTGTCGCTCACTTTTTCCCCACTGAATAGGCTTCCGCTTTATGTACAGTTATGTTGTAGCCCCTCAATCAGCACCGATTGAAGTCCTCCAGACTCCAGATCCATCTTCAACATGACTCCATTGTAGATGATCAATCCACCCATGCTCCCCATCATCTTCAAGCTCCGTGTGTACACCACCTTGAATCAACCCCGCGCCACAGTCTTGTCGAAGGCGCACAAGCCCTCAGGCATGTGCCACATGTTTCCATGCCTCAGAAGTCGGTCACAATCAGGATCACGCTCATGTGTGGTTGGCGCCGATCTCGCAACCGTCTTCTATTCCAAGCGAATCACGTCGATCCGTTAGACTGTATACTCTGACCCAGCCAAAGCTTGTCTAGCTGTACGACACGCTCAAGGCTCCCAAATCATCTCCGTGAATTTCCATCCATCACATGATAATTTCATCTTTAGCTGACATGACTTCCCACAACGCCTTCAAGCATCCATGTTGTGACAATACATCTTTCACCATTGTTTGCCATAACCCAAGGTTTTCAGTTTCATGAACTTCTCCACCTCAAACATGGTACCCACTGGCATCATCGTTCTTTGTACGGATGACCCTGTGAAAAATTAACCAATCTGCTTCCAGATGCGATGTCCCGTAGTAGGTGTGCATCTAGAAAAGCCCAAGGCCTCTGTACCCCTCTCGTGTGCAAGTAGTAAAATACTATATTGAAAATTTGATTGAACTACTCGCGGGTGGTAATTTACTCCTTGATGCTTAGCCTCATCCTCTAAACTTCTGGGTCACTATCTTGCCTCCTGACATACAGAACCCAATTCAAGCTTTGCAAAAGCCTCCGCTAATTCCGATGGTGTATCGCTTATGGATTTTTTGTTCGCTCGAATCAATCTGCCTCTGTGTCATATTGGATACTCAGTCTCCTTTTTGTCCAAAACAAATCTCTGATACCACTTGTCCGACACCATCTCTAACCGCTGCTTTTCTTATCTCAGCGAGAACTCCGTAAGCTTTTGATTGCTTCTTCTTTTTAATCTTGCCGACAACCACGCCGTAGCCGGCCACATCTCAAACTTGATTTTCCCTCAAGATCAACAATCCACAATCTACAAACAATGCTCGGATCCCACTTGTTAGAATAAATTCAAGGCTACTGTGAATCATTCGAGGACCAAGCAATCACATGAGCACGCCACTTAGATTTGTTAGCGAGGTTCACCATATGACTACATCCCTAGGGCCTGACTATGGGCGCTCGTCCCCATGACACTATCAAAATACCGCACACCAGCCACCTGGGCACCGGCACACGCCGTCGACTCCCCGTGCATACCTGTGCTATTATGTTGGCATAGGTTACACAGTGTGTCTACCCTCGCCATATATGAGAGGCCTAGAATACAAGTGTCCTACTTGGGCACGACTCCGTATTCTATCTAAACACAATACAACTACAAGTCCAACTTAACCTACCTTGTACACATTATTCGACACAACTCTATCACCCATCGCTACCCTTCGCCTCCCACAAACACCGCATCAACAAACTGATTGGAATATCAATTTCTAAAATCCGTTGTCATACAAAGAGATTCATTAGCAGACGTATACTAATTCCAATGATGGAGCTTCTATGTGAAACCAAATTTTAAATATATTGAACTCTTTTACATGAGATTATAGTTAGCAAAAAATGATTGTAAATCCAATATTATATCCAACTACAACTTTGTGCTCAGGAGTATCTACAATCTAACACAATTAATCCATCAAAGAACATATATACAATACCTACAATCACGCAGTTGATCCATCAAAGAACGTATATATAGGAGCGGCTAATCTAACACAATGCCTAAAAGGTAAACTAAACTCGCATCCAATTGTTAGAAAAGAATAGGCATCATGTGTGTATTGACGGGAGCAAATAAGGTCAAGATTAAATTTAGCTAAATAAATAATTTGGCAATGCTAAATACCTCAAAATGACTTTGGCAAAGCTGATTAATACACTAAAGCAAAATCAATCGACAAAGGCAGGAACCTTTGTGGTATTCGAGAGAAGAGCAACATCTTTATCCCCTATAACTAATTATACTTGTACACTCACAAATATATACAAGCTTCAAAGGTAAAGTGTCGTGGGTGTGTACCAATCTTCCGAAGATATATATTACAGGAAATTGTTGCACAATGTTACTTCAGAAGCATGGATAGAATATGCAAATTTACCTTAACAAATACTTGCATAAATGGCAAAGTCTCTATCAATTGAGGTTGGTTCTCTTACCACAAGAATAAAACAGATCAACTAAACAGGCAAGGTTGCGTATAGAAAATGACAAGGAGAAGGGATAGGTGAGCGATAGGAACCTAGAGGTGCAAGGGCATGGATTTAGTAAAAATTAGGGATTGAGTTTCCTCCTTTTACTGCTGGTGGCCACAGAGCAATAAAAGTGGAGAAAGAACAACAATGGTCAGTGGGCGTCGATATCTGGGCCAAGCCGTCATCCTCACTGGCTTCCTGGTGCAATTGCTCATCCCATCCTCCCACTGACGAAGAAAACACCACTTGTTGTCGCCCCATATCACTCTAGCCGCTTCCAATACGCTCGATTTCTCCCGGATCTCAATTTCCTCCTCCAGCGCCATCTCCAAGTCCCTGTGGTGACAACAAGAGAGGAGAAGACGTCAATAGCGGGGAGGCACATCGACGAGTAGGAAAGTACGCATGGAACAAGCACACAACAGCAAGAACATGGGACTCAAGGGGATCAAGGGTTGGAAACAAATTATGTACTTACCTTGCTAGGGAATGTCCTTGGGTGTGTATCCACTTTTGACGCAGGTCCTGGTGAGAGACAATTGTTTGGGAGGCACGAGCACAACACCAGCGGATGATGACCCACAAGTATAGGGGATCTATCATAGTCCTTTCGATAAGTAAGAGTGTCGAACCCAATGAGGAGCAGAAGGAAATGACAAGCGGTTTTCAGCAAGGTATTCTCTGCAAGCACTGAAATTATCGGTAACAAATAGTTGTGTGATAAGATAATTCGTAACGAGTAACAAGTAACAAAAGTAACTAAGGTGCAGCAAGGTGGCCCAATCCTTTTTGTAGCAAAGGATAAGCCTGAACGAACTCTTATATAAAGCAAAGTGCTCCCGAGGACACATGGGAATTGTTGTCAAGTTAGTTTTCATCATGCTCATATGATTCACGTTCATTACTTTGATAATTTGATATGTGGGTGGACTGGAGCTTGGGTGCTGACCTTCCTTGGACAAGCCTCCCACTTATGATTAACCACTCTCGCAAGCATCCGCAACTACGAAAGAAGTATTAATATAAATCTAACCATAGCAAGAAACATATGGATCCAAATCAGCATCTTACGAAGCACCACATAAACTAGGTGAGGGAGTCATGTATTTAGGGGTCCTCAGGCGTCCGGGTCATTGATGCTAGGCTGAATTGATGGGCTATGAAGATAGAAGCTAAAGGCCCTCCCCCGTGTTCGGTTAGGACTCCAATGTATGTAGTAAGGCAAGAAGATGTCCAGATATAATGATTCCTTCCTCCCCAAGTCACCTTTGTGACCCTAGCCCCCCTCTGGCGTGTACATAAGCCGAGGGGTTTAGCCCGCAGAGATAACAGAATCATAGCAATCACATAGGCTAGACTTCTAGGGTTTAGCCATTACGATCTCGAGGTAGATCAACTCTTGTTACCCATTCAAGATCAATCAAGCAGGAAGTAGGGTATTACCTCGATCGAGAGGGCCTGAACCTGGGTAAACATCGTGTCCCCTGTCTCCGTTACCATCGATCCTAAGACGTACAACTTGGGCCCTCCTACCCGAGATCTACCGGTTTTGACATCGACAATGGTGCTTTCATTGAGAGCTTCGTTGTGCACTCACGAAAAGCGATCGATGGCTCATCTTGTCATCAACAATGAGATCACCTTCGAAAACAACCTGGCCATAGGCCAGATCCTCTAGCTCCGCGGGTTCGCTGTATGCGCCCGCGTGGCCTCCAGGCCGGCCGCACTTCCTGCGGCCATCGAGCATCACTCCTACGTTGGCTTCGACCTCCCCGATGATGCGACCCCGGTGGATTCCTCGTCTTTAAACATGTTGTTGGATCACATCGCCGCCTTGGGGCTCTCATCGTCAGATGATCAGGCCGAACTTAAATCCAGTCAGGAAATCAATTCCACCCCGACCACTCACCTGGTGGTGGCAATCGAGGATCGAGCTGAGAATACATCACCTCTCAAAATGGAGACCAACGCTATTCGGATCTCCGAACCCATTGATCCGAAGACACCTCTGACATGTGACGCTCCGTACCCTTCGAGCTCTAGGACAGACGTTGGGCCCGCGGAATATTCAGAAGCTGCGAGGCCCAAATCATCCACACCAGAGGTTGTACAAACCCCAGACACTATGTTGGGTCGGGACTTAAATTTATCCACACCCACCCACCATAGTACGCACTCTCTGAGTAAACCCATACTACCGGACATATATGACCTCATGTATATACATCAGCGGCCCCAGGAAACAGTTCATCACTTCTGGGCCAGATTCCTACTTGTTAAAAACAAGATTAAGGACTACCGTGACGACGATACGATGCCCATATTTCACCGCAATTGTACGGATGAGGGAGTCTTAAACGCCCTCAACCGCCGTCAAATACGGAGCTTTGCAGAACTGTCGCACTTGGTACGGAAGTACCGTGCTATGGAAAACACTTGGAAAGCCTAGAGTACACCTCTGGAACAGTCCATCTCCGGACTATACGCCGATAAGGAGAAACGGACATACCCTTCTAGAGCGTCCGATAATACACACAATGGCAAGGAAAACAGACCTTTCACAAGGCACATGTCCGTTCTAGACGAACTGTTGGATAAACCTTGCCAAATACATGCCGCCCGGACCATACCCCTACCCACTGCCTTAAAGCATGTTGGGTACTCCGACAGGTAGCAAAGAGAAGTGAAACCATCCTCACCACCGCAACGCAGGGGGAGAAAGGCCTCGATGTCTTTACCATCTTTGAGACGTTCTCCTCAAATAACCGGCGCAAGAGAGCGAAACACGAACTTGCAAAGTTCAATCAAATCAACATTGCAAGCCCATGGAACAACACGGCAATCACCTTTTCCGCCGAAGACGAACCACGAGTCCGGCCGGTCCGATCCACAGCCGCTCTCGTACTGAACCCCATAGTAGATGGATTTCGCCTCACTAAAGTACTCATGGACGGAGGCATTGCACTCAACCTCATATAAGAGGACACGCTTGCAAAAATGCAGGTCGACAAATCCCGCATTGAACAAAGTAATACAACCTTTTGAGGAATCATCCCCAGCTGGGAAGCCTGGTGTTCGGGAAGCATTAAGTTCGATGTAGTATTCGGTACACCCGAGAAATACATGTCGGAGGAACTGCTCTTCCACATTGTCTCCTTCAACAGTGGATACCACGCCCTTTCAGGGCGGGAAGCTTTCTCACGCTTTCAAGCTATACCCCATTACGAGTACATGAAGCTTAAGATGCCAGGACCCAATGGAATAATCACACTTGCAAGTGATCCGGATAGAGCACTCCGTGCTGAGAACAAAACCGCATCTTTAGCCCTATAGGCATTATCTGAAGCCCTCGTGGCGGAAGAATTAACCACCTTATGATCTACGGTGGACAGGGACGATGTAGTCCTTGACAAATGATCGAAATCTACCTCTTTTAAGCTGGCACATGAAATTGTGAAATTCCAAGTGCACCCAACAGACCATAATAAAACGGCATCTATTGGGGCACAGCTGGATCTGGTGGTTGATAGCACTTGCGCGCCTTCCTTCGCGAAAATTGGGACATATTCGCTTGGCACCCTTCAGATATGCCAGGAATCCCTCGCAGGCTGGCCGAACACAGCCTCAACATTATCAAAGGGTTCAAGCCAGTCAAGCAGTCATTACGATGATTTTCTGAACCCAAAAGACAGGCTACGGGGGAAGAGCTATCCAAGCTATTGGAAGCTGGATACATAAGGGAAATCAAACACCCGGACTGGCTCGCCAACCTGGTCATGGTACCAAAGAAGGACAAATCCTGATGCCTTTGTGTCGACTTCACGGACCTAAACAAGGCCTACCCTAAGGATCCCTTTCCTCTTCCCCGCATTGATCAAATTATCGATGCGACCGTAGGACATGACTCATTGTGTTTCCTCGACGCCTATTCCGGATACCATCAAATAAAAGTGAAGGAATCCGATCAGGCCGCTACACTCCATATGACCCCTTTTGCTTCAACACTATGTCATTTGGACTCAAAAACGCTGGTGCCACATATCAACGCATGATTCAACCATGCTTAGAAAAACAAATTGGCAAGACAGTGGAGCCATATGTTGACGATGTAGTCATCAAGAACAAACACGTCGAAACCTTGGTAGATGATCTTCGCCTTACGTTCAATAATATACGAACATATGACATACGGCTCAATCCGGAAAAACGCTTCTTCGGCGTTCCGGCCGGAAAGCTATTACGGTTCATCGTATCCCATAGAGGAATCAAAGTGAACCCAGCTAAAATCCGAGCCCTATCACAGCTAACTACGCCAACCAATCTCAAACAAGTGCAAAAGCTAGCAGGTTGCGTAGCGGCCTGATGACCCACAAGTGTAGGGGATCTATCATAGTCCTTTCGATAAGTAAAAGTGTCGAACCCAACGAGGAGCAGAAGGAAATGATAGGCAGTTTTCAGTAAGGTATTTTCTACAAGCATTGAAATTATAGGTAACAGATAGTTTTGTGATAAGGTAATTCGTAGCAAGTGGCAAAAGATAAAAGTAAATAAGGTGCAGCAAGATGGCCCAATCCTTTTTGTAGAAAAGGACAAGCCTGGAGAAACTCTTATATGGAGGAAAGCGCTCCCGAGGACACATGGGAATTATCGTCAAGCTAGTTTTCATCACGATCGTCTGATTCGCGTTCGGTACTTTGATAATTTGGTATGTGGGTGGACCGGTGCTTGGGTGTTGTCCTTACTTGGACAAGCCTCCCACTTATTATTTACCTCTAATGCAAGCATCTGCAACTAAAAAAGTAGTATTAAGGTAAACCTAACCATAGCATGAAACAAGTGGATCCAAATCAGCCCCTTACAAAGCAATGCATAAACTAGGGTTTAAGCTTCTGTCACTCTAGCAACCCATCATCTACTTATTACTTCCCAATGCCTTCCTCTAGGCCCAGATAATGGTGAAGTGTCATGTAGTCGACGTTCACATGACAGCACTAGAGGAGAGACAACATACATCTCATCAAAATATCGAAGAAATACCAAATTCACATGACTACTAATAGCAAGACTTCTCCCATGTCCTCAGGAAAAAAAGTAACTACTCACAAGACATAATATTGTTCATGATCAGAGGGGTATTAATATGCATAATGGATCTGAATATATGATCTTTCACCAAATAAACCAACTAGCATCAACTACAAGGAGTAATCAACACTACTAGCAACCCACAGGTACCAATCTGAGGTTTGGGTACAAAGATTGGATACAAGAGATGAACTAGGGTCTAAGAGGAGATGGTGCTGGTGAAGATATTGATGAAGATAGCCCTCCCCAAGATTGGAGAGTTGTTGGTGATGAAGGTGGTGACGATTTCCCCCTCCCGGAGGGAAGTACCCCCGGCAGAATAGCTCTGTCGGAGCCCTAGATTGGTTTCCGCCAAAGTTCTGCCTCGCAACGGCGGCATCTGGTCCCGAAAGCCTCCTTTTGAATTTTTTTTCCAGGTCAAAACACCTCATATAGGAGAAGATGGGCATCAGGGGGCCCACGAGGCAGGGGGCGCGCCCAGAGAGGGGGGCGCCCCCCACCCTTGTGGACAGGTGGTGGCCCCACTAGTGATCTTCTTTCTCCAGATATTTTTTATATTTTCTGAAACGGTGTCCTGTGGAGTTTTGGAGCTTTTTCAGTTGTGCAGAATAGGTTTCCAGAGTTTGCTTCTTTTCCAGCCCAGAATTCCAGCTGTCGGCATTCTCCCTCTTCATGTAAACCTTGTAAAATAGGAGAGAAAAGGCATAAGTATTGTGACATAACGTGTAATAACAGCCCATAGTGCAATAAATATCAACATAAAAGCATGATGCAAAATGGACATATCAACTCCCCCAAGGTTAGACCTCGCTTGTCCTCAAGCGAAAGTCGATATCGAAAAATGTGTCCACTTGTTTAGAGATAGAGGTGTCGATAAAAATAAAATACGGACATGAGGGCATCATGATCATTCTAATAACATCAACATATATATTGTCATATGATTGTTATGCTAAAGTAACAATTCATTCACAATGTCAAGTATGAATCAGAAACTTCATTGAAAACCAACAAACTATGATCTCGGTCATTGAAGCAATTGCAATTTATCGTATCATCAGAAAGAGTCAACATAAGAGCTTTTCAGCAAGCATACATACTCAACTATCATATAGTCTTTCACAATTGCTCACACTCACGCAATACTTATGGTTATGGAGTTTTAATCGAACACAAAGAAAGATAGGGGCTTATGGTGTTGCCTCCCAACCTTTTACCTCAAGGGTAATGTCAACGGTAATAGACCATGATAACTTACATCCAAGTGGGTATATATGTCAGGATCTTTCCAAAACAATGTGCTTGCCAAAGGATAAAATGTAAAAAGGAAAGGTGATTTTCACCTTGACTCTTATAAAACAAGAATAATAGATAGGCCCTTCGCAGAGGGAAGCATAGGTTGTCATGTGCTTTTATGGTTGGATGCACAAAGTCTTAGCGCAAAAAAACATCACTTTATATTGCCACTTGTGATAAGGACCTTTATTATGCAGTCCGTCGCTTTTATTACTTCCATATCACAAGATCGTATAAAGCTTATTTCCTCTACACTAATAAATCATACATATTTTAGCGAGTTTGCAACATGACAACTTACTTGAAGGATCTTACTCAATCCATAGGTAGGTTTGGTGGACTCTCATGGCAAAACTGGGTTTAAGGATGTATGGAAGCACAAGTAATATCTCTACTTGGTGCAAGGAGTTTTGGCTAGCATGAGGGGGAAAGGCAAGCTCAACATGTTGGATGATCCATGACAATATACTTTATTTCAGATATAAGAAAACATAACCCATTATGTTGTCTTCCTTGTCCAACATCAACTCTTTAGCATGTCATATTTTAACGAGTGCTCACAATAATAAAAGATGTCCAAGATAGTATATTTGTATGTGAAACCTCTCTTCCTTTATTACTTCCTATTAATTGCAACGATGACCAAAACTATGTTTGTCAACTCTCAACAACTTTTATTCATCATACTCTTTATATGTGAAGTCATTACTTTCCATAAGATCAATATGATCTCTTTGATACTTTTTATGTTTTCTTTTATTCTATCATGACCAAAGTGAGGAAATCAAGCCCTTGGCTCAACACTAATCTTTATTATATAGCTCACGGACTCAATTACAAAGGGTAAAGATCATAAAGCAAAAGCTCATAACTAGATCATGCTAACTTTATTCTACTAGATCAAGATACTACCAAAAGGATCGAATTAAGAAAAACGGTAAAGATAGGAGTGTGATGGTGATACGATACCGGCGCACTCCCCCAAGCTTGGCAGTTGCCAAGGGAGTGCCCATACCCATATGATTATATCTCCTTCTTCGGGGTTGGTGATGCTGGAGTTGAAAGTAGTGACGCCGGATCATCATACATCGAGCGTAGGAGATCCTCCAACTTGCGGATAATACCTTTGAGTGCAGCTATATGCTCCTTCAACAAAATATTTTCACTTCTGAGATACTTGTTTTGAATTTGAGCTAACTCAATCATCTTGAAAGCTTCAATCTCGGTTGAAGTAAAGAAGTTGGGAAGAGGTTGATGTATGTCTTCTCCTGTTGCCGGAGCCTGGTCTTCCACCGCCTTCTTGATCCTTTTCCCTTGTTGATCTCCTCGGGTCCTTCCCTTTTCAGATCTATCTTCATTAGCCAAGCATCATTGCCCTCATTGTTGGAGGAGGAAGACGACATGGTGCCTGGCCTCGTCAACCCTAGCAGAAAATAGCTCGAAACAAGAATAGATGATTTTTGTGTGATACAGAGGTCAAAACCTTCGGGGGTATATATAATGAATTTTTACCGACGAAAAGGAGTAACATACAAGAAATCGGAGTCCGAGAGGCACACAAGGTGCACACGAGGCAAGGGGCGTGCCCAGGGGAAGGGGGCGCACCCTCCACCCTCGTGGACGGCTCGTGTCTCTTCCGGACTGCCACTTATTTTTCTATTTTTCTAAATATTGCAAAACGGAGAAAAAATGCCTTTAGAACTGTTTTGGAGTCGGTTTACTTACCGTACCACGTACCTCTTCCTTTTCGGAGTCTGAATTGTTCTGGAAAGTGTGCCTTAGGTATTCCTCGGGGTTACAGTTTCAATAACATTGGTTTCAACATTTATAGGGTTACGTGAGATATAATGTTTGATTCTTTGACCGTTCACCACCTTCGGATTTGTGCCTTCGAAGTTGTTGATTTTTATGGCACCGGAATGATAGACCTCCTCGATAACGTAAGGTCCTTCCCATTTAGAGAGAAGTTTTCCTGCAAAAAAATTCTTAAACGAGAGTTTTATAGCAAGACATACTCATCTACGTTAAACTCACGCTTTTGTATCCTTTTGTCATGCCATCTTTTAACTTTTCTTTAAAAAGCTTGGCATTCTCATAGGCCTGGGTTCTCCATTCATCAAGAGAGCTAATGTCAAATAACCTGTTCTCACCGGCAAGTTTGAAATCATAATTGAGCTCTTTAATAGCCCAATATGCCTTATGTTCTAGCTCAAGAGGTAAGTGACAAGCCTTTCCATAAACCATTTTATATGGAGACATACCCATATGATTTTTGTATGCAGTTTTATAGGCCCATAATGCATCATCAAGTTTCTAGGACCAATTCTTTCTAGACCTAATAACTGTCTTTTGCAAAATTAATTTCAGCTCTCTATTACTTAATTCTACTTGACCACTAGTCTGTGGGTGATAAGGGGATGCAATTCTATGATTTACATCATACTTAGCAAGCATTTTACGGAAAGCACCATGAATAAAGTGTGAACCACCATCAGTCATTAGGTATCTAGGGACTCCAAACCTCGGGAAAATAACTTCTTTAAGCATCTTAATAGAGGTGTTGTGATCAGCACTACTAGTTGGAATAGCTTCTACCCACTTAGTAATGTAATCAACAACAACTAAAATATGTGTGTACCCATTAGAGGAAGGAAACGGTCCCATATAATCAAAGCCCCAAACATCAAATGGTTCAATAACAAGTGAATAATTCATAGGCATTTCTTGACGTCTACTGATATTACCAATTCTTTGACATTCATCACAAGATAAGACAACCTTACGGGCATCCTTGAAGAGAGTAGGCCAATAAAAACCAGATTGCAATACCTTATGTGCAGTCCTATCCCCAGCATGGTGTCCTCCATAAGCTTGGAGTGGCACTTGTGTAGGATCTGTTCCTGTTCATGCTCAGGTACAGAACGTCTAATAATACCATCTACTCCTTATTTATAGAGATGTGGGTCATCCCAGAAGTAATGTCTCAAATCATAGACGGACTTTTTCTTTTGCTGGTATGTGAAGCTAGGAGGTATAAACTTAGTAACAGTGTAATTAGCATAATCAGCATACCAAGGAGCAGTACGAGAAGTATTTATGACAACTAATTGTTCATCAGGAAAGCTATCATCAATAGGTTGTGGGTCATCAAGTATATTCTCTAGCATAGACTAGTTGTCTGCAACGGGGTTCTCAGCTCCTTTTCTATCAATAATATGCAAGTCAAATTCTTGCAGCAAGAGAACCCATCTAATAAGTCTAAATTTAGCATCCTTCTTTTCCATAAGGTATTTGATAGCAGCATGTTCAATGTGAATAGTTACTTTAGAATCAACAATATAAGGTCTAAACTTATCACAAGCAAATACATCCGCTAAAAATTCCTTCTGAGTAGTAGCATAATTTGTCTGGGCACTGTCTAGGGTTTTACTAGCATATTGGATAACATTCAATTTCTTATCAACTCTTTGCCCTAGAACAAAACCTACATTATAATCACTAGCATCGCACATAATCTCAAAGGGCAAGTTCCAGTCAGGAGGCTGGACAATAGGTGCATAGATCAATGCTTTCTTAAGTATTTCAAATGCTTCTAAACAATCATCATCAAAGACAAAAGGAATATCTTTTTGTAAGAGATTAGTGGAGATTTTGGAGAAGTCCTTAATGAACCTCCTATAAAACCCGGCATGACCAAGGAAACTTCGTATACCTTTGATGTCCTTGGGGCATGACATCTTTTCAATAGCATTAACTTTAGCTTTGTCAACTTCAATACCTCTTTCAGAAATTTTATGTCCCAAGACAATGCCTTCATTAATCATAAAGTGGCACTTCTCCCAATTCAAGACAAGATTAGTGTCTTCACATCTCTGCAAAACTCGATCAAGGTTGCTCGAGCAATCATCAAAAGAATTTTCGTAAACAGAGAAATCGTCCATGAAAACCTCAACAATCTTTTCACAAAAATCACAAAATATAGCCATCATGCATCTTTGAAAGGTAGCAGGTGCATTACATAAACCAAAAGGCATACGTCTATAAGCAAAAGTACCGAAAGGACAAGTAAAAGTGGTCTTTTCTTGATCCCCTTTTGACACAGGTATTTGAGAGAAACCAGAATAACCATCTAGAAAGCAAAAATGAGTATGTTTGGATAACCATTCTAGCATTTGATCAATAAAAGGCAAAGGGTAATGATCTTTCTTAGTAGCTTTATTTAATTTGCGGAAATCAATTACCATCCTATAGCCTGTAACAATTCTTTGTGGGATCAATTCATCTTTATAATTAGGAACAACAGTCATACCTCCCTTCTTAGGGACACAATGGACAGGTCTTACCCACTGGCTATCAGCAACTGGATAGATAATACCTATCTCTAGAAGCTTTAATATTTCCTTTCTTAACACTTCTTTCATCTTAGGATTTAACCATCGTTGATGATCAATAACCGGTTTAGCGTTTTCTTCCAATTTTATCTTGTGTTGGCATAAAGTGGGACTAATGCCTTTAAGATCATCTAGAGTATATCCAATAGCAGCGCGGTGCTTCTTCAGAGTTTTCAACAATTTTTCTTCTTCCTACGCTGAAAGGTTAGCACTAATAATAACAGGATATATCTTCTTTTCATCAAGATAAACATACTTAAGATTATCAGGTAAAGGTTTAAGTTCAAACACGGGATCACCCTTGGGTGGAGGAGGATCCCCTAGGATTTAAACACGCAAGTTGTTTTTCTATACGGGTCCCCGATTAAAGAATATTTCATCTATTTCCCTTCTTTCATTCATATACATATCATTTTCATGGTCTAGCGGATATTGTTCTAAGGGATCATTAGGAGGCACAACAATAGAAGCAAGACCAATAATTTCATCCTTAATAGGTAATTCTTTATCAAGGAGTTGTCTACGAAATTTAGCAAAGTTAAAATCATGAGACAAATCCCCTAAACCAACAGTAACAATATCTTTCACGCAGTCTATCTTAGCATTAACAGTATTCAAGAAGGGTCTACCAAATATAATGGGACAAAAATCATCTTGTGGGGAACCAAGAACAAGAAAATCAGCAGGGTATTTAACTTTCCCACAAGACTTCGACATCTCTAACAATCCCAATTGGTGAAATAGTGTCTCTATTAGCAAGTTTAATAGTAACATCTATACCTTCCAGCTCAACGGGTGCAATATCATGCATAATTTCATGATATAAGGATATAGGTATTACACTTGCACTATCACCTACGTCACATAAACCATTATAGCAATGATCTCCTATTTTAACAGAGATAACAGGCAAGCCTATAACAGGTCTATGTTTATTCCTATCATCGGGTTTGGCTATTCTAGCAGCTTCCTCTTGGAGGTAAATAACATGTCCATCTAAATCTTCAACCAAGAGATCTTTAACCATATCAACACTAGGTTCAACTTTAATTTGCTCAGGGGGTGTAGTTGTTCTAGTACAACTCTTACGAACCACAGTTGAAGCTTTAGCATGATCCTTTATTCTAACAGGGAAAGGTGGTTTCTCAATATAAGCGGTAGGAACAATAGGATCAACATTATAAGTGATAGTCTTTTCTTCAACTTTAACAGGTTCAACTACTTTTACTTCAATGGGAGGATGGTATTTAAACCACTTATCCTCGGGAAGATCAACATGAGTAGCAAATGATTCACAGAAAGAAGCTACTATCTCAGAGTCAAGTCCATATTTAGTGCTAAACTCACGGAAAACATCGGTATCCATAAAAGCTTTAACACAATCAAACTTAGGGGTCATACCTGACTCCTTACCTTCGTTGAGATCCCAATCTTCATAGTTTTGTTTAATTCTTTCCAATAAATCCCATTTGAATTCAATAGTCTTCATTATAAAAGAACCAGAACAAGAAGTATCGAGCATGGAGCGATTATTGAGAGAAAGCCAAGCATAAAAAATTTGAATGATCATTTCTCTTGCGAGCTCATGGTTGGGGCATGAATATAACATTGACTTAAGCCTCCCCCAAGCTTGAGCGATGCTTTCTCCTTCGTGAGGCCCAAAATTATAAATATAATTACGATCACGATGAACCTGGTGCATAGGGAAGAACTTCTGATGAAATTCCAACTTCAGGTGATTATAGTTCCATGATACAATATCATCGCATAGCCTAAACCATGTCAATGCATCTCCCTTCAAAGATAAAGGGAAGACCTTCTTCTTGATAACATCCTCAGGCATACCTGCAAGCTTAAATAATCCACAAACTTCATCCAGAAATATTAGATGTAAATCGGGATACAATGTTCCGTCTCCTGTAAAAGGATTATCTAGCAGTTTCTCTATCATACTCGAAGGAATTTCAAAGCAAACATTTTCAGTAGGTGCAGTAGGTTGAGGAGCAACTCTTTGCTCTTCTGGTCGGGGTGAAGATACCCCGAACAAGCCCCTTAAAGGATGATGAGCCATAGTAACAAGTGACAATATATTTCAGCACATTATATAATTTTTTCCTTACCAAATTCCACTTACCAAAGGCGCTTCACTCCCCGGCAACGGCGCCACAAAAGAGTCTTGATGACCCACAAGTTTGGGGGATCTATCGTAGTCCTTACGATAAGTAAGAGTGTCAAACCCAACGAGGAGCAGAAGGAAATGATAGGTAGTTTTCAGTAAGGTATTTTCTGCAAGCACTGAAATTATAGGTAACAGATAGTTTTGTGATAAGGTAATTGGTAGCAAGTGACAAAAGATAAAAGTAAATAAGGTGCAGCAGATGGCCCAATCCTTTTTGTAGCAAAGGACAAGCCTGGACAAACTCTTATATGGAGGAAAGTGCTCCCGAGGACACATGGGAATATCGTCAAGCTAGTTTTCATCACGATCATCTGATTCGTGTTCGGTACATTGATAATTTGGTATGTGGGTGGAACGGTGATCGGGTGCTGTCCTTACTTGGACAAGCCTCCCACTTATGATTAACCTCTAATGCAAGCATTCGCAACTACAAATGAAGTATTAAGGTAAACCTAACCATGGCATGAAACAAGTGGATCCAAATCAGCCCCTTATGAAGCAACGCATAAACTAGGGTTTAAGGTTCTGTCACTCTAGCAACCCATCATCTACTTATTACTTCCCAATGCCTTCATCTAGGCCCAAATAATGGTGAAGTGTCATGTAATCGATGTTCACATGACACCACTAGAGGAGAGACAACATACATCTCATCAAAATATTGTACGAATACCAAATTCACATGACTACTAATAGCAAGACTTCTCCCATGTCCTCAGGAACAAAAGTAAATACTCACAAGACATAATATTGTTCATGATCAGAGAGGTATTAATATGCATAATGGATCTGAACATATGATCTTCCACCAAATAAACCAACTAGCATCAACTACAAGGAGTAATCAACACTACTAGCAACCCATAGGTACCAATCTGAGGTTTGCGTACAATGATTGGATACAAGAGATGAACTAGGGTTTGAGAGGATATGGTGCTGGTGAAGATGTTGATGAAGATAGCCCTCCCCAAGATGGGAGAGTTGTTGGTGATGACGGAGGTGACGATTTTCCCCTACCGGAGGGAAGTATCCCCGGTAGAACAGCTCTGCCAGAGCCCTAGATTGGTTTCCGCCAAGGTTCCGCCTCAAGACGGCGGCGTCTGGTCCTGAAAGCCTCCTTCTGATTTTTTTCCCCTGGTCAAAACACCTCATATAGTAGAAGATGGGCATCGGGAGGCCATCGGGTGGCCCACGAGGCAGGGGGCACGCCCAGAGAGGGGGGGGGGCGCCCCCACCCTCGTGGACAGGTGGTGCCCCCCTGGTGATCTTCTTTCGCCAGATATTTTTTATATTTTCTGAAACGATGTCCTGTGGTGTTTCAGAGCTTTTTGAGTTGTGCAGAATAGGTTTCTAGAGTTTGCTTTTTATCCAGCCCAGAATTCCAGCTGCCGGCATTCTCCCTCTTCATGTAAACCTTGTAAAATAGGAGAGAAAAGGCAGAAGTATTGTGACATAACGTGTAATAACAGCCCATAGTGCAATAAATATCAACATAAAAGAATGATGCAAAATGGACGTATCACGGCCTTGAGCCGCTTTAACTCCAGACTACTGCGGCGCACAGACAACTTAGAATGGACGGATGCAGCCATCGCCGAACTAGAGGAAATAAAAACCTTATTAGCAGGTAATATAATCCTAGCCGCTCCCGACGTTGGCGAGCCAATGATGCTTTATACCTCCGCCACTCCTCGGGTAGTGAGTGCGGTGCTCGTCGTCGAACGAGATGAAGAGGGACATAAATTCCCAGTTCAAAAACCCGTATACTATGTCTCTAAGGTTCTCACACCGTGCAAGTCACGATACCCCCATTACCAAAAAATTGCCTATGCGGTATTCATGGCATCTCGGAAGCTTCGACACTACTTTCAAGAGTGTTCGATCACAGTGGCATCCGAAGTACCACTCAATGATATCATAAACAATAAAGATACCACTTGACACATAGCCAAATGAGCCATCGAGCTCTTACCGTTTGAAATAACGTACAAACCACGGCAGACTATTAAGGTGTTGGCCGACTTTGTTGCGGAATGGACTGAAGCCGAACTCCCTAAAGAGTATGGATCATACTCCCACTGGACAATGTATTTCGATGGTTCCAAAATGCTAGCCGGATTGGGGGCCAGTGTCATCTTGATATCCCCGACAAGAGATACAGTCCGCAACGTGTTGCAGATCATGTACACGGACTCAAGCAATGCGGCCGAATACGAGGCACTACTGCGTGGTCTCCGTATGGCCGTATCCATGGGTATATGGTGCCTCGAGGTGCGCGGAGACTCAAAACTTGACATATCTCAGGTAAATGGAGAGTTCGATGCGAAATATTAAAAAATGGCGGCTTATCGAAATGCCATATTAAAAATATCAGCTCGATTTAAGGGGCTAGAATTTCACCATGTGGCTCGGGACAGTAACCAGGTAGCGGATATACTTGCTCGCATGGGCGTGATAACCCACAAGTATAGGGGATCACAACAGTTTTCGAGGGTAGAGCATTCAACCCAAATTTATTGATTCGACACAAGGGGAGCCAAAGAATATTCTCAAGTATCAGCAGTTGAGTTGTCAATTCAACCACACCTGGAAGACTTAATATCTGCAGCAAAGTATTTAGTAGCAAAGTAGTATGGAAGTAACGGTAACGGTGGCAAAAGTAATAGTAGCAGTTTTTGTAGCAATCGTAACAGTGGCAACGGAAAAGTAACTTAGGAAAGATCAATATGTGAAAAGCTCATAGGCAATGGATCAATGATGGATAATTATGTCGGATGCGATTCCTCATGCAACAGTTATAACATAGGATGACAAAGAACTAGCTCCAGTTCATCAATGTGATGTAGGCATGTATTCCGAATATAGTCATACATGCTTATGCAAAGAACTTGCATGACATCTTTTTTCCTACCTTCCCGTGGCAGCGGGGTCCTATTGGAAACTAAGGGATATTAAGGCTTCCTTTTAATAGAGTACCAGACCAAAGCATTAACACTTAGTGAATACATGAACTCCTCAAACTACGGTCATCACTGGGAGCGGTCTCGATTATTGTCACTTCGGGGTTGCTGGATCATAACACATAGTAGGTGACTGTTGACTTGCAAGATAGGATCAAGAACTCACATATATTCATGAAAACATAATAGGTTCAGATCTGAAATCATGGCATTTGGGCCCTAGTGACAAGCATTAAGCATAGCAAAGTCGTAGGAACATCAATCTTAGAACATAATGGATACTAGGGATCAAACCCTAACAAAACTAACTCGATTACATGGTAAATCTCATCCAACCCATCACCGTCCAGCAAGCCTACGATGGGATTACTCACGCACGATGGTGAGCATCATCAAATTGGTGATGGAGGATGGTTGATGATGACGATGGCGACGGATTCCCCTCTCCGGAGCCCTGAACGGACTCCAGATCAGCCCTCCCAAGGAAGATTAGGGTTAGGCAGCGGCTCCATATCGTAAAACGCGATGAATCCTTCTCTCTGATTTTTTTTCTCCCCGAAAGTGAATATATAGAGTTGGATTTGAGGTCGGTGGAGTCCCAGGGGGCCCACGAGGTAGGGGGCGCGCCCTACACCCTCGTGGACAGGGTGTGGGCCCCCTGATGCTGATTCTTCTGCGAGTACTTTTTATTATTTCCAAAACGTGTCTCTGTGGATTTTCAGGTCATTCCGAGAACTTTTATTTCTGCACAAAAATAACACCATGGCAGTTATGTTGAAAACAGCATCAGTCCGGGTTAGTTCCATTCAAATCATGCAAGTTAGAGTCCAAAACATGGGTAAAAGTGTTTGGAAAAGTAGATACATTGGAGACGTATCAGGGCGCTAAATGCGACCAAGTCCCACCTAACACTTTTGTGGAAAGGTGGTTCAAGCCACCAGTAACATTGCAGGATAAGAGCAGTGATGCCAATCCAGACCCGAACACGCCCCCTGCCAAACTCAATACAGATGTCATCGGGGACTCTGACACGGAAATCACATCGCCGGCCCACGAGATCATGGTTGTTATAGCCCCCTGGACCGAGCCTTTCTTAGCCTACCTTAATAAGCAAGAGCTCCCCGATGACCAAAATGAGGCCCGCTGCATAATTCGACGTTCTAAAGCCTATAAGGTTCACGAGGGTGAACTATAGAAGAAAAGCACTACTGGTATTCTCCAACGGTGCATCTCTGAAGAGGAGGGACGGCAACTTCTTGCCGAAATACACGCTGGCATGGGCGGCCATCACGCCGCGGCTCGTGCTCTTCTAAGCAAAGCCTTTTGAACTGGTTTCTTCTGGCCAACTGCGCGCATACGCACAGACCTTAGTCCAACATTGTGTTGGATGCTAGCTTTTCGCAAACCAAAGTCATATGCCTCCCATAACTCTCAAACCATCCCCATTACCTGGCCCTTTGCGGTCTGGGGGCTGGATATGGTTGGACCTCTTAAAGGGGGAAGCCAAAAAGAGAAATTTACTGGTCATGGTGGATAAATTCACTAAGTGGATAGAAGCCAAGCCAGTCCGAGCAGCTGAGGCAGGGCCAGTGATAGATTTTATATCCAACGTAGTACACTGTTATGGTGTCCCGCATAGTATTACCACAGATAACAGCTCCAACTTCATAGTTGACGAGGTGAAAAATTGATGCGCTAAGTTAGGCATTAAACTTGATTACGCCTGTGTGTACCACCCTCGGACAAATGGTCAGGTAGAAAGAGCCAATGGCTTAATAATGAGTGGCATTAAACCCCGACTGGTGCGCTCCCTTCAGGAGTCAGATAAACACTGGGTAGAGGAGCTCGACTCCGTACTCTGGGGGCTACGAACTACACCTAACCGGACAATCGGATACACACCCTTTTTCATGGTGTACGGCGCAGAGGCTGTCTTGGCTTGTGATATTATTCATGACTGATACGTCCAAAACGTATCTATAATTTCTGCTTGCTCCATGCCACTTTTGGGTGATATTGCTATGATATTCATACACTTCCATACACTTTTGATCATATTTTGACTAACCTACTAATCCAGTGCACCCCAGTGCCAGTTTTTGTTTTCGGCTGTTTTTGTATTTCAGGTTTTCACATTACGAGAACTGTCAGGAAAAATCCAGAAAAATTATATAAAAAATCAGCGTTCCAGAACCTACCTTGCGCCCGAAGTACAGCCGGGGGGGCACCAGGGCTCCAGGCGCCCTGGCGGCGCCCCCCCTGGGCCGCGCCGGGGGGGCGCCTGGGCCCCCCGAGCCCCGTCTGGTGCCCCCCTTTGGCATATATTTAGAGCGTCCTTCGAAACCCTCGGGAGGGGAACTCTTTTTCGCGATCTCATCTCTGTTCCGCCGCCGCCGCCGCTTCCAAGATCGGGAGCACCAGGTGAACTCTTCCCGGCACCCTGTCGGAGGGGAGGATCACCATCGGGAGCCTCTCCACCACCATGGACGCCTCCCGGATGAGTTGTGAGTAGTCTCCCTTGGACCATGAGTCCATGACCAGTAGCTATGTGATGTTCTCCTCCCGTTCTTGTGCTTCACTAATTAGTCCTCGTGAGCTGCCCTACATGATCGAGGCACATATGTAATCCTTATGCTGTTGCTATGTTGAGTTTGCTGGGATCCGATGGATTATGAGATTATGTTCAGATTGTGATTGAATAATATATTTGATCTACCTCTTTTATATTTTTGTTCGTAAGTAATTCTTGCATGTTCTCCGTTGTTATTTATTGCTTTGGCCAAGTAATACGTAGTGACTCCAAAAGGGAACGTTATGCTTGATTGTGGGTTCATGCCCCTCGATGACTAGCTTGAGTGACAGAAACATGAGTCTAGGGGATGTGTTGTTGCCACAAGGGGGAAAACAACGGTGCTTGTGCCCGTGGGTGCAAGGATTGTTTACTTTACGCAAAGTTCTTTTAATGCAGTTGTCTGTTGCATCGAGTTTACACTATGGGTGGGACTCGCAACTTAATACCAGCGAGATGTTCTGGATAGATATCTCAAGGTGGATGATTAGTAGTAGATATTGATGGATTTCGGTCTACTTACTTTGGTGTACCGCCCATGCTTTGAACCTCAACCTTTCTTGCAATGTAGTCAGCATTGGTTTGCGTTCGTGGTCCTGTCAATTGCCCAGCTATAATTCGTCTACCTCACATAGCTGTTTTATCGTCTTTTGGGAGAGAGACATCACTAGTGAACATCATGAGACTCTGGTCCATATTACCATCATTGATCACATCCGCTATTTACTTTTCGCTTTTACTTACTATTGCAAACATTATCTATCACTACTATCATTTGCGTTTAATCCTTTGTGAACTACAAGGCCGGAGGGATTGACAACCTCTCTGTACTCGTTGGGAGCAAAGTTATTTGTATCTGTGTGCAGGTCCACGTTGATTGCTAATATCTGGCGCCGTTTGCAGTTGACACCTACTTGTTGAACCTAGGAGTCTCTGGGGATTCGATCCTTGGCATCTTTGCTAAGGGAAAAACTTCCACAACACTGCATCTCACACCTTCCACTTGGGGTAACCAACGAGGGGTTAGAGGCCCATCAAGGAGTTTTTCTGGCGCCGTTGCCGGGGACTCCACTCTTCAGGATAGGGGAGTTGCATGCTATCTTTTACCTTTGCTTTTTAGTCTTGTTAGTTTACCTTTCAGTTTTTGCTTTAGTACCTTTTATCGAAAATTACAAAAATAGTTGTCTTGCTTACTTGCTACTATGGGTTCCACCGAGAACACCAAGTTGTGTGACTTCACTAGTCACAACAACGATGACTTTATCAGCACACCTATCACTACACCTGCCACTTCAGCACCTTCATATGAAATTAAACCTGCTTTACTGAACTTAGTCATGAAAGATCAATTCTCCGGTGCTGGAGATGATGCTGCTTTACACTTAAACAACTTTGTTGAACTTTGTTATATGCAAAAGTACCAAGAAATAGATGGTAATATTGTTAAGCTTAAGCTTTTTCCTTTCTCCTTGAGAGGAGGAGTTAAGATTTGGTTTCAGTCTTTGCCAAGAAATAGCATAGATTCATGGGACAAGTGCAAAGATTCTTTTATCGGAAAATACTATCCACCTGCTAAAATTATCCAACTGAGAAGTAACATACTGAATTTTAAACAATTGGATAATGAACACGTTGCCCAAGCTTGGGAACGTATGAAGTCTCTTATCAAGAACTGCCCTACTCATGGTTTGACTACTTGGATGGTTATCCAAACTTTTTATGCAGGCTTGAACTTTACCTCGCGGAACTTGTTAGATTCGGCCGCGGGAGGAACTTTTATGTCAACTACACTTGGTGCTGCCACGAAGCTTCTCGATGAGATGATGACCAACTATTCCCAATGGCACACCGAACGCGCTCCAACAGGTAGGAAGGTAAACTCTGTCGAGGAGATTTCCTCCCTTAATGAAAAAGTTGACTTGATCATGTCTCTACTTTCGAAGCAATCTACTATTGATCCTCGTGATGTTCCTTTAAATTCTTTGATTGCTCAAGAACAAGTAGATGTGAACTTTATCTCTAGAAACAATTTTAATAACAATGCTTATAGGAGTAACTTTGGTAACAATCCTAGACCATTCCCCTCTAATTCTTATGGGGACAACAATGCTTATCCTAGTACCAAGAACTCCACTACTGAACTAGAGATTATGCTTAAAGATTTCATCACTGCCCAAAAAGCCTTTAATAAGAGTGTAGAAGAAAAACTACATAAACTAGATGATCTTTCTTTTAAGGAAGACCATTTAGCCAATGAGGTAAAATTGCTAAAAATTAAAACTTCTCCTCTTGAGGAGAGGGAAGTCACTCCTATAAATGCTATTCAAGTGTGAATTAATGAAAACATTAGGATGATGGCTAAACTTAAAGAGAGATGGGCTAGAGAAAGGGAGGAAGAAGATAGAATTAAGAGCCTTCCTACCCACCACACTGTTGCTACTATCCAAGTTGTTGAGGATATCCAAACTCTTAGCACCCAATGTACTCCTGGTCCCGATGGACCTATTAATGGTGATGCTATGACTATAGAAACTACCAAACATGTGAACCTAAAGGACACCACTACCACTTTACTTGATGCTCGTGACCTTGATTTTGATAATTGCACTCTTACCGAAGTTATTGATTTCCTTCACAAGATATCTAGAGACCCCCGCACTAGCACGCTTAACCTTGCCTTTACGGAGCATATCACTAATGCTCTCATCAAAGCTAGGGAGGAGAAACTTAGAGTAGAAGCCTCCATACCTAGAAAGCTAGAAGATGGTTGGGATCCTATGATAAAAATTAAATTGAATGACTTCTCTTGCTATGCATTATGTGATATTGGAGCTAGTACCTCTGTTATGCCCAAAAGAATATATGATATGCTTAAATTGAAACCTTATGATTCTTGTTCTTTTGGTGTTCGTCTCGTTGATTCTTCCATAAAGAAACCTTTGGGGAGGATCGACGATGTTCTTATCGTTGTTAATGATAATTATGTTCCCGTTGATTTCAGTATTATGGATATTGAATGTGATCCTTCATGTCCAATTATTTTGGGACGTCCCTTTTTACGCACCGTTGGTGCTATCATTGACATGAAAGAGGGTAATATAAAATTTCAGTTTCCTCTCAAGAAAGGGATGGAACACTTCCCTCGAAAGAAGATCAAGTTACCTTTTGAGTCCATTGTACGGGCTAGCTATTCTTTTACTCTTGATAAAACTTGATCTATGTGCATTATGCCTAGCTTAAAGGCATAAAAGAAAGCGCTTTTGGGAGGCAGCCCACATGAATAAATTTTTATATTTTGCTTTTGTTGTCTCTTGATGTTGTTTACTACAGTAGCATCATCATTGTATCTTTGCTTTTCATATTTGTGCCAAGTATAGCCTTTGATTGCTAGAAAGTTCAAAAGTTGTGAGGTGCTAACCAGGAAACAGATTCTGTCCTTGGATAGAAAAATTCGTATAAAATCACGAGATCATCTTTTTGGTCTGAATTTTTTCGACAGCGTTCTCTATATAATTGTCTTTTGTGCTTCTGTTCTGAGTATTTTGATTTGAGTTGCAGAAGTGCCCCGAACAAATCAATTACTACCTGCTGTTCTTGTTTTTCACAGATTCTGTCCTGTTTTGCCTTTCCTTCATTTTGCAAACCAAGAGCTTGCTTTTTCTTTGCAAAAACCTTTTGGCAATCTTGAGAAACAGTAGAACTTCAAGAATATCCTTATTTCCAGCAAGGTATAATTGTTTTATTAAGGGTACTAACCTCGCTAATCAGATTATGATGAGTTATGTATGAAGGGAGTTTTCAAGTGTGCGAGGGAAGATGATAAAAAGATTCAGGAGTGTCAAGCGCTCAAGCTTTGGGATGCCCCCGTGCACCCCCAAAAAATATTCAAGGAGACTCAAGCGTCTAAGCTTGGGGATGCCCCCGTGCATCCCCTTCTCCATCAACATTATCGGTTCGTCTTTCATTCCGCTATATTTTTATCACTTCATGTGTTATGTGCTATGCTTGGAGCGTCTTGCTTTTAGTTTTCTTTTTAGTTTTTCATAATGAGTCGGAACTCAGCGTTCTTTATATGGGAGAGAAACACGCTCCACTTCTACCTAGAACATAACATAGAATTTTCATGTCTATCTTTGCTGTGTGTGTTCTTTGTCTTTTAATAGCTACTATCATGTTCAGCTCTTAGTATTCATGCTTATCTTTTCAAAGAGCTTTTGTTTAGTTGGTTGCTTGAACTCTCTTTAATTATCATGCTTATCTTATTAAGAGAGTTTTCTTCCGTTGCATTGGTTAATATGTCTATGATAAAGATGCTACGTGCATGATGGCGCTTAGTAGTTCGGGTTTTCTTATGGTTAATCTCAAATAGCTGGGGGATTCCCAATGTGTTATTGGAGTACCAACATGATTTGTTTGCCAATGATGTGGTATGGTTTAGTAATATCTTCCTTTGAGAATTTATTTTGATTGACTTGGCGTATGCTCACGCATATTTAAGATTGTAAAGAAAGTCTGTCAAGCCTTGATGGTCTTTTATTTCTGAGTAGCGATATAACTTCCATGCCTGATTCAATATTGCTTTGTCGCTCTGCATGATTATGACTGTCATTGCTCTCTTAGTTGGTCGCTCCCAGTCTTTTGCTAACATCCACCTGTACTAAGCGGACTGACTGCTTGTGCATCCACATCCTTTTAAACCAGTTATGCCATATGAGTCCACCATACCTACCTATATGTGGTATTTCACCGCCACTCCAAGTAATTTACATGTGCTACCTTTAAAACCTTCAATTTTTGCAATACATAGCTCATGGGAAAGTAGCTTAAAAACTATTGTGGTAAAGAATATGTTGCTTATGTATCTTATTTCTTATAAGTTGCTTGCTGAGCAGTAACCATGTTTCTGGGGACGCCATCAACTGTCACACTTTTGTTGAATATCATGTAAGTTGCTATGCATGTTCGTCTTGTCTGAAGTAAGGGTGATTTGCCATGGGTTGAATGAGTATGCATATTGTTAGAGAAGAACATTGGGCCGCCAACCAAAGCCATGCATCATGGTGGAAGTTTTAGCTTGGACATTAATCCTCAATCTCTTATGAGAATATGCTTATGCATTAAAGAGGAGTCCATCATCTATTTTCTATGTTGTCCCGGTATGGATGTCCTCAAGTTGAGATCTATCAAAAACGAGAAATCAAATGCGATTTATCTCCTTGGACCTTTGTACAGGTGGCATAGAGGTACCCCTTTGTGACACTTGGTTGAAACATATGTAATGCAATGATAACCCATGGAAATCCGAGCTAATTAGGACAAGGTGCGAGCACTATTGGTATTCGATGCATGAGGCTTGCAACTTATAGGATGTCTTATGCATGACACATATGAAGTACTACTACCGTTGACAAAATTGCTTCTATGTTTTCAAAATAAAAAGCTCTATCACATAACCATTCTTTTACTTTTATGTTGAGTCTCCACCTTCTTTTAAAGCACCAACTACTGAGAGCATGATTGTCATTCTGAGTGTAATGTGCATTGTCCCAAAGTAGCATTGTCTTTTGCATGATTGTGATATCGTTTATTTTGAAATCATTGTATCTAGTCATCACTTAAACCTTGAAGGTGCCCCTGCATTTATGTTTTGCTTCACTAAAGGGGGCAAGCTAGATATCACTTTATCATATTTGCACATCATGTTCATTGCAAATCATTTTGATGTTTCAGTTTCATATTGTAAAACTTTCAGTCATTTGTGATTTTCTCATGAGGCAACTTAATTACTATAGAATCATTGTCTCAGTAAGCTTTTGTCATATGACTATAAAAAGTCCTATATGGTTAATAGCATGTCACCACAGAAATTATTCTTGTTATCATTTACCTACTCGAGGACGAGCAGGAATTAAGCTTGGGGATGTTGATACGTCCAAAACGTATCTATAATTTCTGCTTGCTCCATGCCACTTTTGGGTGATATTGCTATGATATTCATACACTTCCATACCCTTTTGATCATATTTGGACTAACCTACTAATCCAGTGCACCCCAATGCCAGTTTCTGTTTTCGGCTGTTTTTGTATTTCAGGTTTTCACATTACGAGAACTGTCAGGAAAAATCCAGAAAAATTATATAAAAAATCAGCGTTCCAGAACCTACCTTGCGCCCGAAGTACAGCCGGGGGGGCCACCAGGGCT
>LR738716.1:27045807-27065837 GCA_902687465.1 Secale cereale | reverse complement strand
GGGGGGGCGCCTGGGCCCCCTGAGCCCTGTCTGGTGCCCCCCTTTGGCATATATTTAGAGCGTCCTTCGAAACCCTCGGGAGGGGAACTCTTTTTCGCGATCTCATCTCTGTTCCGCCGCCGCCGCCGCTTCCAAGATCGGGAGCACTAGGAGAACTCTTCCCGGCACCCTGCCGGAGGGGAGGATCACCATCGGGAGCCTCTCCACCACCATGGACGCCTCCCGGATGAGTTATGAGTAGTCTCCCTTGGACCATGAGTCCATGACCAGTAGCTATGTGATGTTCTCCTCCCGTTCTTGTGCTTCACTAATTAGTCCTCGTGAGCTGCCCTACATGATCGAGGCACATATGTAATCCTTATGCTGTTGCTATGTTGAGTTCGCTGGGATCCGATGGATTATGAGATTATGTTCAGATTGTGATTGAGTAATATATTTGATCTACCTCTTTTATATTTATGTTCGTAAGTAATTCTTGCATGTTCTCCGTTGTTATTTATTGCTTTGGCCAAGTAATATGTAGTGACTCCAAGAGGGAACGTTATGCTTGATTGTGGGTTCATGCCCCTCGATGACTAGCTTGAGTGACAAAAACATGAGTCTAGGGGATGTGCTGTTGCCACAAGGGGGAAAACAATGGTGCTTGTGCCCGCGGGTGCAAGGATTGTTTACTTTATGCAAAGTTCTTTTAATGCAGTTGTCTGTTGCATCGAGTTTACACTATGGGTGGGACTCGCAACTTAATACCAGCGAGATGTTCTGGATAGATATCTCAAGGTGGATGATTAGTAGTAGATATTGATGGATTTCGGTCTACTTACTTTGGCGTACCGCCCATGCTTTAAACCTCAACCTTTCTTGCAATGTAGTCAGCATTGGTTTGCGTTCGTGGTCCTGTCAATTGCCCAGCTGTAATTCGTCTACCTCACATAGTTGTTTTATCGTCTTTTGGGAGAGAGACATCACTAGTGAACATCATGAGACTCCGGTCCATATTACCATCATTGATCACATCCGCTATTTCCTTTTCGCTTTTACTTACTATTGCAAACATTATCTATCACAACTATCATTTGCATTTAATCCTTTGTGAACTACAAGGCCGGAGGGATTGACAACCTCTCTGTACTCGTTGGGAGCAAAGTTATTTGTATCTGTGTGCAGGTCCACATTGATTGCTAATATCTGGCGCCGTTAGCAGTTGACACCTACTTGTTGAACCTAGGAGTCTCTGGGGATTCGATCCTTGGCATCTTTGCTAAGGGAAAAACTTCCACAACACTGCATCTCACACCTTCCACTTGGGGTAACCAACGAGGGGTTAGAGGCCCATCAATGACTCACCTCGAGTGCGCATGTACGAATTGAGAGAGAGGCCGAGCTCGATCGGCAGGATGACCTAGACGGCCTTGAACAGAAACGCGGTATCACGCAGGCCCGTTCCGCATTTTATCAATAGCAGGCTAGGCGATACAAAAGCAAAGAAGTGTGTGCCAAGACATACAATGTTCGCAAACTCGTATTACGCCTCCCGGAGAAGAAAAAAGACAAGCTCAAACCAAGATGGGAGGGCCCCTTCATTATTGACGAAGTACTCATCGATGGAGCCTATCGCCTTCGAAATGCATCAGACAATCGCCTTGATCCGAACCTATGGAATGCTACCAGGCTCCCATGATTCTACGTATAGTTCGGTAGCACATATTTTCTTTTTCAGTCTAGGTCTTATTCCCTGTTTTTTACAGTTCTCCTCTTCATTTTTTCTTTTTCTTCTTATTTTTTATCGATAATTTTTCACCTCAACCGAATTATCCCAAGGTAGAACATCCTTAAATGTATATACCTCAAAAATACTTGGGGGATTCTATAACAAAGCATGTTATCAAAAAGCATATTGCTCAAAATAATTATGTCGTCTGTATCATACAGTCTCCTTGCCATTATATGCACCTTTATGACTTAAGTTCTTGCCAAGCTGGGCTGCCTGGCTCCTGTGTTTATACCCTATGTTCCCGATTGTTCGGCTAGGGTGTAAAGGGAGCACCTCAGTGATTGTTACAACCGGGTAATCGGGACCTGTACCTCAGACGGGTGAAGCCAAAAACTAGCATTCTTAAGGGAATAATCGGTCGGCGGATACACGACGTATTGCTTTTAAAAAGCGCATACATTTTTCAAATTTAATAGGATACGTCATCCTACAATCCTCTTCACAAGATCTAACGCCTAGGAACGCATATATATGCATGCTGACCCAGGGAAAGGAACCCTTAACGGACTTACGTTAAACAGTAATATAACATAGCTCCCCGAACATAGTTTGTCTGTTCAAGCAATTATGACCGGATTGCCTGGTCACCGAACATACCATGTGTTTACCACAGGTATAGTATTCGGAGACACTCCAGCCCTCAGGTTTTCGGAGGTTGAAGCAGAAGGTCGGCCATGACAAACTTTTAATTCATTTTGGCTGGAGATAAGTTTGATGATAAAGTACATTGTTACATAGAATCAAACGCTTATTCCTCATCTCTACCGTCTATAAGCCTGTCTAACTTACAATCTTGTTGGGAATACTTGGCGGGTGTCTTTGCTTGGTCGTAGACCAAGCTTACATGGATTTCTAGTCCGTCGGGCCCTCGAGGTCCAACCCGAGCCATATGTTTCGGGTCCTGCCCGGTATAGCGTGTCTTCACCATAGCCCAGGCTTCCTGGGCACCTTCTCGGCATGTTGATGCTTTCCTGAAAGTGCAACTAATCCCCGGGTGGTTTTGGTAATTAATAACAACATATATATCATTGAACTAATATTCTCTTGAGAATCATTTCAGAAAAGTTCGATGATGTGGGTATGGAAATGTCTGAAGAAGTGGACCCCTCAAAATGCTAAGACAAGCATTGGCAAAAGCTCAAGACTCTATTTATGGTTTAGTGATCAAAGATCACATTGAGTCCATAGGAAAAGCCAATACTATTAAAAGGGGATGAGGTTGTGTTAATGTTCTTGTTGCTCAAGTGCTTGGTGATCTAACTCCCTCAACTATCAGCACTATTCACTCTTTACACACACCCATAAGTAATCTCGGTCAATCCAACTCAGTCCCACCGAGATGAAGTTATTTCTACAAACCCTAACATCTCGGTCACACCGATTTCTCCAACTCAGTCCCACCGAGATGAACCACTTCAGTTGTTTCTCCAAACCCTAGCTTCTCGGTCAAACCGATTCTGAGTTTCGGTCCCACCGAAAAAGGGCTGCCAACCTTCTGTGGTCAGTTGACATAAATTCGGAATATCCGAGTTTATATTTTCGGTCTCACCGAGATGGCAAACCCTAACCTTTGACTCACTTCGGTCTCACCGAGATGGTATTTTCGGTCCCACCGAAAATCCCAACGTTCACTATATTTGAACTTTCGGTCTAACCGAGTTTTCACTTCGGTCTGACCGAGATTGATCAAATGTGTGTGTAACGGTTGGATTTTGTGTGGAGGCTATATATACCCCTCCACCCCCTCCTCATTCGTGAGGAGAGCCATCAGAAAGTACCACCACTTCTATCATACACTTTCTGAGAAGTGAACCACCTACCCTTGTGTTGAGATCAAGTCATTCCATTCCTACCATATGAAACTTGATCTCTAGCCTTCCCAAGTTGCTTTCCACTCAAATCTTTCTTCCACCACAGCCATATCAGTGAGGAGAGTTGAGTGTTGGGGAGTTTATCATCTGAAGCACAAGAGCAAGGAGTTCATCATCATCAACACCGTCTATTACCTTTTGGGGGGTGGTGCCTCCTAGATTGGTTAGGTGTCGCTTGGGAGCCTCCGTCTTGATGATGTGGAGTTGAACCAAGAAGTTTGTAAGGGCAAGGAGATCGCCTACTTCGTGAAGATCTACCCCGAGTAAGGCAAGTCCTCCGTGGGCGTAGGCCGTGATGGAATAGACAAGGTTGCTTCTTCGTGGACCCTTCGTGGGTGGAGCCCTCCGTGGACTCGCGCAGCCGTTACCCTCCGTGGGTTGAAGTCTCCATCAACGTGGATGTACGATAGCACCACCTATCGGAACCACGACAAAAATCTCCGTGTCACCAAACTGCGTTTGATCTTCTCCACCTCTCTTTTACATGTGCAATTTACTTTCCGCTGCATATACTCTAGAATTGCATGTGTAGGGTGTTACTTGAATTGATCTTAATTGTGAAACTGCCAAAAACATTGCATGATCTAAAGGCAGATTTTTTATTTTGTCAAGTAGTCTAATCACCCCCCCTCTAGACTTACTTTCGATCCTACAAGTGGTATCAGAGCTTTGGTCTCCATTGCCTTGGTTTCCATTGCATTGGACTCCATAAGCTTGGTTTCATAACCTAGGAGAGTATGGCGTCTAGTGAGGGTAATTATCGTAGAGGTCCTTACTTTGATGGTACAAATTTTGCTAGTTGGAAGCATAAAATGAAAATGCATATTCTTGGTCATAACCCAGCCGCATGGGGCATTATTTGTGTTGGTATGCAAGGTGACTTCTTTGAAGATGGAAAAGTTCCGGATCGCGAAGCTACACCCGAAGAATTGAAGATGTTGCAAAACAATGCTCAAGCTTGTGACATTCTCTTCAATGCCTTGTGTCCCGAAGAGTTCAACAAAATCAGCCGTCTTGAGAATGCTAAAGAGATTTGGGATACTTTGGTTGAAATGCACGAGGGTACTGAATCTGTTAAGGAATCAAAGCTAGATATTCTTCAAGGTCAACTTGACAAGTTCAAGATGAAGGATGGAGAAGGAGTCGCTGAAATGTACTCTAGGCTTGCTCTCATCACAAATGAGATTGCAGGCTTAGGAAGCGAAGAAATGACCGACCGATTCATCATTAAGAAGATTCTCAGAGCTTTGGATGGAAAGTATGACACCGTGTGCACTTTGATCCAAATGATGCCAAACTACAAGACTCTCAAGCCAACTGAAGTCATTGGAAGGATTGTTGCTCATGAGATGACACTTAAGGATAAGGAAGAGCTTCACAACAAGTCAAGTGGTGCTTACAAAGCTACAAGTGATGCTCCTACTACCTCAAGTGACAAGCAAATTTCCAATGAAGACATAAGCCTAATGGTCAAGAACTTCAACAAGTTCTACAAGAATAGAGGCAAAGAAAGAAGCTCAAAGTCTAGATCATATGATGGAAAGAGATCTTCTAGTCGTGATCGAAATTGCTACAATTGTGGACGACCCGGACACTTCTCAAATGAGTGTACGGCTCCCCACAAGAGAAGAGAAGAATCTCCAAGAAGAAGAGCAAGAGATGAGTCACCTCGGAGAGAGAGAAGGAGTAGAGATGATCGTTATGAACGAAGACCTTCTCGGAGAAGCAAGGATTCGGAGAGGAAAGACAAGTCATCAAGGAGCTACACAAGAAGAAGACATCAAGCTCATGTTGGTGAATGGGTCTCCGGCTCCGACTCTGACAGTCAATCCGATGGAAGCTATCACTCCGACTCCGACTATAGTCAAGATGAAGGTGTTGCCGGACTTGCACTCGTATCCTCCAACTCCAACTCCTACGACTTATTTGATTCACCAAATGAGGGAATTGGAAGATGCTTCATGGCTAAAGGTCCCAAGGTAACACACCCTGAATTCATTGACTTTGATAGTGATGAGGATGACTTGCTTGGTGAAGATGAGCTCTTGCATGATAAATCTAGTGAGCTTAGTAATAATGAAAATGCTAGTAGTCTTTATAGTCGAGAAGAGTCGAATGACAATGCTATGAAGGAGATTGAGCGTCTAACTAAAGAACTAAACACTCTTAAGTTAGCTCATGAAACAACTCAAGAAGATCATAGAGAGCTCCTAAGATCTCATGAGAAGCTACGCTTCGAGAAGCTCACTCTAGAGCAAGAACATGAGTTTCTAAAAGCGATCAATGACGATCTTCGAAAGAAGAGTTCTTCATATCTTGCCAAACGACTTCTCTTGTCTAATTTCTTGCCACCTATTAAGACTAAGCATGACAAGCATAAGAAAAATTCTTCCTCTAGTAGTAACAATAACCATGTTAAATCAAATGTTGTTACTTCTAGTAGTTCTCTTGATTCCACTAACAATGTTTCAAGCCAAGTTACACTTGAGCAAGAAAATAGCTTATTGAAGGAAATCATAGAGAAAGGTGTCTACAAGAGTCTTGCCGGAAGCAAGAACTTTGAGGAGATTGTTGCAAACAAGGAAGACACCGGAAGAATCAAGGGATTGGTTTTGAGCGAAAGTTCAACGCCGAAGGTGTTGAGTGGGAAGAAGGTCAATACCCTACTCCACAGTTTGTTTCACAAAAGGAGAAGTATGATCCTACTTCTTCCAATGTGGAACAAGCTCAAGATGACCTTCCACCACAAGACCACAAGCTAAAGGCCAAGGACAAGCTTCAAGAGGAGATTGATGCATTTATTGAAGCACCTCAAGCCATGGTCAAGTGGGTTCCCAAGGACACATCGAGTTCTACTTCGTCAAGCTCAACTACAACACCAAGGATTCCCATCAAGATGATGTGGATCCCAAAGAAGAAGAACTAGTAGGTTCTTGAGGGTGACTCCGCCAACAAACTTCACTCATATTCATTTTGGCAAGAACTTGTGCAATCAACTTCCACATCATGCACTTGTTCATGGAGTCACAAACCCTCTTGTTGGTAAGTCAAGGGACAAGGTAATCATTGCTTTCATGGACATCATCTTTTGTGTACTTCACTCTATGTCTATGGATATTCTTGTTTGTTCCTTGTGGGACTAACCCATGTAGGTATTGAAAGTGCCCTAATTCAAAGGATTGCTCCTAACTCATGATGATCTACATCAACATTGAGCATCCACGTCTTCAACATCTACATGAAGTCTTCTACGACAACCCAAGGTTAGTCTGACCCTTTAAAAGGGGTTCTCACATCTAGGGGGAGCTTTGCTCTAAAAAAAATGAGCTAAAGCATCTTCTAATGATGTGAACACATAAATGCTTTATGTAAAAGTGGTAACCCCACTTGTGCTTAAACGATGAGTATGACCTATGATCAAATGTTCTCATTTGACTCCTAAGTCAACATACTCATATATAGATGACCTAGTCATCGACAAATTGTGTGCTAGTAGCTAGAGTGATTGGTTGTGCATGTTTGACACATATTTCATTTGCTATCTTATTGTGTGAGCATGTTGAATGCATGATTTTATCCATTCAAGGACATCCATTTGTGGTTTTGATTGTTTTGGTTTCTTCTTCTGGCCAAATGGATGGACAAGAATGCCTAAGCACCTTCCCTAGCTATCTATGCTTTCTTGTCTCAAAAATTCTTTTCATGCTCATATCACAACTTTGAACAAGTCTTTTTCGGACAGTCCGAGTGAGGAGCACTCGGAACTACCGATTCGTCTAAGGCTGACTTCCAAAACCTTCTAAGTCCATTTCGGTCTGACCGGTTTCTCAATCTCGGTCCAACCGAAACACTTAGATTGATCTAGGTTTCATCTCGGTGAAACCGAGTTCAAAATCTCGGTCTGACCGATATGCGTAACTGCACTGCAATTATGCATCTCGGTGACACCGAGTTTTTCAACTCGGTCCCACCGACAGCACGGGGTTATATATACTGAGGGCTGCGCGCGATCTATTCCTTTCAAACCGTTCGCCCTCCAAGACCCCTGCTGCCGTCGCCCTGATCTAAGGATCGTCGCCTTCGTCGCCTGTGCGCCCTCGCCGCAGGTCTCCGCCGCCGTCAACGGTAATCTTCTCCGCCGTTGCCGCCGTAGAGGGACACCACCAAGTTAGGGTGTGTCCCGATCCCTTTCATGCTCCACTTCTGATTCTTGCATGATAGGACTGCCCTGATTCAATCCACGTTTGATATGATCCCAATACATAGTTCAGATCGTTTAGTTTCGAGGAAAATTCTTAGGTTTAGGTTTCCGCGGAATGCATCTCGGTGAAGCCGATTCCTGAAACTCGGACTGACCGATTTGGTCTCTGACCATTGCACTACATAGTTCGGTCTGACCGAGTTGTGAAAATCGGAATGTCCGAATTAAAGTTTCTGGGAAACCCTAAGTTTTCGGTAGGACCGAAACCCATTTCGGTCTGACCGAAAGTGGTGTGTAGGTTCTGTTGAACACTTCGGTTACACCGAAACTTGAAATCGGTTTGACCGAAATACATTCTGTGAAAACTCAAAACTAAGTTTTTGAACTCATTTTTTTTGCAAAAACTTCTGCAGTTGTGATAACTCTTCTACTCTGCCTACACCTTATCTATTCACAGGTCTTTCAGCCATGTCAGATGTCAGTGACAGCCAGAACAGGTCCGAATCACCGTTTGCTGAGATTCCAGAGGCAGGTACAAGTCCTGAGGCTAGCAGCTCTAGTGATGATGGTGAGAGGAGTACCCCCAGTGGTCTGCCTCCTGCTGCTACGAGAACCAGGAAGAAGAGAACGTCTGATGATGAGGATTCCGACTTTGTTGCTGAGGAAGTTACCTCCAAGCCAAAGAGGCAAGTGGTTGCCAAAGAGCTCCAAGGGCAGCAGCCAAAGAAAGGCACAAGCAAAGTAAAGCAGTCTGCAGTTGCTAAGAAGCTCAACTTGGAAGAGCCAGCTCCAAGCAAGGTGAAGAAGACTTCCAAAAGGAAGAGAGTTGTATATGCTGAACATCAAGAGGTTGCTGAAGAAGAAGAAGAAGAAGATGCACCCCAGCCTCCTCCTCAGAAAGCTAAGTTCATGGGTGATGCTATTCGGGCTCAAGCCTCCTCCAAGCCCAAGAAGCCTGCTCAAGCTAAGGCAGCTCCAGCCAAGCCCAAGAGAACAACCAGAAGCATTCCAGCTTCTGAGAAGAACAAAGGTGAGATGCCACCTTCTGAGTCAGATGAAGAGCATGTGTTGCTCAAGCTCCGTCCCAAGTTGCCACTCCACAATGATGCTCATCCTCAAGCTGAGGATATGAAGGCAAGAAAGGACAAAGGTCTCAGGCTATGGAGACAATCTGATCCATATGCCGTAAGAAGAAGGACTGCTGTGGACCCCAGATTCCACACCAGAGAGCAGCAGAATTTCTATGAGACCGTGCTAATGGATAAGAAGCCCATTGTTGCTGACACCAGGTATGTCGACTGGAAGTATATTGACAGCAGAGAGCATCGGGACTTCTTTCCCCATGTGCATGAGAGCTTTACTGCATGTGGAGTTGCTGACTTTGTGGGTCAAGAACTGACAGCCTGGAATGACGAGATGATCATGCAGTTCTATGCCACAGCCCATTTCTATCCTGATGGCAAAGGTTTTCTTCAACTGTTGCAGAATGGGCAGAACTTCTGAACGCTCCAGTGCAGAGAGAGGACGACATTGATGTCTATGGGATTCCTAAGAAGAGTCATGATTCTATGAAGAATATGTACAAGGAGATCCCAGCTGCTGATTTGGAGGGATGGAAACTCGGCTCAGTGTATTATCTCCAGGCAGGTCTGACCACCACTAACACTATCCTGAGGCATACTTTGATGCCTAAGTCAGGTGACCACCGGATGATACGAGGCTATTCTATCAACATGCTGCACATTCTCGATGAGAAGGCACCTTTTAAGGTGATGGACTTGATGGTAGAGACCATCAAAAGGACTGCAGCTGACTAGAAGAGGTCGTGTGGGTTTGCACCGCAGATACAGATGCTTATCAACGCCAAGTTTGGCACGGGCAAATTCATGTTGGATAGGAAGCACTTGCCACTGCAGCCAGAGCATGAGGACAACGTGGTTGTGATGGATGAAGAGGATCCTACCTCTGTTGAAGGACAAGCCAAGATTGAAGCTGCGAAGAAGGCTAAAGCTGACAAAGAGGCAGCAGCAGCAGCTAAGCCAAAGAGCTTTGGAGAGCAAATTCTTGAAGCTACCCAGAGAATTGAACAACGCCTGGCCAGCATTGAGCAATCTCAGGAGAGCCTTGAGAGGATTGTCGAGGACAAGATCCACGCTCTGGACGTGAAGCTGACTGAGATTCAGGTGTCTGTCAACAAGCTTGAGGCAGACATGGAGGAGACTAGGCAGGAGAGAGCAGAGCTTATGCAGGATGATCTAGTCCAGGACTCTCATCGCCAGACTGCTCCGGTTCCCAGAGGATCCAGGTCTGCAGCTATCCCAGTGACAGACTCCAGGGCTACCACTTCAGCACCAGCTACAGCTCCAGCAGTTCCTTCAGCTCCAGCATCCACTCCTCCACCGCAGACTTCAGCAGAAGTCTTCGCAGATGCAGCCATCTCTTCACCGACATCGACCCAGACGGGAGCCGCCAGCCGAGCCCGCAGTGACGTTTAGCTCTATACCTTTTCGAACTTTTTGGTAACTTGTTGCCAAAGGGGGAGAAATTGTTATAGATCATAGGGCTTCGAGAGAGAGAGAGTGCTCTTTCGTCTTTTCGTTCTTTTGCCGGTTTTCCTTGAGATACTTTGATTTCTTTTGGTTCCAGATACTTTAAGTGTGCTTGCTACTACGTTTGATGCTACCTTAATGAGTGCTTAGTCATACTATGCTTTAATGTGTGCTTATTGCTTATCATGTGCTATTCCTTATTGTATGGCTATTTACTTTTGTCTTGGTGATTAAGTGCATGTTATTCATTCTTATCATTTTGTGCGCTCCACCAAGATGTATGTGACATGGAAGAGTGACCCATAATCCTAATCGATTGTGCATTTGCATTCAAACGCAAATTTTAAATAATGCACAAATTTAGGGGGAGCTCTTGTTTATCGCATACTTCTCAAAGCGACGATATTATTCATTGATTATATCTTTTGTCGAAGCTTTGATCTATATGTTGTCATCAATTACCAAAAAGGGGGAGATTGAAAGTGCAACTAATCCCCGGGTGGTTTTGGTAATTAATAACAACATATATATCATTGAACTAATATTCTCTTGAGAATCATTTCAGAAAAGTTCGATGATGTGGGTATGGAAATGTCTGAAGAAGTGGACCCCTCAAAATGCTAAGACAAGCATTGGCAAAAGCTCAAGACTCTATTTATGGTTTAGTGATCAAAGATCACATTGAGTCCATAGGAAAAGCCAATACTATTAAAAGGGGATGAGGTTGTGTTAATGTTCTTGTTGCTCAAGTGCTTGGTGATCTAACTCCCTCAACTATCAGCACTATTCACTCTTTACACACACCCATAAGTAATCTCGGTCAATCCAACTCAGTCCCACCGAGATGAAGTTATTTCTACAAACCCTAACATCTCGGTCACACCGATTTCTCCAACTCAGTCCCACCGAGATGAACCACTTCAGTTGTTTCTCCAAACCCTAGCTTCTCGGTCAAACCGATTCTGAGTTTCGGTCCCACCGAAAAAGGGCTGCCAACCTTCTGTGGTCAGTTGACATAAATTCGGAATATCCGAGTTTATATTTTCGGTCTCACCGAGATGGCAAACCCTAACCTTTGACTCACTTCGGTCTCACCGAGATGGTATTTTCGGTCCCACCGAAAATCCCAACGTTCACTATATTTGAACTTTCGGTCTAACCGAGTTTTCACTTCGGTCTGACCGAGATTGATCAAATGTGTGTGTAACGGTTGGATTTTGTGTGGAGGCTATATATACCCCTCCACCCCCTCCTCATTCGTGAGGAGAGCCATCAGAAAGTACCACCACTTCTATCATACACTTTCTGAGAAGTGAACCACCTACCCTTGTGTTGAGATCAAGTCATTCCATTCCTACCATATGAAACTTGATCTCTAGCCTTCCCAAGTTGCTTTCCACTCAAATCTTTCTTCCACCACAGCCATATCAGTGAGGAGAGTTGAGTGTTGGGGAGTTTATCATCTGAAGCACAAGAGCAAGGAGTTCATCATCATCAACACCGTCTATTACCTTTTGGGGGGTGGTGCCTCCTAGATTGGTTAGGTGTCGCTTGGGAGCCTCCGTCTTGATGATGTGGAGTTGAACCAAGAAGTTTGTAAGGGCAAGGAGATCGCCTACTTCGTGAAGATCTACCCCGAGTAAGGCTAGTCCTCCGTGGGCGTAGGCCGTGATGGAATAGACAAGGTTGCTTCTTCGTGGACCCTTCGTGGGTGGAGCCCTCCGTGGACTCGCGCAGCCGTTACCCTCCGTGGGTTGAAGTCTCCATCAACGTGGCTGTACGATAGCACCACCTATCAGAACCACGACAAAAATCTTCGTGTCACCAAACTGCGTTTGATCTTCTCCACCTCTCTTTTACATGTGCAATTTACTTTCCGCTGCATATACTCTAGAATTGCATGTGTAGGGTGTTACTTGAATTGATCTTAATTGTGAAACTGCCAAAAACATTGCATGATCTAAAGGCAGATTTTTTATTTTGTCAAGTAGTCTAATCACCCCCCCTCTAGACTTACTTTCGATCCTACATTTCCATAATTCAAAGCGGCGTCGGGCCACTTTGAATAGACTCGTTGATGCCTACTATGCAACCTTCTTCTTGTAGACGTTGTTGGGCCTCCAAGTGCAGAGGTTTGTAGGACAGTAGCAAATTTCCATCAAGTGGATGACCTAAGGTTTATCAATCTGTGGGAGGCGTAGGATGAAGATGGTCTCTCTCAAACAACCCTGCAACCAAATAACAAAGAGTCTCTTGTGTCCCCAACACACCCAATACAAGGGTAAATTGTATAGGTGCACTAGTTCGGCGAAGAGATGGTGATACAAGTGCAATATGGATGGTAGATATAGGTTTTTGTAATAAGAAAATATAAAAATAGCAAGGTAGAAAGTGGTCAAAGTGGGCATAAACGGCATTGCAATGCGTTGAAACCAGGCCTAGGGTTCATACTTTCACTAGTGCAAGTTCTCTAAACAATAATAACATAACTGGGTAATATAACTATCCCCCAACATGCAACAAAGAGTCACTCCAAAGTCACTAATAGCGGAGAACAAACGAAGAGATTATTGTAGGGTACGAAACCACCTCAAAGTTATTCTTTCTGATTGATCTATTCAAGAGTCCGTAGTAAAATAACACAAAGCTATTCTTTCCGTTCGATCTATCATAGAGTTCGTACTAGAATAACACCTTAAGATACAAATCAACCAAAACCCTAATGTCACCTAGATACTCCATTGTCACCTCAAGTATCCGTGGGCATGATTATACGATATGCATCACACAATCTCAGATTCATTTATTCAACCAACACAAAGAACTTCAAAGAGTGCCCCATAGTTTCTACTGGAGAGTCTAGAAGAAAACGTGTGCCAACCCCTATGAATAAGTTCACAAGGTCACTGAACCCGCAAGTTGATCACCAAAACATACATCAAGTGAATCAATAGAATACCCCATTGTCACCACAGGTATCCCACGCAAGACATACATCAAGTGTTTTCAAATCCTTAAAGACTCAATCCGATAAGATAACTTCAAAGGGAAAACTCAATTCATCACAAGAGAGTAGAGGGGGAGAAACATCATAAGATCCAACTATAATAGCAAAGCTCGCGATGCATCAAGATTGTGCCATCTCAAGAACACGAGAGAGAAAGAGATCAAACACATAGCTACTGATACTTACGCTCAGCCCCGAGGGTGAACTACTCCCTCCTCATCATGGTGAGCGCCGGGATGATGAAGATGGCCACCAAAGAGGGATTCCCCCTCCGGAAGGGTGCCGGAACAGGGTCTAGATTGGTTTTTGGTGGCAACAGAGGCTTTCGGCGGCGGAACTCCCAATCTAGGTTACTTTTCGGAGGTTTCAGTATATATAGGAGGTGTTGGAGTCAGGGACAAGTAAAGGGGACCTCCGGGCTGTCCACGAGGCAGGGGGCACGCCCCCTACCCTCGTGGGCAGTCCGGGAACCTTCTGGTCCCCCTCCGACACTTCCTGGGCTTCTTCTGGTCCAAAAATAACCTCTGTTGAGTTTCAGGTCAATTGGGCTCCGTTTGATATTCCTTTTCTGCGATACTCTAAAGCAAGAGACAAATAGAATCTGGCACTGGGCTCTGGGTTAATAAGTTAGTCCCAAAAATCATATAAAAGTGTATATAAAATCCCACAAAACATCCTAGAAGGATAATATAATAGCATGGAACAATAAAAAATTATAGATACGTTGGAGACGTATCACTCGCCAGCTCCTCCATAATTTCTGGAGGAGATCGGCCGGCCATAAAGCCTTTGCCTTGTTCTTCATGGTCTTACGAGCTCTCTCGTGTACATTGGAAAGCTCTTGCATCAGATAACCTTCAAATCCGGACACCTCTCCCGCGGGCCGCCCCGTCAACAAATCTGTAGGAACAGTTTTCGTAAAGAAACTTCGAATCAAGGGACTATAATGAAGGCTAGGTTTATTGTCATACTAAATATGCCGCCCTTAAGCTTCTTGTTCTCTTTTAAAGCCTCTGAGAGTTGGGCTCGCACGTCCTTTAACTCCTCGGCTAGCTTGACAATGGTATCCTGCAGCTAGTTTTTCTCATCTATGGTGCGTGTTAATACACGTTCACCAGCAGCAGTTTGCCCTTCGGCCTGCTCCGTCGTTGCCTGAGCAGCCCTTAGCTTTTCCCCCAGTTGGTCTACTGGCCCTGTTGCTACAGATTAAAACAATGTATACTTAAAAATCATTGATCAATACGGGACCATACTGTTCGGATACTATTGTTCTTACCATCACAGCCATTCTTTGACTTCTTTGAATTCTCCAACTCGATGGTAACAGTAGTAAGCTTGGTTTGGCAATCTTCCAATTCCTTGGATAAAGCGTTATTCCTTTCCCTAAGTACCTATAAACACAACGATCCTTAAATCAGTTGGGCCAACTGCTTTAAGTCTCGGGGGCTACTGGCATATGAGCATTGAATTAACACTCACCCGCGTATGTTTGGAAACATGGTGAGTGGCTCCGGCAAGTCCGTCTCGAGCGGCTCGGATATGTGCATCCGCAGAACTGAAGGCGTTAAACGCCTCCTCAGTGAAAGTCGGGTCACACATGGCTGCTTTGCATCGTCGATGATTCATCACACTCTCAACTTCGAAATTAGTCACTGATACCTCATCTAAATCCTCTTGTAGAGGACAATCCGGCGTTACCCCCGCATCCACCCTAGTCCTTGTGGATGGGTCCGGGGCTGGACTGGTTGGGGCATGACTAGCAGGATCACCGGACACACTCTGGCGTATACTCTTCCTAAAAAGAAATGATGAAGCGGAAAATTATGATCCAGTTGTTTGCGTCCTGGGAACGGGGGTACCCAGACTTGCCTGCCTGCGGCCCGTGACGTGGCTCCATCAGCGGCCTGGTACGGCCCAACATCATCAACTGCAACTCAAGACCCTCGTGAGGGGCCAATCCTCGCGAGGCGGGTGACAGCAAGACCTCCCTGGGGCAGTCTCACAAGGCTGGCTCCCGAGGAGCGGGGATATCTATGCAAGGTGCACCTCACGAGGTTCACGTGACGTGAGCCATGACGACCAAGGCAAGGCGGGCGCGAGCGGGCGCAGTGTACCAGTTTCCCCTTTGGTGCAAAGGGGGCAAGCGCAGGCGCGGATTCCCGAGGGATCAGGCAAATGCTTCCATATCGGTGCAAAAAGACCAAAGACCATCAGGGCGGCAGAATGGAGTTCATCGTGGAGCTCGGCGCGGCGTCACCACCAGGGCCTTTGGCTGGCGAAGACCACTTTTGTCAGGATAGCTTGTACTAGCTACCCCCCTTCGAATTTGGCCGTTGTGGGATCCCTTCCAGTCGATATTTGGGATGAGGACCAAGGCCACTATAAATAGGACCTAGCCACCATCATAGAGGATGATCTCATCTTGAGTTGATCCAACCATAGGAGGGATTGGACCCATTCCACCCTCACACACACCACAAGCTCATCCGAGCCCAAGAACACCTCTCCTCCGGAGGCTGTTCATCCACTGTACTAGTTCATCCTCAGCCATACAAGGCAATCCACCACACACACTGGAGTAGGGTATTACACCACAAGGTGGCCCAAACCAATATAATCCTCTGTGTCCCTTGTTCTTTGAGTTCGTCGAGCCAGGCTATGGAATCGTAGGGCGAGCGCGCTGGGGAGAGAGTGTTCGTCGTGCGCATCGCAGAGTTTGAACATCTCAAGGGTTTGCGGAACCCGAAATCCGACACCGGCTCCGCCACCAGACATATGTTAAAGAGTCATACCTCCTCGATAAAGGAGGAGGTTCGGTGGTGTCTCCGGTCCCCTTTTGCTTCAAAGATCCGTCCTGTGCAGGTGTCGTCCTCTGGGAAGACACTCTTGATGCATTTCGGCGGGATGAGCGCCGCCCCTATTGAGCATGAGATAGTGCGGTGGGTGAGGCGCGCTGGGAATATTCTCTTTGAAGAGGAATCTCCTGGGCATTTACGTGAGAGGAAGGAAGAAGGCCAGGATACTCGGCTATAATGGCCACTTCGGTACCATCGTGGCTAGTTAGGTAAAAAACGTCTTTAAGATCTATGCCGATGTCCTGATCCTCCTTGAATCCGGGATCCATGTCCCGAATATGGTCTTCTGGCTATGGAATGGGACTGCTAATCTTTTCGACCACCTTCCTCCACTCATGTTGAAAGCAACCGAAATCAGTTCGGTTAATAAATCTCAAAATAAAAATTGAGTAGAACTAGCGATCAGGGAAAGCCTTACCCAGTCGATGGGGTTGTACATAGAGAAACCCTCCCAACACTTCAAGCGAAGAAAATCCTCCTTTTCCCCTTTGTAGAGACCCTGGCGTAGGCAGCGTGAGGCATCATCCTGGCCATTATAGTGCCACATAGGAAACCCTCTTGCCTGGAGCGGCTGCACGCATCGCGTTATTGAGATCGACATTACTTTGATTATCGTCAGCTAGAGATGGGCAAGTAGTCTGATCTTGCTTGCAAGTCTTTTTACCTCCGCACTGTCTTCTTCCTTGAGACTGCGAGGACACCAGTTGAAACACTTCTTGAGAGGGGCACTTGAATATTCAGGGAGGCCTTGCCAGATAGGGTTCGACAAGACCACATCCTCGATGTAAAACCACTCCGATGGCCACTCTTCGGATGCCTTCTTCGGAGTACCGGGCAGGTAACCTGTCCCGGCTATGTGCCATACTTCAGCTCCTCCCACCTCGAATATGGATCCCTTATGGGAGCGAGGAACAAGGCAGAAGAACTTTCGCCATAGCCCAAAATGAGCCTCGCAATCTAGAAAGAGCTCGTAGAGAGCGACGAAGCCCGCAATATGCAGGATACACCTCGTCGTAAGGTCGTGCAGTTGGAGGCCATAGAACTCCAGAAGCCCACTGAGAAAGGGGTGGATAGAAAATCATACGCCTCTTAGGAGGAAGGAGATGAAGCACACCCGCTCTTCTTTGGAAGGATTGGGGAAACTTTCCGCCAGGGCTTGACCGTCGAGAGAAGTTAATCTATCTTGGACGGGGACTAGATCCTCGGGGGGGGAGATATCCCTGCGTCTGAAGTTTTTGAAGACGCGCATGAGATACGGAGCAACTATCCCAATCGCCCACTTGAGGGCCGTGGGGGCGCGAGGAAGAACTAGGAACGCCGGCCATATCTAGAGATTTTCCGTGGCGGGCTCTAGGGATCTTTCACGTGGAATGGAATGACATTCGAGATCTAGTCTCTTTAAATAGGCCCCTTCCCTATGCAGTCGAGGGGTTAGTTGTAAAAATACCTCAATGGTTCGCATTTGTCTGACACATGGAAGCTAAAACTACGGTGGCAAGGAATCGACATGATATACCATTAAGTATGGAGCCGAACTATCATCTGATTCAAAGGAGGACTCACCTTGCAAGACCGAAGACATGAAGCCGGATACAACCTCGTACTTGAAGGTCCGGGCGTCTATTGAGGGAGTCCTATATTTAGGGGTCCTCAGGCGTCAGGGTTATTGATGCTGGGCCGAATTGATGGGCCGTGAAGATAGAAGCCGAAGGCCCTCCCCCGTGTTCGGTTAGGACTCCAATGTATGTAGTAAGGCAAGAAAGATGTCCGGATGTAATGATTCCTTCCTCCCCAAGTCACCTTTGTAACCCTAGGCCCCCTCTGGCGTGTATATAAGCCGAGGGGTTTAGCCCGTAGAGACAACGGAATCATAGCAATCACATAGGCTAGACTTCTAGGGTTTAGCCATTATGATCTCGAGGTAGATCAGCTCTTGTAACCCATATTCATCAAGATCAATCAAGCGGGAAGTAGGGTATTATCTCAATCGAGAGGGCCTGAACCTGGGTAAACATCGTGTCCCCTGTCTCCTATTACCATCGATCCTAAGACGTACACCTTGGGCCCCCCTACCCGAGATATGCCGGTTTTGTCACCGACACTAGGGTTTAAGCTTCTGTCACTCTAGCAACCCATCATCTACTTATTACTTCCCAATGCCTTCCTCTAGGCCCAAATAATGGTGAAGTTTCTTGTAGTTGACGTTCACATAACACCACTAGAGGAAAGACAACATACATCTCATCAAAATATCGAACGAATACCAAATTCACATGATTACTTATAACAAGACTTCTCCCATGTCCTCAGGAACAAACGTAACTACTCAGAAAGCATATTCATGTTCATGATCAGAGGGGTATTGAATACTATTATGGATTCGAACATATGATCTTCCACTGAATAAACCAACTAACATCAACTACAAGGAGTAATCAACACTACTAGCAACCCACAGGTACCAATCTGAGGTTTTGAGACAAAGACCGGATACAAGAGATGAACTAGGGTATGAGAGGAGATGGTGCTGGTGAAGATGTTGATGGATATTGACCACCTCTCAATGAGAGGATCGTTGGTGATGACGATGGCTTCGATTTCCCCCTCCCGGAGGGAAGTGTCCCCGACAGAACAGCCCTGCCGGAGCGCTAGATTGGTTTCGCCCAGGTTCCGCCTCGAGACGGTGGCACTTCGTCCCGAAAGCTTCCTTCTGATTTTTTCCAGGTCAAAACACGTCATATAGCAGAAGATGGGAGTCGGAGGCCTACCAGGGGGGGGCACAAGGACGAGGGGCGCGCCCTCCACCCTTGTGGCTGGCTGGTGCCCCCCTCTGGTGCATTCTTGGCCCAACATTTTGTATATATTCCAAAACTTGCTCCCGTGAAGTTTCTGGACTTTTGGAGTTGTGCAGAATAGGTCTCTAATATTTGCTCCTTTCTAGTCCAGAATTCCAGTTGCCGACATTCTCCCTCTTCATGTAAACCTTGTAAAATAAGAGAGAAAATGCATAAGTATTGTGATATAATGTGTAATAATAGCCCGTAATGCAATAAATATCAATATAAAAGCATGGTGCAAAATAGACGTATCAGCGGACCGCCTTCCCTCCAACAGCAGCGTGGCCAAGCCCAAATTCATCGGGGCTGAACCTAGATGTCGTCCACCTGCATGTTACCCTTCTGTTTGAGAAGAACTCGACGCGCGGGAGGATCCAGTGGGATTCGTATGAAGAGGAGGAGGATAGGCGGCGCCGGTGGAGAAGGAGGAGAAGGGGGCGTGGAGGCGGGGAGCGGGAGAGGATGAGAGACGAGACGAGGCGTGGCGTGGGGTGTGGGGCTCGACTGCTCGAGGAAAGGAGTGTTGGGGAACGTAGCAGAATTCAAAAAAGTTTCTACGCTTTCACCAAGATCCATCTAAGGAGACATCTAGCAACGAGCATATAAGAGTGCATCTACATACCCTTTTGTAGATCGCGAGCAGAAGCTTTCGAAGAAGCGTGGATGAAGTAGTCGTACTCTTCGCATTCTTCGTCACCGATGATCTAGCGCCGAACGGACGGCACCTCCGCGTTCAACACACATCCGGTACAGCAACGTCACCGCCTTCTTGATCCAGCAAGGGGGGAGGAGAAGTCGTCGGAGATCCAGCAGCACGACGGCGTGGTGGTGGATGCAGCGGGAAATCCTGCAGGGCTTCGCCGGCGCCCTGCGGAGGAGTAGAAAGGTGTGACGGGAGGGGGAGAGGCGCCAGAGGCTTGGGGTGCGGCTGCCCTCTCC
>LR738716.1:27031046-27045680 GCA_902687465.1 Secale cereale | reverse complement strand
GCCGCCCCCCCCCCCCCCCCCCCCACTATATATAGGGGCCAGGGGGGCACCGGCCCTGGCAGATCCCATCTGCAAGGGGGTGCGGCGGCCTAGGGGGGAAACTTGCCCCCCAAGGCATAGGTGGCGCCCCCCCTCCCCTAGGGTTTCAACCCTAGGCGCATGGAGGGGGGTCCCAAGTGGTGCGCCAGCCCACCAGGGGCTGGCCCCTTCCCCTTTGCGGCCTAGGGGACCCACCGGGATGGGTGGCCCCACCCGGTGGACCCCCGGGACCCCTCCGGTGGTCCCGGGACACTCCCGGTGACCCCCGAAGTTCACCCGATGGCCGAAACTGGACTTCCTATATATCATTCTTTACCTCCGGACCATTCCGGAACTCCTCGTCACGTCCGGGATCTCATCCGGGACTCTGAACAACTTTCAGGTTTCCACGTGCATGTATCTCTACGACCCTAGCGTCACCGAACCTTAAGTGTGTAGACCCTACGGGTTCGGGAGACACGTAGACATGACCGAGACCACTCTCCGGTCAATAACCAACAGCGGGATCTGGATACCCATGTTGGTTACCACGTGTTCCTCGATGATCTTCATCGGATGAACCACTGTGTCAAGGATTCACTCAATCCCGTAGTTATTCCCTTTGTCCATCGGTACGGTACTTGCCCGAGATTCGATCGTCGGTATTCCCGATACCTTGTTCAATCTCGTCATGGCAAGTCTCTTTACTCGATACGTAATCCATCATCCCGTGACTAACTCCTTAGTCACCTTGAGCTCATTATGATGATGTCTTACCGAGTGGGCCCAGAGGTACCTCTCCGTCATACGGAGTGACAATATCCCAGTCTCGGTTCATACCAACTCAACAGACACTTTCGGAGATACCCGATGCGTACCTTTATAGCCACCCAGTTACGTTGTGACGTTTGGCACACCCAAAGTATTCCTACGGCATCCGGGAGTTGTACAACCTCATGGTCTAAGGAATAAATACTTGACACCGAAAAGCTTATGCATTACGAACTATACGATCTCGTGCTAGGCTCAGGATTGGGTCTCGTCCATCACATCATTCTCCTAATGATGTGATCCCGTTATCACCGACATCCTATGTCCATGGTCAGGAAACCGTGACCATCTGTTGATCAACGAGCTAGTAACTAGAGGCTTACCAGGGACTCATTGTGGTCTATATATTCACACATGTATCGCAGTTTCCGTACAATACAATTCAAGCATGAATAACATATGATTATCATGAACAAGGAAATATAATAATAATACTTTTATTATTGCCTCTAGGGCATATTTCCAACAGTCTCCCACTTGCACTAGAGTCAATAATCTAGTTACAATGTGATGAATCGAACACCCATAGAGTTCTGGTGTTGATCATGTTTTGCCCGTGGAAGAGGTTTAGTCAACGGGTCTGCAACATTCAGATCCGTATGCACTTTACAAATATCTATGTCTCCATCTTGAACATAATTCCGGATGGAGTTGAAATGGCGCTTGATGTGTTTGGTCTTCTTGTGAAACCTGGGCTCCTTGGTAATAGCAATAGCACCAGTGTTGTCACAGAAGAGAGTCATCGGGCTTGACGCGCTTGGAATGACTCCTAGGTCGGTGATGAACTCCTTCATCCAGACTCCTTCCTGTGCTGCTTCGCAAGCAACTATGTACTCCGCTTCACATGTAGAATGTGCCACGACGCTCTGCTTGCAACTGCACCAGTTGACTGCTCCACCATTCAAAATATACATGTATCCGGTTTGTGACTTCGAGTCATCCAGATCTGTGTCGAAGCTAGCATCGACGTAACCCTTTACGACGAGCTCTTCGTCACCTCCATAAACGATAAACATATCCTTAGTCCTCTTCAGGTACTTTAGGATGTTCTTGACCGCTGTCCAGTGTTCCATACCGGGATCACTTTGGTACCTCCCTACCAAACTTATGGCAAGGTTCACATCAGGTCTGGTACACAGCATGGCATACATGATAGAACCTATGGCCGAGGCATAGGGTATGACACTCATCTTTTCTCTATCTTCTATCGTGGTCGGGGACTGAGCCTTGCTCATCTCATACCTTGCAAAACAGGCAAGAACCCCTTCTTGGACCGATCCATATTTAACTTCCTCCCTTGTCGGTGCAGGCACCTCGGAAAAATTTCCTGCGCTGCGCTACTTTCCGGTCCAGGAGGGGTGACTGTCACCTCATCAAGTTCTACTTTCCTCCCACTCACTTCTTTCGAGAGAAACTCTTTCTCCAGAAAGGATCCATTCTTGGCAACAAAGAATTTGCCTTCGGATCTATGGTAGAAGGTGTACCCAATCGTTTCCTTTGGGTATCCTATGAAGACGCATTTTTCCGATTTGGGTTCGAGCTTTTCAGGTTGAAGTTTCTTGACATAAGCATCGCAACCCCAAACTTTCAGAAACGACAGCTTCGGTTTCTTGCCAAACCAAAGTTCATACGGTGTCGTCTCAACGGATTTCGACGGAGCCCTATTTAAAGTGAATGCGGCAGTCTCTAAAGCATAACCCCAAAAAGATAGCGGTAAATCGGTAAGGGACATCATAGATCGCACCATGTCTAACAGAGTACGATTTCGACGTTCAGACACACCGTTACGCTGAGGTGTTCCGGGCGGTGTCGATTGTGAAACAATTCCACATTTCCTAAGGTGCGTGCCAAATTCATGACTCAAATATTCACCCCCACGATCCGATCATAAGAACTTTATTTTCCTGTCTCGTTGATTCTCAACCTCATTCTGAAATTCCTTGAACTTTTCAAAGGTCTCAGACTTGTGCTTCATCAAGTAGATATACCCATATCTACTCAAGTCATTCGTGAGGGTGAGAACATAACGATAGCCTCCGCGAGCCTCAACACTCATTGGACCGCACACATCGGTATGTATGATTTCCAATAAGTTGGTTGCTCGCTCCATTGTTCCGGAGAACGGAGTCTTGGTCATCTTGCCCAAGAGGCATGGTTCACACGTGTCAAATGATTCATAATCAAGAGACTCCAGAAGTCCATCAGCATGAAGCTTCTTCATACGTTTGACACCAATATGACCAAGGCGGCAATTCCACAAGTATGTGGGACTATCATTATCAACTTTACATCTTTTGGCATTCACACTATGAATATGTGTATCATCACGATTGAGATTCATCAAAAATAAACCATGGCCATAAACATATCTCTCAAATAAATAGAACAACCATTATTCTCAGATTTAAATGAGTAGCCATCTCGCATAAGACGAGATCCAGATACAATGTTCATGCTCAAAGCCGGTACTAAATAACAATTATTAAGGTTTAAAACTAATCTCGAGGGTAGATGTAGAGGTAGCATACCGACGGCGATCACATCGACCTTGGAACCATTCCCGACGCGCATCGTCACCTCGTCCTTCGCCAGTCTCCGCTTATTCCGCAACTCCTGCTTAGAGTTACAAATATGAGCAACTGCACCGGTATCGAATACCCAGGAGCTACTAAGAGCGCTGGTAAGGTACACATCAATAACATGTATATCGCATATACCTTTGACGTTGCCGGCCTTCTTGTCCGCTAAGTATTTGGGGCAGTTCCGCTTCGAGTGACCCGTTCCATTGCAATAAAAGCACTCTGTCTCAGGCTTGGGTCCATACTTTGGCTTCTTCCAGGCAACAGGCTTACCGGGCGCGGCAACTCCCTTGCCGTCCTTCTTGAAGTTCTTCTTACCCTTGCCCTTCTTGAACTTAGTGGTTTTATTGACCATCAACACTTGATGTTCTTTCTTGATATCCACCTCCGCTGATTTCAGCATCGAATACACCTCGGGAATGGACTTCTCCATCCCCTGCATATTGAAGTTCAACACGAAGCTCTTGTAGCTTGGTGGGAGCGACTGGAGGATTCTGTCAACGACCGCTTCGTCTGGGAGATTCATTCCCAACTGAGACAAGCGGTTGTGCAATCCAGAAATCTTGAGGATGTGCTCACTGACAGAACTATTTTCCTCCATCTTACAACTGTAGAATGCGTCGGAGACGTCATATCTCTCAACTCGGGCATGAGCTTGGAAAACCATTTTCAGCTCTTGGAACATCTCAAATGCCCCGTGGTGCTCAAAACGTTTTTGGAGCCCCGATTCTAAGCTGTAAAGCATGCCGCACTGAACCAGGGAGTAATCATCACAACGCGACTGCCAAGCGTTCATAACATCTTGGTTTGCCGGGGCGGGAGCGTCACCTAGCGGTGCATCTAGGACATAAGTTTTCTTGGCAGCTATGAGGATGATCCTCAGGTTACGGACCCATTCCGTGTAGTTGCTACCATCGTCTTTCAGCTTGGATTTCTCTAGGAACGCGTTGAAGTTGAGGGTGACATGAGCATGGGCCATTTGATCTACAAGAGATATTGTAAAGAATTTAGACTATGTTCATGATAATTAAGTTCATCTTAATCAAATTTTAATGAACTCCCACTCAGATTGACATCTCTCTAGTCATCTAAGTGATACACGATCCGAATCGACTAGCCCGTGTCCGATCATCACGTGAGACGGACTAGTCATCAACGTTGAACATCTTCATGTTGATTGTATCTTCTATACGACTCGTGTTCGACCTTTCGGTCTTCCGTGTTCCGAGGCCATGTCTGTACATGCTAGGCTCGTCAAGTGAACCCTAAGTGTATTGCTTGTGTAAATCTGGCTTACACCCGTTGTATGCGAACGTTAGAACCTATCACACCCGATCATCACGTGGTGCTTCGGAACAACGATCCTTAGCAACAGTGCACAGTTAGGGGGAACACAATTCTTGAAATTTTAGTGAGAGATCATCTTATTTAATACCGTCGTCCTAAGTAAACAAGATGCATAAACATGATAAACATCACATGCAATCAATTAAAGTGACATGATATGGCCAATATCATCTTGCTCCTTCGATCTCCATCTTCGGGGCACCATGATCATCTTTGTTACCGGCTCGACACCATCATCTCCATCATCATGATCTCCATCATCGTGTCTTGAAGAAGTCGTCACGCCAACTATTACTTCTACTACTATGGATAACGTTTAGCAATAAAGTAAAGTAATTACATGGCGTTATTCAGTGACACGCAGGTCATACAATAATTAAGACAACTCCTATGGCTCCTGCCGGTTGTCAAATTAATCGACATGCAAGTCGTGATTCCCTATTACAAGAACATGATCAATCTCATACATCACATATATCATTCATCACATCTTCTTGGCCATACCATATCACGTAGCACATGCTGCAAGAACAAGTTAGACGACCTCTAATTGTTGTTGCAAGATTTACGTGGCTTCTATAGGTTTTCTAGCAAGAACGTTTCTTACCTACGCCAAAACCACAACGTGATTTGTCAATTTATATTTACCCTTCATAAGGACCCTGTTCATCGAATCCGATCCGACTAAAGTGGGAGAGACAGACACCCGCCAGCCACCTTATGCATCCAGTGCATGTCTGTCGGTGGAACCAGTCTCACGTAAGCGTACGTGTAAGGTCGGTCTAGGCCGCTTCATCCCACAATACTGCCGAATCAAGATTAGACTAGTAACGGCAAGAAAATTGAGCAAACTCAAACGCCCACAACTGCTTTGTGTTCTACTCGTGCAAGATGCTACGCAAAAGACCTAGCTCAGATGCCACTATTGAGGAACATAGCAGAATTCAAAAAAATTCTACGCTTTCACCAAGATCCATCTAAGGAGACATCTAGCAACGAGCATATTAGAGTGCATCTACATACCCTTTTGTAGATCGCGAGCGGAAGCTTTCGAAGAAGCGTGGATGAAGTAGTCGTACTCTTCGCGTTCTTCGTCACCGATGATCTAGCGCCGAACGGACGACACCTCCGCGTTCAACACACGTCCGGTACAGCAACGTCACCTCCTTCTTGATCCAGCAAGGGGGGAGGAGAAGTCGACGGAGATCCAGCAGCACGACGGCGTGGTGGTGGATGCAGCGGGAAATCCTGCAGGGCTTCGCCGGCGCCCTGCGGAGGAGTAGAAAGGTGTGACGGGAGGGGGAGAGGCGCCAGAGGCTTGGGGTGCGGATGCCCTCTCCCCCCCACTATATATAGGGGTCAGGGGGGTGCCGGCCCTGGCAGATCCCATCTGCAAGGGGGTGCGGCGGCCTAGGGGGGAAACTTGCCCCCCAAGGCATAGGGGCGCCCCCTCCCCTAGGGTTTCAACCCTAGGCGCATGGAGGGGGTCCCAAGTGGTGCGCCAGCCCACCAGGGGCTGGCCCCTTCCCCTTTGCGGCCTAGGGGACCCACCGGGATGGGTGGCCCCACCCGGTGGACCCCCGGGACCCCTCCAGTGGTCCCGGGACACTCCCGGTGACCCCCGAAGTTCACCCGATGGCCGAAACTGGACTTCCTATATATCATTATTTACCTCCGGACCATTCCGGAACTCCTCGTCACGTCCAGGATCTCATCCGGGACTCCGAACAACTTTCGGGTTTCCACGTGCATGTATCTCTACGACCCTAGCGTCACCGAACCTTAAGTGTGTAGACCCTACGGGTTCGGGAGACACGTAGACATGACCGAGACCACTCTTCGTTCAATAACCAACAACGGGATCTGGATACCCATGTTGGTTCCCACGTGTTCCTCGATGATCTTCATCGGATGAACCACTGTGTCAAGGATTCACTCAATCCCGTAGTTATTCCCTTTGTCCATCGGTACGGTACTTGCCCGAGATTCGATCGTCGGTATTCCCGATACCTTGTTCAATCTCGTCATGGCAAGTCTCTTTACTCGATCCGTAATCCATCATCCCGTGACTAACTCCTTAGTCACCTTGAGCTCATTATGATGATGTCTTACCGAGTGGGCCCAGAGGTACCTCTCCGTCATACGGAGTGACAATATCCCAGTCTCGGTTCATACCAACTCAACAGACACTTTCGGAGATACCCGATGCGTACCTTTATAGCCACCCAGTTACGTTGTGACGTTTGGCACACCCAAAGTATTCCTACGGCATCCGGGAGTTGTACAACCTCATGGTCTAAGGAATAAATACTTGACACCGAAAAGCTTATGCATTACGAACTATACGATCTCGTGCTAGGCTCAGGATTGGGTCTCGTCCATCACATCATTCTCCTAATGATGTGATCCCGTTATCACCGACATCCTATGTCCATGGTCAAGAAACCGTGACCATCTGTTGATCAATGAGCTAGTAACTAGAGGCTTACCAGTGACTCATTGTGGTCTATATATTTACACATGTATCGCTGTTTCCGTACTATACAATTCAAGCATGAATAACAGACGATTATCATGAACAAGGAAATATAATAATAATACTTTTATTATTGCCTCTAGGGCATATTTCCAACAAGGAGGGGATTGGCAACTAGGTTTTCACCGGCATTGGCTGCGCTTAGAACACGAAGGGACCATAGTTTTGTTTTTCCAGTGTAGCTGCAAAGTGGGTCTAGCGAACTGAGGTCCTAGTAGTCATCTACCCTTAAAGACTACACGACCGTGTAACACGAATCAAAGGCCCAACCAGTGCCAGCGTGAAAAATCATATAACGGTGAAAACATCACACAGGCAAAAAGGCTTAGCGATCGCAAGTCCCAGATGGCCGAGTAGGCTAGCTTCATTTATAATGTAGATGGTTTCATTGATCTGCTCTCAAAATTTGGTTTAGTTCCGCCCTCAGTTAAGTTCACATTGATAATTTAATTGATCTCCTTCGCCACCAGCACCACATTAGAATGATTCATAATTCACTGATGTACTCACAAATAGACAGAATCAATTATATTCTCTTTCTGCTAGTAGAAAAGAGAGAGAGAGAGAGAGAGAGAGAGAGAGAGAGAGAGAGAGAGAGAGAGAGTTTAAATACCCTCCCATATCACAAATGGACAGAATCAATTATATATGCTCTTTCTATTAGTAGAAGAGATAGATAGAGAGAGAGAGTAAATACATGGGGCAGCCCCTAGCACCTCGGTACATAGCTAAAGGGAATCAGCTATAGCCCATCAGTGATCTGTTCTTAAATTGAGAACAATAGTATACAATCTCAGTTCAATTTGAGTTATAGATTCCTCGCAAAATACAAATTCATTTTGTTCATCTGAAACTTCACTGCAGGCACCTTGTTGCTCGGCCACTGCCTGCTTTTTCCAGTGTCACTCGGCAGACCACGTTGCACTACATGCTATGTGTTGGTCGCCCTTCACCCGCGGCTGTCGCGCTCAGCACTGCGGCATTCACTTGACACATCACGAATCAGCCACAAGCTCGACGACGTGGTGCAGCCAGGCGGCGGTGGAGGCCATGGCATTGTCACCCGCTCTCCCTCTTGCGGTGATATGGCAATGGCAGCGGTGGTCACCCTCTCATCCGCAGCGGAGCTAGGGTTACGCAAGGTAATGGCGGTAATGAGAGAAGGGAACGGCAAGCGAACGACGACGACGACGAGTAAAGGAGTGATGTCTTATTTCTAAACCAGGCCCCATCTCTTGTGCGCTACTCCCCAACTCTGTTCCCTTGCTTTCCACCTGCTGCCATAGCAACGCAAAGGACATTCCTTGGCAGTAGTTTTTAGTACCCGGGGGATCTTGTTCCGGACCGAGGCCTTCTATAAGGATCATAACTCTTGAAGAAAGGAAACTTGCTAGAAGAGAGACCAACCAACATTCAGGGAGAAAAGAAAAGAAGGCTTGTAACCGATTATATACTTCACTAGATGAAGAACAGAGCAGGACGTAAGGTGTTACATCTCCACGGTGGCCTAAACCAATGTAAACAAAGTGTCTCTGTCGTGAAGTAGTTTAGCCCTTGGTCGAACAACCATTGGATGTCCCCGATGAGACCTTCGCCGAACAAGTGGAAGGGGTCACTGATATCGACAAGTTCAGCATCGACAACCCCTAACATCCATCCGGTCTAGCCCCAAAAGGTCACAATGACTTTGGCGCCGTGGCTCCCGGGACGGCTCAAGTCAGACGCGACGTCTACACTCCCCTCCTAACACTCCACTAGTTATAAACCCCATCATCATCAGTTGCTCGTCGAGTCACTGACCGCGACACACACACAAAAACCCAAAGAACTGTCAACACGCCTCTGGTTAGCCCGTTTATTCCCCGACGAAGCCGTGCTCCATCCACCAACGAAAGAACCTACGTCATCCTGCCTGTATTCGTCTACCTTTCCCTTTTCGTGTACGTACATGTACATGTGGTATACTTACCAAGTACGTATGTTTATACTCCTGCTAGTGATGGGTTTTGTAAGAAGTGGTCACAAAGCAAGTCAAAGAACCGATCAGTGGATCAGCACGCGCCGGGCATGAACCCGACGGTGCTGCCGTCGAAGCGCACCGCGAAGGAGCGCTGCTGCACGTTGCCGAGGATGGCGGCGTCGCCGTCGCCGCCGTTGGGCGCGAACGCGAGGCACCCGCTCGACAGGATCCCGGGGGCCTCCAGGGCCAGGGTCGCGCCGCCGCTGAACATCAGCGCCACCGTCGGCAGCGTCACCACGCCGTACCGGCTGAAGTCGTAGCACGTGTCCAGGATCCCGTTGGCCGGCGCCGACGGGTATCCGTAGGGCGCGATGGCGCCGCGGAACGCCGACCGCAGCGCCGCGTACGCCGTCGGCGGCAGCCGCGTGATCACCGTGCCGGTGTCCACCACCATCCCCCCCGCGAACGCTGACGCCGGGACGGCCACCTGCTGCCCGCCCACGCTGATGCCCGTGAGCATCACCATGTAGAACATCGGCGCGGCCCACGCCGTCAGCAGCCCCGTCGTCGCGAACCCCGACGCGCTGCTCGGCCCGCCCAGCGTCAGGTACCCCGCGGAGGTCTGCTTCGAAGGGAGGCAGTAGGAGAAGACCCCGCCGTACGCGCCCGCCGCCTGCGACTTGAACGACATGGCCTGCCGGCCGAGGCCGAGGAGCCCGTCGGTGCCGGCGAACAGCCCCGCCTGCGCGTGGCCGCACCCGAACAGGAACGTGTCCACCGTGTTGCCCGACGTCAGCGCCAGTCTGTCGGAGCCGTACACGCCGGTGGTGTTGGACCCGTCACCGTAGGTGACCACGTACCCGCACTGCGATCCCGAGCAGCCGGCCGCGTAGATCCCAAGGTCCGAGCACGCGTCCGCGGCGCACGGCACGGCGGTGTAGGTGGACGACTTGGCTGGGTCGAAGAGCTGGTCCCTCTGGCTATAGCAAGCCGGCGGGGAGCACGGCTTGCACTGCACCCACGAAACGTCGCTGCCCGTGTCCACCTCCACCGTCTGCGATACGCCGGGCGTGCCCAGGCTCACCGTCACCACGTACTGGAACGTGCCGACGCCCATGGTGGTGGGCACGGTCGCCGACCTGGAGCCGGCAGCGAGCTGCTGCTGCCGCTGACGCAGGCCACCCTTAGCCCCCCGCGCGCCGCCCCCCGACACCCTCCTCTGGATGTACTCCACCCGCCGCTGGTCCGCGCGTTGCACCTCGGCGAACGACGGCCCGGCCTCCACCGCCGACGCCTTGGACGGGCCGCACGGGCCGTGCCGGTGCGCCAGCCGCAGCACCGCCAGCGTGCCGTTCCTCTGCCGGGGCGCGATCACTGGAGCCGGAAAGGATTCGAGCCAACAAACGGATCAACAACAGCTCTCCCAAAAGCTACCAACCAGCTCTCCCAAACCACAAACGCCAGGAGAACCGAGGAGGCAAGTCGAGAAAATCAAGTGCGGCAGCGCTACCTGGGCCGGGCTCGTCGCAGGTCGCGCCCGACGCCGCGAAGCTGGCGGTGGAGACGGTGAAGTAGCCCCTCGCCGTCGCGGCGCCGGCAGCAGCATGTCGCGGCAGTAAGCAGAGGGCGCAGAGGAAGGAGGACAGGAGGAGGGCGCGGCGGGCCGGGGAGGCGACGAGGAAGGAGGAGGCCATGGCGCGCCCGGACGTACGACGGGGACAAGACGCGGCGCCTAAATAAGGCGGACCGATTGGGCGCGCGCCCGATTCCTTCCACCCATCACGCGGTGGAATGGAATTCTCCCCTCCTTGCTGCCACTGTACTCGTGCGTGAGTGTGATCGTGTCGTGCCTGGTCTTCTTCTTCCTCTCCACTCCCCACCGAAACAGACTTTCGCTTCTGAAGGCGACGTCGTGGTAGGGGTAGGGGGTCTGGTACGATCCCAACGACGACGGGGAGAGACGGACGGTGGTTGGCTCCTGCTCTGCATGCGCGTCTCATACGTATGCATGCACGTATCATCGTGCAATAGGCGTCGCATGGACTAATAACCTGAGGAGAGGACATGTATACTGAATCATAGCAGCAGGGCAACAGCTACATGTCAACGCGTGGACTAAGCTGGGTAGTACTTAGATGGCATGTCCTCTTTTTATTCTCGAGTGGGTGAGATGGCAAGCTCGCAGCCAGCTGATCATAATCAGATTCGTTTTGCGTGAGACCTCAGTCGAAAAGACAAAGTAAATGCAAAGCTGAGGGTTACAACGTAACGGAACTTTGGGGGGCTTGTTCTCTGACGGAGACCTGTATCTACCACTTTCTTGCGGGTCCGCGGCGCTGCTGGCCTGCCAAAAATGCTAGACATACAAAGATTTACAAGCTTTTACACGCTCTTTCTATCTAACAACCAATCACAAACCTTCTCCCCCCTGATTTTAAGGAGGGTGGGCCGTCCCGCTCACCTATTGACCAATCAAGGTTAACCCACCCTGTAAAAGCCTGTAAACGTTTGTATGTGTAGCATCCCTCGCTGGCCTGCTGGGGATCAGGATCCCGGGCCGCGAGCCTAGCAAGGCTGATGATATGCCCGGTGCCAGCAAAGGCGTAATTTAGCTTTGCCTCTCGCTGTCTCCGCCTTCTTTGTTGAGATACGAAGACACAGGTTGCTGCGCTTTCCCGTGCGGTAAGCGCCTCGCCCCTGCGCACAAGACATGCCGTGCGTGATGTCGGCGTGTCGGCGTGCCACTGTTTGGCAATAGACATATTCGAGGGCTGGTCTTTGAATCGTCGTGCCCATTTCACCGGATCTGCATGGCTGCATGCAACGGTACATGGCCAAACACCCAACGGCCGGCCGGCCGGGGTACGTTCGTCACAAACTGCTGCTGGCTTTGTACTGGTGGTAGTGGAGATAGCACCCAGGTTTTGTGCAAGCTGCTGGGTCACTGAAAGCCGCGGGGGTCCAATCGTGTGCTCTATACCATCTCTCGAGGCTTGCAGCTTTGCAAGTGTACCAATAAAACGGTTTCTCTTATACGCTATTTATAGCGGCTGTTTGGTTCTAGGCCTTGCATTGTCATATTTTATCATACATTTTTGCCAAACTTATCTAAGGTTGGAGCAACTCTAACACGCGATGTTGCTACGCTATTGCAAATTATGTTATTTCCATGATCACACAATCCGTATGTTCTAAAAGCTGGCGGTGGAGACGGTAACGTAGCCCCCCACCCCCGCGGTGACGGCAACAACATGGCGTGGCAAGAAGCAGGGGAGGAAGGACGACAAGAGGAAGGCGCGGCGGGCCGGGGAGGCGAGGGAGGTGGCCATGGCGCGCGCGTCGGCTAGGGCCGGACGACGGGGACAAAACGCGGCGCCTAAATAAGTAAGTGCATCTCTAGCAGACTTCTTATAGACGCTCAAACTATAAAATTTCGACGGGCTTGGTCTGTTTTTTGGCGAGATCAGAGCCCGTATAGTCGTGAGACCAAGCCCGTAAAAGATTTTACGGTGGCCTTTAAACTGATCCCACCCTCACGCGGTATATCTACGGGTTCACGGCGCAACCACGGGTCGAAACCCTATCCCCCGATGTCGCGATTCCCCAATCCCCTCTCTTATTGCTCGCCGCCGGTGAGTCAAATCCACCACTGCATGCCACCATGTGGGGCGGGATGTGGAGCTCGAGCCGCAACTCCGGCGGTAGCGACGACCCCGAGCGTCAGCGCGCCACGAAGAAGTACACCAACCGCGGCCTAAAGCCGCCGCCGTCGCTCCTCTGCCGTGAGACGGAGGAGTACGGCCGCCGGCAGGCGCGTTGTCCTCCGGCGCGGGCAAATCCACCACCGGGGGGTCAAGTTCCCATACGTCGCGGCTCATGCCGATTAAAAGGGAGCCAGAGAAGCTCCTGGCCCTCCGCGCGGTGAAGAGAGAGCTTGAGGAGGAGCCGGTGCGGCCGGGCGGTGGCATCATCGGTCCGGAGGATTTCCTCCCCCCGGCGGAGGCGGACATCTTCAAGCGAGCCATCGTCGTGCATAGTGCACGGGAGGAGGAGGCGGAGAAGCGCCGTTAATCTCTAGCCGAGCTCGACGACGTCCTTCTCGAGCAGGAGCTTGCGAAGGAGGAGTTCGTCGACACCAAGACGCATGGACGGGTTCGCGACGCAGACACGCGGTATATCTACGGGTTCGCTGCGCAGGACGATGTCTACGTTGACATCGTCTCCGACGACGACGACTGAGGATGTCCGCCATCACAATGTCACCACCGCACCAGGCTGGCTCCGGTGAGCAAAGTTTTGGTCATAGGGTTACGGTTGCCGCCTCTCCTCCTAGCTATTTAGTGGAATTTACTCTTGTATGAAGTGCCTATGATGATCAAGAACAATGAATTCATTCTATTTCACGCGCGAAGTCCTGAATTCAAAATTTACAGTTCTATTTTTGATTTATGTTCTTTCGCGGATGTTTTCGACCCATATCTAAGGCAACGAGGGAAGGTTACATGTTTGTGTTTTAAGAGCAACTCCAACGCGGCGACCCATTTCGTCCAATGCCGTTCGTTTGGGTCGCCGCGGACAAAAGTGTTGGCCCAACGCGCCGACCCATTCCCAAAACACGTTCGCTTCGCTTCTACGCGGACACATTTCTGGCCCAAATTTGCGCCTGAAATGCGTCGGTGCGGACGCAAAGCTGACGTGTCGCGCGCCCGCTCGGTGTCAGCTGCGTCCCCACATGGCTGCCCATCAACTACCTCTCGCGTCTTAATTAATGACGACCACAGACTGCAGGCCCACGCGTTAGCGACAGCGAGCGTCCTTTTTAATCCGAGTGTGCGGGGGGGGGGGGCTCGTCCTCTTCCAGCTTCCTGTCCCCATCTGGCCACCTTGCTGCTCCCCCGTCGGTGACAAACCCTACCCTAGCTTGCGCCACCATGGGCTTCTTCATCAGCAAAAACATGGGCAAGTCCCCCGCCTCATCCTCTTTGAGCGCGACCCCCCCTCGCCACCGCCGACGGCGTGAGCCCACCCAACGAGGCAACGGATAGGTGTCCCAGTGCACCAGGCGAGGTGGCACTGGGAGCATTGCGTCCCCCTCCCGTACCCTAACATTATGATGGCTAGCATTTGGATCCAGATAGGAATCCAGTGCCGACGGGATCTGTTGTCGCCGACGCAGTGTCTCAACCCCGCCTATGCAGCCGACTTTCACAACTAGGGGTTTGGTTCGCCGTTGAACACGAGCAACAGCGCCGGCTCGGCATCCAGCACATGCGGGTTGGCACCCCATGTGACGCCCCCGATTTGTCCGTACACTAATCATGCACGAAAATGTGTACGGCCAAAATCAAGGACTCACTGGAAGA
>LR738716.1:26981798-26996357 GCA_902687465.1 Secale cereale | reverse complement strand
CAAGTGCTCGGTGGTGGGATTGAGCGTTCTTTCAAACTAGATAATACCCCGCGCGTTGCTGCGGTAACATATGCTCATTCCTAAGATCCATACATGTATTATCAGTTGTAAAACTATTTGATTATGGTTGATAGTCCGTAAGATTGCGACACACAAACAACCTTGTGTCAAATACAACACTCATGAATAATATGAAGATAGATAAGCTTTTCAAACATTTAAATAAATATTTTTCCAATGAAATAAAAAGAATTTGTGGACTACAAAGTTGCGCCTAAAAACATGTTTAATTTGAACAACACAAATCACATGGTAACACATAGTAAGGTGATATAAATACCATAATTTGTGAGCTGTTATACATAACAGTATTGTATGGCACACAAAATTAGAGTTAACAATGAATTTGTAATACATATATTTATGAGGAGGCATTTCGTATAAGGCATTTGAAATCTTGAAGGGACTATTTTTTCCTTCAGATTATATTTTTATACCATGCTTTTCTTTTTTGCAGAGGAATGTCTTTCATCATGTTAAGATGTCGAACGGATCAGACCTGATCAATTCTTCAATAATCTGAATTTTTGTACTAAAAATGCCGATGTTTTCATCAAATAAGAGGAAGGGGTATATAATTACGAACCTAAAAATAGTACTTATTTCATCATGTGAATACAACACCAATAGGAAGCACGATCATTAATATGTGTTGCCTTGTCCTGTAACTGAATTTTGATGAACAAACATAGTGTAAATCTAAATCACATGTGAACATATAGTCAAATAAACCAAGAAAAGGAGATCTTGCCTGTGAGTGCAATATATAAAAAATAGTGATGCTACTTCCAATAATGGATCACATTGCTCGTCTCTCTCTCGGTATTTGCAGAGGTTACATCAATTGGAAAACAAAATCAAAAGCCTAAGTTTGGCACTGAGGGGTGTGCAGCATACCAGGTAATTGAAGGCTGTAGTGGATTAAGTGTGTTGTGATTGGATATCCACATGTATGGAGAGTACCGGTTGTCTGTGCATTAGAATAAAACGAAGTTGTCTGTGCATTAGAATAAAACTGCAGATCAGCTTGGTCGACTCTGGATGGCACTAACTGCAGGAGGGAGATGAAGTTGTCAACGATCTAATAAAATATTAGAAAAAGGTGGATAGTAAATCGAAGAATTTAATCTTGCATCATATAATAATAACAAAAAAAAGCTAAAGAACTAAGCCCAAAATACTACCTGTGGTTTGGATCAAAATAAGTTACAGAAACCCTATTTTAACTGTTGGAAAAGAACGCTGTGACTTCCTATGGCTTTGATATGATTGTAAAAGCTAAAGATGGATAAAAGTTCAGTAATCATAAAGAAATAGTTAGATTTTGCAAAAAATAGGATATAGAAATAGTTAGTGTTACACATATTCACGAATCAAGCAAAATTGGACCAGCGCAAGGATCATTGCACAATCTCTGAAACTGATTTGGTAAAGCCGATGGATGCTTGAGAGTGTCAGTCCATAGATGAGTCTTCTTGAGGGCGAGCCTGCCTCTGCATACACATAAACAACAACCATAGATGTCTCATACATACTCCAGTGCCATTTGGGCAAAAAGGAACACCATGTTTTCCTCTACCTACACTATCAGGAACGGAGACATAGTCAGTAGGGGAGGCTGAAAGGAATAGGTGAGGTGCATTAGCGGTCCTGCCGTCATGGACGAAGCACCGATGGCCAAAGCCATAGGGACCAACCTGCAACGGGACGGCGCGGCCGATTCAATCTCGGAGGTTTGTGGGAGGCGAACCGGTGGTCGGACTGGCAGTCATGCCGGAGCCGGAGAGCCGTCGAAGGCGGTCGCCACACATCCGCCACACCAAAAGATTTTTCTCTTTTCTAGAGGAGTCCGCCTAGGTCGGCGCCGCCCGCCAGGGAGTTGGTACTGCCGCAGTGGAGCTAGCCCAGCACGCCGCCAACCAGGATGGCAAACCTGTAGGGGCTCATGGGGTCGTGGAGCAGAACCCGTGCATATCTCCGTTCTCTAAAGCGCCTCTCTAGATATCTCTCGGGGCTGAGATCTTGATCCCCCCTGTTTAGGTCATCCAATTGTGCTTGTGCGCCGGTTGCTTTTCTAGCTATGGTGGGGTAGTGGTGGGGCCGTGGGGAAGGTGGGCAGCTGGCTGGATCGGTGGTTTATGGCACAATGAAACGAAGAGACAACACCTGCAGCTGGAAACGGAGTGCATGACCGGCCAATATGCATGCTACGATTTTTTTTGTTGAATATTTTTTTAGAAATTTTTTTTGTTGAATTTTTTTAGAATGTATAATTGCTGATGTGTCAAGGCTGCTGAGGTGGATAGGCTGCATGTCAAGAGAAATATGTTAGTGGGGATGAACTATTTAGGTATTATAGATATGGAAAGAGCAGCTGACGCGCACGACATAGTTCATTAAAAATGAAATCTTGTCTCACGTGCATTTATTTGTGGTTCCAAAAAAATTAAAAACTTGTAATTTTTTATTTAAGCGTCGAAATTCAATTTCGTTTACACAGCTGGCTTTCTCGCGACGAGATCTTCAAAACTAGATCTCATATAGATAGGTTTCGTCAAACTTTTTTCGAGGCAACTGTGGGTACGATTGTGGCAACTTTAGTGATATAGGAAAGCAACTTTATTTTTTTTTTGTCTAGTAGGACTAACTATTAGGTTGGTTTGTGTAAAAATAAGAAAAATACACAAAACATGATGCACCTTTAGTGCTACAGATCAGTAACTTCATTGCACTATGTGTATCAATGAATTTTGCTAACATTATCATGACTTGCCTATCATGGTTGCTCGGTTGCCTACCATGGATATTTAGTTGCCTATCATAGATGCATAGTTGCCTATAATACTACGAAATTGGCCTACCATTGCTGCTTAGTTGTCTAACTGTACAAATTAGTGACCTACCATTGCTGCTTAGTTGTCTAACTTTGCAAATTAGTGACCAACAATATTATGAAGTTGATTATCATTGTTTTTTCCTAAGTTGCCTATAACACTATGAAGTTGCCTATGAGTGATGCTCAGTTATCTGGTATTACTATTTCAGTTGCCTATAATACTTTAATAAGTTGTCTGTCAATGTTGCTGGGTTTCCTATATATGAAATTAAGTTGCTTATTACCACACTGGAAAATTATTGTATGCAACTCAGGATAATGTTATCCTACTAACTAGTCATGGCACGCAACTTAGGATGATGTTAGGCTATCTCGAAAAGTAAGTTTCCTATAGTACTATCAACTTGTAGATGAAGCTAGTTATGATAGAATACTTGTGTTATGCACTCGAGTGCCTCACAAAAAATGTTAACAACTTTTGGGTGTATTTATACAACTCTAGTGCACTCACCAGACAACTCGTGTGTACCCTGACTTGGTATCTAGAAAAAAAACCACATACGAAAAAGTCTAAGTTCACCATTGATGGGGCTATTGGAGGTAAAACAAGTACAATAACTTTAAGATCGTTATGCACTCGAGTGTCACATAAAAGGTTAGCAATTTTTGGGGTGTTTTTGTGCAACTCCAGTGCATTCAACAAGCAACTCACGTGTGTTTTTCATCATTATATCTGGAGATCTTAATGATTTTTATAGGCAACTCATGCCAAAATTAGGAACAACTTGTGTAGGTTCGCGGACAACTGTCTAATCCACCCCCTATAAGACTTCTAATCACCCTCTATGCAAATTCTCATATGTCCCTAGTTATGCAACCAGTCAACACCCGCGACTTGGTTAGCCAACACCCGCGCGCTCAACGGGCAGACTCCCTAGAAAAGGAAAAAATAAGGTTGTCATACCATCCATCCCCACATAGTTTCAAAATTTGAAATCATGATAGGCAACTTATATCCAACCAAAAAAATTGACATTGTAGGCAACTTAGGTCCCTTGATAGACAACTTCCACCGTATTTTAGGCAATGGGGATTTAGGAAACTTTGTAGCAATATAGGCAACTTACTTTCTGAGGAAGACAACTTAGAAACCATGTTGGACAACTTTCCACTCTACGGTAAGAAACTTTCACAATATCGTAGGAAAGTAAACTATCTACAACTTAGTTTTCGACGTATGCAACTTAGCAACTAAGGTAACCATCTATTAGACTGCTGCACACAACTATTAGTAGGCTAGTAGGTGAATTTACTAATACACGACGCAATTCATGTAACATCGAAGTTGCTCCTGTTTAGAACTAAAGTTGTCTCATTTAGCATCAAAGTTGCTTTACAAAAAACATCAAAACATATTCATATGGAATCTAGTTTTGAAGATTTCGTCATGGGGAACCCAATGATGAAAACGGATCATAATTCTAGCATGTGGCTTGAAAGTTACAGCTTTTTAAATCTTCTCGTACTGAAATTAATGCACGTTACATCATCGTTAGGTTCATATGGTTGGTCGAACGAGTTGAAGAAAAATTGACGTACTATAGTAGAGGAATATTTCCATATATGGGCGATTTAGAATGACGTCAAGCTACTCGCTGGTCATGGAAGGTAGCTTACGATATTATTAGCCTACCTCGAAAACTAAGTTGCTTATGATTCTATCAATTTGGAGGCGAAGCTAGTTATGGTAGAACACTTGCTAGTTATGATGAAAATTTAGAGGCGAAGCTAGTTAACCGGGTAGTATGGTAACCGACTTTGAAGGAATATTTGATAATAGACAATCATACTACACAGACTAACAAGAAGTTGCTTCTCTATAGAATTAAAGTTGCTTCTATAGTATTCAAAGTTGCTCGAAAAAAAAGGTTAGTCAAGACATACTCATATGACATCTAGTTTTGAAGAGCTCATCACAAGGAACTTAGCGGCGAAAACAAATCTTAATTTTGATACCCGGTTCAAAAATTATGAATTTAAAAAAAAACTAAAACACATATTAAATGCATGCACGTGGGATCTTACTGAGAAAATCACGGATGAAAGAGTGCAAGGATACGGTGGGGGGCCAGGTGCTTTTCATGTGAGTTAATTCTCTCTATGGGCCCTGAGATTAGGTGGATTTAATTGCACCATGCATTAGTGATCATGTGGGGAAGGAGATTGAGGAGACACGAGCGTGGGCTCGAGAAAATCAAAAAGCGCAGCTCCGCGCTTAAGTATTTTGGTTATATTATAAGTATATATATCTGAATGCGGCATTTTGGAGGACGAGCTTCATGGAGTTTTTTATTAAAAAAATCATATTTTTAAGTTTAGAAAAAATCTGAAAAAATCATATGTGTTCATATGGATGGGTTTTATATGTGTGTAAAGTCTGATGATGAAATACATTATTGTGAGGGCTGAACAAAAAAGATAATTTCATGCATTTATGTAGTGAACAGTGTGTGTACTGCTCACTATTTCAAAATCACGTCATTTTTGTGTAGCTCTCACAGTAATGTATATCATCTTCAAATTTTACACGCATATATTACACATCCGTATGAATGCATATTATTTTCTTTATATTTTTTTGAAACTTTAAAATCTGATTATTATTTTTAATAAAGAGCTCGGCCAGCATTTAACACTGCAATGCATCTAAAATCCGTATGCGCATCAAATAATTTATATATATTACCTTAAATCATTCTTCTAACATTCCTCGATGCAAAGTCAGTTATAATGGAGTTGATGTCAATCTCATCCAATATTTTTTTTCTTGATGCATAATGTAGCCAGACCATTTAACCCCTCTTGAGTCATTGTTGACCTCAAATAATTCTTCAACAATTTCAGCTTCGAAAAGCTTCTTTCGGCCGTTGCGACCGTCACAGGCACATTAAGTAAGATGTGATAGGCAATGGAGATATTACGATAGCAATCAACTTCTCTGACATGCCCGAAAATCTCCATACTAGACATTACGCCATCTGGCAAAATGCATCTCATAATCTTCAATTCAGAAATAAGATCATATACCTCAACATCAGATGAACCATTAAGAGAGAAAGTTTCTGCAAATTGTGTGCAACATTCTTCAAATTCATTGTCACTTAATTACTTCAAGCTGCCCGAGCTCAATAAAAATCTGAATATATCTTTAAACAACATGAGTTCTTTAAATCTATCATTCAATGAAGTGGTCGCCATATCAACCAAAACATTAAAATATTTAACTCGGAAAGCCTTCTCAGCTTCTAGAATTTCTTCTTAACTATCAATTTCGTCATACTGTTTCTTCCTCGTGGCACGACGTTTCACTGGAAACAGTGGCTCTATTCCCAGTTCAGTTGCAATAACATTAGCGATGCTCAAACTTGAAGAAAACCCTTCATCTCTGTATTTCTCAAAATATTGTGTTATACCTTTTAGTTGCTTCAAAACATAGTCAATGCACATGGTTGACGATTACAACATCTTGCTAACTTTATTTACATCAAATAGAATATCGTGCCAGATAATCATACCAAATAGAAACTCAAAGCGACCAGTGCATCAAATAGATTTTTTGCATCACTTTTATCTTTACGATCAGTGCTAGAAGCATGACGTAGCTCAGATAAAGCGGACCTTAATTCAGTGGCATGATTTTTGTAGAGCCGCCAAATAATACATATATGCGTTGAACAGTTCCAAAAAATGAAACAGCTTTCTCACTTGATTTTTCCACATCACAAAGAGTGAGATTGAGACTATGACAAGCACAGAGCATATATAATGCTCTTGGATTCATATCAAGTAACCTAGATTGTACCCCCTCGGCAGTATAAATAGGTTGTTCATCAACACTAGCAGATTGGGCATGTGCATCCGACGAATTACCTACATTCTCAGAGCCACTTACATTGTTATCGCCGGTGTTGGTGTTGATATTTTCTTCTTGCCGATCAGAGTCCGAATTTTCATTTGTCTGTTGCTCTTCTACTATGGCAACCATCGCCAACACTTCATATGGGTTTGTCGAAGCAGTGGAAGCACCAATATTAGTCTGCTTGAGAAATTTGTGAATACCCCAGCGTTGTGTGTGTACCAATTTCTCCACTTCCTTCTTCTTTTTCATTTTCCTGCTTCCTGATGGGTAATTCCTCTTACTGGGGGACTTCATAATCACACACACACAATGCTGGAAAAAAAATGTTCTATCAATTATTGAAGATTGTCGGCTATGCATCAAATGAATTTTTTGTATCATATTATATGAATATATACCTCAGTATCTGATGAGTGATAGTCAAACTTCAGTGCGTGCGCGTATACAGTACAATACACAAGAGATTGCAAGGCGGCTAGAGTCTGCAAAGGATTGAGAAGAGAACAATTGAGCCAATACCAAAGAGGGCCCCGGAATTGAAATCATCGGCGACGGCGAACATATACAGATTAGGAAGGAAATTACCAGGCGGCGACGAGGCGGGAGTGCGTGCGTGCAGCGTGTGTACATCGGCGTTGGCGGACAGCAGCCGGGGCTGGGACCTGCATGGGCGTTGCGTGACTCCGCGTGATGGAAGAGTCGAACAGAAGAGGAATCGAATCGGCCGCAACTTGAACCGTGCGATCCAAACGGACACGCGTTTTATTCGTTTTTTATTTATTTGGATTGGTTTGGTGGACGTGCAGATGCGTTTTTTTTTAGCATCAATACAGACACAAGCGCTCATATACACGCGCATACACTCACCCCTATGAACGCACACACGCACACCCTATCCTTATGAGCACCTCCGAGAGACTGAGCCGGCAAATCATCTTGAGATTTACGAAGTCACCGTAGGCACCTCGTCGTCGACGGGAACATCTTCTCGCACTGAAAGCGCATCGCCGGAAATCCTGAAATAAATCCAGGAATAATGCGAGCACCATGATTTGAACTTTGGTGGGTTGGGGATACCACTGTCCACCTAACCATCTCAACCACAGGTTGGTTCGCCAGATGCGCATTTTCAAATGAATCGACTTGACCGTCCAACGAGAGGCTGACCCAAATGTGCCAGCACGGAAAAGAAAATTAACTCGCAGAAAATAAACATAATTAAACATAAGTGGCCGGTCAACCACCGGTCAAAGTCCACTTAAATCTAATTAAACATTAATTAAAACATTAAAAAAATTGTGACGCCCCGCACGCTGTCCTAGAAGTCGTCGGCCTTGCCCTTGCCCTTGGCGTCGACGCCGCCATTGCCATCGTCGTCGGTTAGGTCGATGAAGACTGGAGCAAGGCCAGCCCACCCGAACGCAGCCTGGTACGCTGCTAGGGCAGCCTCCTCCGGCGTCTGCTGGGGCGGCAGCATTGCGGCTAGCCTCGCTCCTCCTCCTCCTCCTCAAACCGGAGCGCCTCGCGTCGCTTTCCAGCATCGCCTCGTAGCGCATCTGCCGCTCGACGTCGGCCTGCTCCTGGCGGAGCCAGTGCGCCTTCCAGCGCTCAAGGTGGGCCGCCTCCTGCGCCGGTGTCGCGGCGAAGTGGACTGGAGGCGCACTCAGCCACTCGCGGTACTGGCTCGTCCACGTGTAGGCCTCCTCCGGACAAGTGGGTGAAGGCGGGGAGCGCTTCCGCGTCGGCTCCGGCTTGGGCTCGACGGGCGGCAACGGTGGCGGTGGCGGGACGAAAAGCGAGGTGTGGACGGAGTCCCCCGCCGTCGATAGGGCAATGGCTTGCTCCAGCCCATCCAAGTGCGCGTCCTCCTTGAGACGGCTAGCCTCCAATGCGTGTTGCAGGGCCTCCCAAAGGGCGGCTTGGTACTCCGCCTCGGCCTCCATTTCGTCCGGCTCTACCCGCGGGGGCGGCGGTGGAAACAGCGGCGGGACGGCGTCGACGCCTGAACGTCGTTTATCCTCGTGTTCGAGGGCAAACCAAGACTCCCAGTTGGGAGAGTCGGCGGCATACTCCGGCAACCGCCGCTGCTCCGGCGTGAGATGCGCGCGGCGCCTGCGCACCTCCTCGTCGTGCGCACGCTGGGTCCGCGGAACCGCCGACACTGGGATCCGATGCGGATCCAAGTGCCAGTGGTGCGGTAGCGTGATGTCGGGGTAGGGCAGCGGCTGCATGTACTCCCAGTGCCACCGCGCTTGGCGCACCGGAATGTGCAGGCGTCGGCGACCTGGGCGGATACGCGCCGGCGCCGGAGGATAAGGGGGAGGAGGGGCACTGGAGGACGAGGCGCTGGGGTGCCCTTGCCCTTGCCGCTGTTGCTGCCGAAGAGACCCATCGCGCGCTAGGGTTTGCTGTCGCTGACGAGGAAGCAAAGAGGGTGGTGGGGGTCAGATGTGGACGGAAGTGGATGAGGCCGCCCCTCGCCGCACGCGTGCTTAAAAAAGGACGCTTTTCACTGGCTGACTAGTGGGTCCGCTGTCGGTGATCGTCATAAATAAGACGACGGGTGGTGGTTGGTGGCCTACAGGTGGGGCCGCGGTGGACGCCGAAGAGACGCATGGCGCGTCTGCGTCGACGCATTTCAGACGCAAATTTGGACGGAAAATGGGTCGGCGCGGACGCCAGACGGACGAGATTTGGGTTTGGTCAGTACGTTGGGCCTTCACTTTTGTCCGTGTCGAACCAAACGGATGCAAGCGGACGATATGAGTCGCCTCATTAAAGTTGCTCTGACCGAGCGCTCATTTTCTTAGGTGAGTACCAGCTCATGACGACCCTCTCCAACACGTTCTTCTAGAACACCCTTCACGGCAACGAGCCCCGGTGGTGAGAGCGACTCCGGCAACGAGTAGATTTATGCTAGTGTTTTAATTTCGGTTTGTATTATTAAAAACTCCTATATGCTATGGGTGTGATGAACTCCTCTATGCTATGCTATGCTTGTGATGAACTCTCCAGATATTTTAGAGTGAATAGAACGTTTATAATTTGCAGTATCAATATGATTGAATTGTTCTGGCTGCGTGCCCGGTGTCCTGAAAAAATATTTCACGGGATACCATAAACGATTTATACGGGACGGTGGATTGCGGGATGCTTTATTCATTGGATGGTTAGAAAGACAGTGATACCTTAGCTCACCAGGGTTAAAATCTTGATGTTCGCGTTATTTCGTAAATCTCAAGATGATATGTCAGATCAGTCTCTCGAAGATGCTCATAGAAATAGGGTGTATGTATATGTTCATAGGGATAAGTGGATGTACATATGTATGAGCTCTTACGTCTGTACTGTGTGTCAAAAAAAAGATTGCACCCAATATTAAGAGCCAGCTTTAGTCCTTCCAAATCCTAAAAAAAACTTTAGTCCTACGAAGATCAGCAAATTCAGCCGAAACAATGTCTAGCACGTGGTCTACCGTACGCATACGAACCAACCGTACTACAGGGCCCTGGAGCAGCCCGCCGGCCTTTACCGCCGCCGCGGCGGCCTGAACAGGCCGGCTCCTGCCCTCCACGTGCCAGCGGGGTCGCTCTCACCGAGGCGGCGCCAAACCGAAGCGGAAGGCCCCCCCTTCACGCTGGCGCTGGGTTATCCGAGGCCGATACCGGCGCTGGCAGGAGGCGGCGGGCGGATCTTATCTTTTTTCGAAACGAGAGCATCCCTGAAAGATTCTTGCTGATTAGACCCCGCTTGCTCTGCTTCAGCAGATAAATGATGCCCTGCTCTGTTCACTCGATTCGACACTGTAAACAATAGGGTTCAATCCAGGTCAAGTTTCTGCTCTGTTAGTTATTTGTTGTTTCTGTTCTTTGGAGTGTTTTTTTTAGGACCAGTTCTTTGGAGTGATAATTGATAAACGATGTACATTTTGATTTTTGAGCTTATGAATCTAATATTGAAACATTGGCACTTTTGACAACCTTGTTTTGATCCATGTTGTCGTTTTTGGCTTTTTGCTATGGAGTCTCGGCTGCACTGCACCACAAGATACTGACAGAATCTAACTTGTACTCCAACACTCTCTGGGTCTTTACTCCTTGGAATTGCTGAAAGAAGGAAAAGTGATCCTAGCAAATCTCAGCAGATTCCTTCTGCTCAGATTCCAAAAGTTCTATGTTGGAACCATGTCATGCTTTCATCTGCATCTACTGAACAAACTTTTCAAGTGGGACTCATTTTTCAACCGAAGATATGATGGCACTGCAAGAACAAGACCCACAAGTATCAGTTGGTATGGTGTGTATATGCATATATGTATGCCCTCTTGCTCTGGGCTTGGGCATCGTTGGCATTGTGGCTGCTTCTCTGCCGAAGTATTGGCTCTTGGCAAAGGTAAGAGCCTTCTAGTCTTTCTACTCTCTACATCCTTAGAGTTAGAGCATAAACTTGCTGCAGCTTAAGATCATGTTTATGCTGGCACGCAGGATACTAAAGTGCATAGCTTACGTTCTATTTGTTCTGAAATAAAAAACGGCTCTATTTTTAGACACTTTTCTTTCATTTATCAGGCATGAAATATGTGCATCCATGTAAAGTTGGAACATACTGATGATATTAACACATATTACTACATCTTCCTATTTTACTCTGAAAGAAGTATTTGCTGTTTGCAAACATAAGAGAGGCTTCTTGTCTTTCTACTAGTAGATCATTAATTTGCTAAATCTATAGATCGACTGAAGTGCATACTTTACTTTCTGTTTGTCCTGAAAAAAACTTGCTCCAGTATTGGACACCTTTCTTTGATTTATCTGACATCAAATATATGCATCCATGGGAGGTTGGAACAGACTGCTCATAATAACACACACTACTACATCTTCATATTTTAAGCTGATGTATCTTGTTCCCTTGACTCCCCAGATTTTATTTACATTTGTCATGGCGCTGGATCATGACCATGAGCAAGGTAACAGGAGTGGTCACAGCATCAGCAGCAAATCCTTTCAAAGATGTGAGGGCTGCGATGCACATTACTATTGGTGTCATATGGATGACACGCAGAAGTATTTCTTCAAGTGCATGGTTGGCAATTTCCAAGAAAAAATGGTAAGCCGTGGTGCATCGATACCCTTTCTCTCCTTTAGATGGAATGCTATCCTGTCTCTGAATGATAATTTTGTTGTTTCTTGTTCCTGCAGGCCATTCCACAGAAGTTTGTGCAGAATTTCAAAGGTCAGATCTCTGAAGTTATCAAGCTAGAAGCTCCTGATGGAAACATATACAATGTTCAGGCTATCAAGGATCTAAATAAGATAGTCCTTGGGTCTGGATGGGGGGCATTTGTCAGATTTTACGAACTAAAAGTAGGCTACTTCCTGGTCTTCCGGTACATCGGGGATTCTCACTTCAAAGTTTTGATATTTGATTTTGGAAGTTGCTGCGAGAAGGAAGTGTTCCACGTTCTCATGAAGTGCGGTCCTAATGCCCAAGAAAGAGACACACGTCTTGATCGATCGCTGCTGAGCGGAAGACGATGCCAGAATGGTGGATCAAGCAACAGTGAGTCCCACCGAAGGTGCGAGCACTGCGATGTGCATTTCTATTGGCATCACATGGATGATAGGCAGAAACATTTCTTGAGGCTCATGGTTGGCGATTTCCGTCACGAAATGGTAAGACCCTGGATGATCATTTCATCAATGCCTTTCCGCCCGTCCTGATGAAATGTCTTGATCAGAAATATGTAACTTGCTGATTGCTTTGTTGTTTGTTTTTGCAGAACATACCAGAGAAATTTGTGAACAATTTCAGAGGCAGGATTCCTAAAGTTATGAAGCTAGAAGCTCCTGATGGAAACGTATACAACATTCAGGTTACCAATGATCTGAACAAGATAAACCTTAGATCTGGATGGGCAGCATTTGCCAGTGCTTGTGAACTAAAAGAGCATGACTTGCTGGTGTTCAGATACATTGGGGACTCTCACTTTAAAGCCCTAATATTTGACCCAAGTGGTTGTGAGAAACAGTTATTCCGCATTGTCATGAACCATGCTCCTAATGTACAAAAAAAGGGTATATCTCATGATCAGTTATTCCAGAAGGAAACAAAGCGTCGAGATGGCAGATCTCGTGATAACAACCCTAGGAAAACTAAAAAGATGACTCCTCTGGACTTTCCTTCAGCGAGATCAGGTAAAGAATTGAAGGGTTGTGTGCACATTTTCCTTGGTATCTACTCCCTCTGTTCCTAAATATAAGTCTTTTTAGAGATTCCAGTGCGGACTACATATGGAACAAAATGAGGGAATCTACACTGTAAAATATGTCTATATACATCCGTATGTAGTTTGTATTGAAATCCCTAGAAAGATTTATATTTAGAAATGGAGGGAGTATTCTGTAATTACTCACTGCTGTCTTGATGATCGGCATTGTGCATCTGAAGGTGTCACATCTCCAGACGACACCATGAATTCAGGTGGCCCTCCGGAAACTACCGAGCCTTGCTCTGTCCTAGCAACGGGGTGCAATCTAACTACAGCGCAGAAGGCACAAATCGACGCACTTGTGAAGAAAGTTAGGCCTGTAATTCCATTTTACATCACAGCCATGAACAAGACAAGTATGTCTGGATCTCTGGTACGTATGGAGTATCCTCTACAAATTCAGTGAGACTCCTGCAAAAATTGTTTTTTAATGCTCAGGATTCTCTTGTCTAAAATTTTGTTGGAATTTTTAAAATTATAGTAGCTCTCCGTAAATTATAATCTTCAATAATTTGAAAACCAGATGATTCATGCATCTCTAACAGGTTATCTGCAAGGATTATGCTGCCAAATACCTTCCACATGAAGACCAATTCATCACACTCTGCCATCCTCGTAAGAGCAACATATGGTTAGACAATTTTAAGGTTACCACTGATGGTTCAGGCATGCTTTCTGCTGGCTGGTCAAGCTTCGTTCTCCACAATGAGTTGCGGGAAAGTGATGTTTGTGTATTCGAAGTATCAAAAAGTGCTGGTGAAATGACAATGGTTGTTCATTCTCTTGAAGGAGGCCATCACCTACAAGGTGAGTATGGGACGCATTTTATACCTGCAACATATGACATGAAAAAACAACGCTCAGCATCACCAACTTAGAGATAAGAATGTACTCCCTCCGGTCCTTTTTACTCTGCATATTAGGTTTTTCTCAAGTCAATCTCATTCAACTTTGACCAAGTTTATGCAAAAAATTATTGACATTCACATAACAACACCAATATCATTAGATTCAGCTCGAAATATATTTTCATATTATATTTATTAGATATTATAGATGCTAATAATTTCTAACATAAACTTGGTCAAACTTAGGAAAGTTTGACTTTCGGCAAATCCAATGTGCAGAGTAAAAAGGACCGGAGGGAGTATAAGTCAGCTTAGAAATATACTCCTTTTTTTTAATAGCCAGCTAACGCATAAACCTGAGACAGCATGGAATCAAAACTGAGCTAGTGTCTCTGTACCGGATCATTTTGGAATGCCCATTTGTTTGTTTTTTCGCAGGGAAAGAGCCCGAATCTCAAAACAAGTGTGATTATCCGGTTAAGGGCAAGGCGATCAAGGAAGCTGAGAGTGACCATAAACATGCTGAGTCCAAGTCCAACTACTACTACTCAATGTATGCCAAGCGCCTGGCCAGCGAGGAGCTGGAGGAGATTTTCAGGTCAGCGTTGATCCAACAGGGCAATGT
>LR738716.1:26962474-26973085 GCA_902687465.1 Secale cereale | reverse complement strand
AAATTCAAGATTGTGCTTCTCCTTGCTGAGATGGCTGGCCACCGTCTTGATCCGGAACATCTTCATCTTCGTGAAGCGGTTGGAAGTCCGGCGCACGCCAATCAATCTTCGCCAAGGCACGGAAATATACTTCATCGTTGATAAGCTCAGCAGGATCAATATCAGGAGCAAAGGTGTGAGGACGAACCGGCGGAATTAAGTTTACGGTATCGTAAACCGGTCGCTCCACCCGCTCGTTCTGCAGGTTGTATCCTGGATGATATCGGGACAAGTCAGATTCCGCCGCGAGCTTGCTGGCGAGGGGACGCATCTCCTTGGTCAGAGCATAAAGGTCTTTTTCATTGAAGGCTGAACCGTCATCCTTGGTATCAGGAAATCCGGTTAACACCTCCTCCGGATCAAGGTCCGGGACCCAAGCTTTAGCCCTCGTAAGGGCCAGAAGAGCACCTCCTCGAGCTGCCGATTTCTTCACTTCTTCAAGACGAGCCGGTAGAATGGACAACTTATTCAAGGTATCTTGGATAGTTGAAGGAGCCGGTTTACCAAATGAAGTGGCACTGATAATCCTTTGCGTTCCAGAGTACAACTGTTCGACCAAGGTGTAGCAGGCTTTGAGTTTTTTCCGCAAGTCGTCCCCAAGATGGGAGACACGGCGCCCTACATACAACAATGATAGTTAAACCGGTACAAGGCACAGGTTACAAGATAAAGACAGGAGTTCAGATTACACTTACCAAAAATAGCAGAGGTCATCAAGTCAATTTGTCGCTTTAACCCGGTCAATTCCTCAGTAACCGGGTTAAGTGCTCCTTCAGCATCTTGAACCCGTTTTTCAAGATCTTTTTCTGGACTTCAAAAGTAGCCCGCTCCTCTTCAAAGTATTTCTTCAAGTCTTCAGCAGTCTTTAAACTCACTTGAAGTTCTTTTTTAGCCTTTGAGGCGGCCGACTCAGTTTCTGTAAGCCGGCTTCGAAGCTCGTTAATCTCCAGAGCATTCCGGTTCAACTCAGCCTGCAGACAAAGTTCAAAAACAAGAGGCGAAGTTTAGTTAAGTCTCAAGCACACAACCAAGTTGTCTACTTGACACTTGGGGGCTAATGGCAGTTGAAGCAGTACAGCAAAGACAATTTTAAGTTACAAGTCTCAAGCACACAAACCAGTTATTTGCTTGACACTTGGGGGCTAATGTATAATTGAAGTATTGACAACAACTTTTTCAAGTATCAACTACATAAGCAAGTTATCTACTTGATACTTGGGGGCTAATGTAAAGACCACCTGTTCAAATCTACAAAGTTCCGGATCACCTTCAATAAGCAGCTAAACCGGAACTTGGGGGCTGTTATGAGATAGTGATGCATCAAAGGAACAAAGTCAGAAGAGGAAGCTTACCTCATATTTTTCCCGCATTAAATTCACCAAGCTGGCTTCATAATCCCGACTGCTATGGAGCCGGTTCAGATACCCGGAATAAATGTCTTGTGCACTCATGTCAGAAAGGCTGGATATGTCAGTACTCCACTTACCCTTCTCCTGAGATAGTTTTTCTGCTTTAGCCGTGTGTTTGGCTAAAACAGTGGGTTCAGCCGGAGCAACATAAGCAGTGCCAGTAACCACAACATCAGGAGAAGTTGGTACATTGGGGGGAGTAACGATGTGAGCCGGATCAGGAGATGCCGGATTAACCTGAGGAGAATTAACCCGGGCCGGACTTGGTGGATTTTGCACGTCTTCTGTGATAGGATTTTCAAGAGCAGGGTCTTCAACAGGAGCTACAGGTTCACCTTCTGGAGGAACAACTGTTGACGGATTAATAACCGGATCATCCGCAGTAGGGTCAGCAACAGGCTTATTCGCCTTGGGCTTTTTGCTGGGTTTCGGTTTGCTGGAAAATATGCAAAATGAGTTAGCATTATGAAACAAAAAGGAGATTATAAACCGGAAAGGGTGAGGAGACTTACCCTGGGACGGTTTTCAAAGGAGGAAGCTGCGTGGCGGTTGATTCACCAGAGGAAGACAACGGAGTTTCCTGATAGTCAGGGTCAGACGGTTTAAGGGGTTTTCGGATAAGACCAGCCTTGGGATGAAGGAGGGTCGGAGAGAGTATCACCTCAGCACGACGTTTTCGAACCGGAGTTAAGGAGATTCCGGACGACTCCACCGCCAGGCCACTGTGGCGAGTGGTCCGGCGAAAGGCTTCGTGCTGTTGCTTCTTCAAAGTAAAGTTAGGGTCTAACTGAGCATAAGGATGAGAAAATTGATATTTCCTGACGGTCCGACGACTTTTTTGAGGAAGAGGTTCTGAATCAGAAGAAAGAAGTGTTACCTCAATTTTAGCCGGGTTATCATCTTCAGGCAAATCCTGTGGAAAGGTATCATTAAATACGATTACAAGTACATGAAGGCAAGAATGTAAACCGGATTAAAGCATACCTCGGAGTCCGGATCATCGTCCTCAGTGGGAGAACCGGCGTCGACGGCTGCTTTCCTCTTTTTGTTTGCGGGTGTTTTCCGGCGAGCCTGTTTGACGGTTTTATCCTGAGGCTTTCTCCTCCAGAAAGGATCATCAACCTAATTGAAAAAAGCAAGAGCAATTGAAAGACGGTTCAAAGGAGACGGTTTACAAATACAGGGCAAAGAGAAACTTACTTCAGGCAGCTTATTCTTCTTGAAGTACGGAGCCAAACCAACCTTAGCACAATCTGCTAAAGAGACATTGAGAATCTTTTTGGCTGACTCTACTACCTCCGATTCAGAAAGCTTATCCTTGGTAAACCTTTGAGGATCATCCGGTTTACCAGAATACTTGCACATCAACTTAGAACGCCGGCTCAGGGGGAGGATACTCCAAGATAGCCAACAGCGGAGCAAATCAGTACCGATCAGACCATTTGCTATAAAAGCTCTTAATTTGGAGAGCTGTGATGAAAACAGGGTCCGTTCAGCTGCGCTAAGCCGTGGTGGTAAGGGGTGATTCTCCGGAATACGGGTTTCGCGATAACCCGGCAAGGGATTTTCCCCCTCAGGAGAAGTGTCAACACAGTAAAACCAGGACTTGTTCCAATCCTTTGGATGAGAATGTAAAGCGGCGTGAGGAAAAACTGCGTCTCTCCTCTTCTGAATACTGACCCCACCAAGCTCTTGATGTGGTCCGCCGGTAAACTCAGTACGCCGGTTTAAATGAAAGAAATCCTGGAATAAGTCAACAGAAGGTTCTTCTTGCAGATACACTTCAGAAAACACTTGGAAATCACAAATGTTTGAAACGGAATTGGGTCCGATATCCTGTGGGTGCAGTTGGAAAGCGGCAAGAACATCCCGGAAAAACTTTGAACCGGGGGGAGAGAAACCTCGAGATATGTGATCCAAAAACACAATAACCTCCCCGGACCTAGGGGTAGGGGGGCACTCATTACCCGGAGCCCGCCACTTTAACTCAGACTGAGGTCCTAATGTGCCGATTTCAGACATCTTGATTAAGTCATCCTCAGTAATGACAGAAGGGACCCAATTGCAGGAGACATACTGCTTAGCCATAGTGATGAAAGAACAAAGTGCTGGAGAAGATAAAATATAGAAACAGATTATGAAAGTGCAGCAATCCGGAACTTATCTACGAAAGTTACGCAACGGTTTAAACTGAGGACTAATAGCGTGGTTAAACCGGCAATTATAAAACAAGTTATATCATTTCCGGTTTATGGCAGTTGAAGGGGAATGATTAAACCGTCACGTTTAAGTTACAGAGTTTCGCAGGAGCAGGGCATATCAACTTAAACCGGAACATACTTAGCGAAACTACCAAGGAGAAAAACAGGTTTTCAAAAGATTGCTAAGGGGGATAGATCTGAGCATGCTGAGGAAAAAGAAACTAATCTAAGAATATGCGAGGAGAAGCTACAAAGACCTTATACTAAACAGATGGATCTACAGGCCAGACAGGAATAACGAAGATTTGAAGCATTTACAGCAGGGTAAAAATGGAGAAGATCGAAAAAAACAAAATCGTTAGGGGTCACGGGCTCAAGATCTAACAAGATGAAGCTTTGCTAAAAGCTCTAATGGCGGAGGGATAAGAAGAAACCCTAGAGGTTATAGATCAATAAGTAAAGAGGACGAACATACCTGAGACAGCAAGAATCGACGGCGGAGATTTTTCTGGTCGAGCTCAGGGTGATGCAGCGGTCGGGTGAGGACTTGTGATCCAGCGGTCGTCGGCAGCGGTTCGAGCTCGGGCAGCGACGGAGGAGGAAGACGGAGGAAGAGGACAAAGCGAGAAGAAGGTAATGAATGAGGGGTGGCGGTATTTATAACCAGGAGTCAGATCTGAAACGACAGGTGCGAGAATCGAGGAGACAGAAAATCGGATAAAGATCCCGTGACGCCTCGATCTTCGGGATAACCCTTAAAATAAGCTACAATACAGCTCACGGCGTTAAATGCGGAGATGATGTCATTGTCAGTCTTTAATGATCTCGGAGGATGACGTCAGAGCCGGTTTACAAAAAGATGAAGATAAAAGAAGAAAATTATACAAGACAGAGAAGACTGATATGAACAAGTTCAAATCATTCTGGGGCCTAATGTCAGGGATATGACTAGCAGGTATAAACCGGCTATTGTAAACCGGCTTAGTTATATTATACTTGATTGTAATATTTTAGTAGAGATTACGGCCCGTGAGATTTCAAGGCCCATGTATAGAAGTGTGGTTTGTAAACCGCCAAGAGATGTAACTTGAAAGATAAGAAAGGAAAGACAGAGACCGAGGCGGACACAAGTATGAGCCGGCCTCGGGACTCTGTAAACCGGACCAGGCGTTACCTCTATATAAAGGGACAACTTGGACGGTTCAGGGACAAGCAACAATCAACCCGTCGAGACACAGGCAAAGCGAATCCGTTCCCTGTAAACCGACGCCCAAGCAATACCAAACCAACTAGACGTAGGCTTTTACCTTCTCCGAAGGGGCCGAACTAGTATAAATCCTTTGTGCCCTTTGTGTGCCATGAATCCTTTCAGGCTAACCCGTGCGATGGTTCCATCATCAAGTCCGTTAAACCGGACATCTGCCGTGTTATTTCCACGACAGTCCTCATGGACCTCGCTGCCGTCCCACTCGCTGGAGCGGTGAACCGGCGCTTCAACGGCCATGGCATGGGGCGGAGTCAAGCGATGTGGCGAGAGGGTTGGGCTAGCACGGGCTCCGACGGGAGCGGCAGGCGCGGCAGTGGTAGGAGCGCAGGGGGAGCAAGGAAGAAGAAGGAGATGGGGGCGCGTGTGCGTTACACCAGCCCCCTCCCGCGCCTACTTATAGGCCCGGGGCGACGAAGCCGAAGGGGCGGGGCACGGGATTGACGGCACCACGCCTCGCACGGCCCGCGCTTTTTGCGCTTTAACTGCGCGCATTTACTGCGCGTGGGAAGGGCAACCGACCACCTCGGCCGCAGCAGATCCACGCACGCGCCGAGGCCCTGTAGTGGTGGGCCCAAGCCTGCTGCAACGTCCTGTCACGCGTGTGGAATGGAAGGACGGCTCGGCAAGATGACGCTGCGTGGCATACGGCCAATGGGCGGCAGGCCCGCCCCACGGCCAGCCGGCCGTCCGGCCACCTTCCTTCTGACGATTCAAACCTGGCGACCGGCCGCTAACAGCCGGCCCCTCCAGAAGACGGACGGGAAGACCATCGCTCACCATACAGAGAGGGAAGCTGCTGAAGCCCCACAGTCCTGCTCATGACCGCACAGCTCCACCAGCTTCGGGGACTACTGTCGGAGATATTGATCACGGGTGTCTTCATCGACCACCCACGGCGTTTCAAGACTTTAAGTCCGCCTGCCATCCTTCGGCCGCCTGCGCATCAGGCCGCCTCCTAGGGCCGCCACGCCCCGGGAGCCGGCTGCTGACAGGCGGCGAGTCATCAACAGGCGGACTGCGGAACAGCCGGCCTCTGGCAGACGGCCTCATGCCTCCCCCTCGGAGTGTGTGCTGGGGATCCACGACAAGATTAGAGCATGGCTACAATTGAACCTGCCCCCCAAAATCCAAAGTAGCGTGGCTACAGTGTGAGTGTACCTCACGGACACTCCTTGATCGACGCGTCACTGTAGCCATGTTACCCGTGACCTCGCCTTGGTTAGAAGAAGCCACGATCCCACGACGCGGAGGCTGAGTGGCCTGCAGGCGACAGGCCCCACCCATCAGTGAGCCACCAAGGTGTGGCCGGCCTTTAGCCAGCGTCGTAGGGAACGGGTCGCCCTCAGTAGGCGACCTGACGTACCCTCGAAGTCTGGACTCCATCAAGATGACAAGATGGGGCATGGCAACAGTGTACGACCACTAGGCGGCGGTACTGTAGCCACGCTCCCCTCGATGACGCCTTCGTTAGCAGAAGGATGTCAACAGTAGAGCGCAGTCACGTTGGCCCACAGACGGCGGGCCCACAGGACGGACATGCCTCCGACAACCGGCGAGACCCACCAGGCGGCGGGACCCAGCAGCCGGCGCCCAGAGACGCTGACGGCAGGGGCTCGCACCCGGTCGGATTACCATTGTAGCCCTAGGGGGTAGGCCTATATAAACCCTCAGGGTCCTCCATGTAGAGGGGTTAGACATTGAGAGATACACAAAGATAGGGAAGAAACCCTAGCCACCACTCGCATTCCTAGAAGGAGAAGAGAGAGCTAGCCTTGCCCTTCTTCCTCCTCTAGACGACACAGCTTGAGGAGCAACCTTGTAGCTACCATATTGACGATAGTCATGACGCGGAGTCCCCGCAGAGCAGGACTAGGAGTGTTATCTCCACGGAGAGCCCCAAACCTGGGTAAGATTCGTAGGCATCCTAAGTTCCGCCTTATCCCACTTCCAGGGCACAGCGACGTACTCTTGACCCCATGCATGATAAGCCATCCTTTGGCATATGTCGCACCAAAACCCCGACACTCGTCATAAAGGGTTACGTTGATGCTAGCTTCGACACATGTCCGGATGAATCTAAGTCTCGGACCAGATGCGTATTTATATTGAATGGTGGAGCTGTCAGTTGGTGCAGTTCCAAGCAGAGCATCCTGGCGGGATCTATGTGTGAAGCGGAGTACATAGCTGCTTCGGAAGCATCGCTTGAAGGAGTATGGATGAAGGAGTTCATATGCGATCTGGGTGTAATACCCAGTGCATCGGGTCCAATGAAAATCTTTTGTGACAACACTGGAGCAATTGCCTTACCGAAGGAAATTAGGTTTCACAAGAGAACGAAACACATCAAGAGACGCTTCAACTCCATTCATGAAAAGGTCAAGGATGGAGGCATAGAAATTTGCAAAATACATATAGATCTGAATATGGAAGACCCGTTGACTAAACATGTTTCACGGGCAAAACATGATCAGCACTAAGACTCCATGGGTGTTAGATTCATTACAGTGTAATCTAGATTACCGACTCTAGTGCAAGTGGGAGACTGATGGAAATATGCCCGAGAGGCAATAATAATATTATTTTATATTTCCTTATTCATGATAAAGGTTTATTATCCATGCTAGAATTGTATTGACCGGAAACTTAAATACATGTGTGAGTACATATACAAATATCGTGTCCCTAGTGAGCCTCTACTAGACTAGCTCGTTGATCAAATATGGTTAAGGTTTCCTAACCATAGACATGAGTTGTCATTTGATAACGGGATCACATCATTAGGAGAATGATGTGATGGACAAGACCCAACCGTTAGCATAGCATATGATCGTTCAGTTTAACTGCTACTGTTTTCTTAATGTCATATACATATTTCTTCGACCAAGAGTTCATGCAACACCCAGATACTGGAGGAATACCTTATGTGCTATCAAACGTCACAACGTAACTGGGTGATAATAAAGATGCTCTACAGGTATCTCCAAAGGTGTTTGTTAGGTTGGCATGGATCGAGACTGAGATTTGTCACTCCGTGTGACAGAGACACAAGAAACTTGCAAGCAAAGTGAGTAAGGAGTTAGTTACAATATGATGTATTACGGAAAAAGTAAAGAGACTTGCCGATAACGAGATTGAACTAGGTATGCAGATACCGACGATTGAATCTCGGGCAAGTAACATACCAACAGACAAAGGGAACTATGTATGTTGTCATAAAGGTTCGACCGATAAAGATCTTCGTAGAATATGTAGGAACCAATATAGGCATCCAAGTCCCGCTATTGGTTATTGACCGGAGAGTCGTCTCAGTCATGTCTACATCATTCTTGAACCCGTAGGATCCGCACGCTTAACGTTCGTTGACGATATAGTATTATATAAGTTATGTATGTTGGTGAGAGAATGTTGTTCGGAGTTCTGGATCAGATCACGAACATGACGAGGAGCTCCGGAATAGTCCGGAGGCAAAGATTGATATATGGGATAATAGTGTTTGATCTCTAGAAGGGTTCCAGAATTCACCGGAAGGGTTTTGGATGTTTCTCGAAATGTTCGGGTACGAGAACATTTTATTTGGGCCAAGGGGTAAAGCACACGAGGCTTTTGGAAAGTGCAAAAGGAAGTTTCGTGGAGGCCAGGTGTCAGACGCCAGGGACCCTAGCGACTGGTCCTGGAGTCTGAGAACGACTCTTGCCTTGCGGGCTTAACCGACTTTGAGGAGGCTTTTTCTCCAAGATACGACCCCAGGGCTCAACATATAAATAGAGGGGCAGGGATAGCACCTGGAACACATAAAGATTCACCAAGCCGTGTGCCGGCAACCCCGTCCCCTCTAGTTTATCCTCCATCTAGTTTCCGTTGTGTTTGGCAAAGCCCTGCGGAGATTGTTCTTCACCACCACCATACCATGCCGTCGTTCTGCCGAAACTCATCTACTACTTCGCCCCTCTTGCTGGATCAAGAAGGCGAGGACATCATCGAGCTAAACGTGTGTTGAATGTGGAGGTGTCGTACATTCGGTACTTGATCGGGACGGGCCGTGAAGGTGTACGACTACATCAACCGCATTGATAAATGCTTCTGCTTAGCGATCTTCAAGGGTATGAAGATGTTCTCCCCTCCCGTAGCTATGCATCTCCATGGATAGATCTTGCGTGTGCATAGATTTTTTTTGTTTTCCATGCAACATTCCCCAACAACGACTAAATCAGCCGTGTTGATAAACGCTTCCGCTTAGCGATCTTCAAGGGTATGAAGATACTCTTCCGCTCTCGTAGCTATGCATCTCCATGGATAGATCTTGCGTGTGTGTAGATTTTTTTTGTTTTCCATGCAACGTTCCCCATCACTAACCGCCTAGGAGCCCAAGCTCCAAGAGTAACAAGTCAATAGGGAGGAAATGTTGCGGGAAACATGATTTGGTTTGATCAAAGTGTAGATCGGGTCTTGCTCTCCCAATCCCCAAAGTTTCAACAAGTTTGGGTGGAGGGATTGAGAGTAGTGAGCAAAATGAGGTGTAGCAATGGTGGAGTTGAACAAGACATTAGGGTTAGAGATGGGGAAGAAGAAGTGAGGGAATATATAGTGTTCTTTGGTTGGGTACTATTTCTGCCCGTTGGACACTGTGCGCATGGGCTAAGTCAGCCCCGTGCGCATGGGGTACTCAGGAACATTCGCAGGACCCCGTGCCCTCCAGGGTCCCCCGTGCGCATGGGGTACCCAGAGAGTTCCTGACTACCCCATGCGCACAGGGGTCAAAAGACCCCGTGCGCACGGGGTATCCAGAAACCTTCTGTTGCAAACTTTCTGGGTACCTCAGCTAGCACACTATGGAAAATATGGTGGTAGGAGTGGGAAGGCTGAGTGTGTAACTTTTGGCAATGGCATTCCCACACGACATACATCCACAAAGACCCCTCTTAATAGTGTGGTCTTTCCTACGACTCGAATCGAACCAATAATAAAACCTTCGAATCATCGGTAGACCACGCCTTTGATCTTTTTGAATTGGGTCCATCAAGAGCAATATGGAACCAATATCCTGAGATAAACTTTAACACCCGATATTAGTTCCACTAACCACATTGTCATCACACCAAAATATAATTTAAGTGTCATTTGCACTTTCACATACAGCTAGCTACGCCATTACAGAACAGCACCAAGTTTCACAAAAAACATCGAAAACATTTGGAAAGCAACATCATACACGGTAAATAGACAGATGAATCTCATCTAGGAAACTGCAGAAGTGAAAGGCGAATATTAAGCCTTCAGTGATGTTGAATGTCCTTGCAACTTTAGGCCAATGGCTATGGATAATTGTCCACCCAACCTTCGTCTTCTTGAGGAAGACTTCAATATTGTGCTATGGGTGTTAAATGAATACATTGCTCACCTCTTGACCATGCAGGTAGTTTGAGAAGTAATCATCCATGAACTTCTTTGGAAAGTACTGGGAGAAAATATGCATAAATAAATGTTATAAATTTTGAAATGGCACGGGGGGGAAAACAAGGTAAAAGAGTTAGTACCATCCTATAGTTGACTGGTGTCTTCTTCATTGTGCAAACAAAAATCTTGTTGTTATTCGTCGCAAGTTTCTTTATCCTAATAATCTTTCTGAGTTTCTTGACTTGACTGATATTCATGGACATCTCATTTCCCCATATGCAAAATGGGTCGAACGGTGGGT
>LR738716.1:26942374-26962374 GCA_902687465.1 Secale cereale | reverse complement strand
TTCAAGGAAACATACAAATTGCATACAACTGAGCCACAAAGAAATCCTGTTTCTAGATTGCCACAGAAAAAAAAACTGTTCTCCCATGTAATTCACACAAAAAAACATATAGTAAGAAGTTCACAAGTACCAGATAATTTTGTGCCCTTGAGCTTTTCAGCAACTTTCTTGGCATCGGCGTCAGCTTGTGCCTTTGAGATCCTTTCAGCTTGGCTGCCAGCGAATTTGGTCCTAAACGCCTCAACTTCTTCATCTTTCTGCATTATTTCAAGTTATGAGATATAAAATCAGGGCCAACTAACAAATTTCTTTTGTTTTAAATGCAAACACGCACCAGTTCCTTAAATAGAGGGACTGGCTTTCCTATTTTGTGTCCTGCTGATACAAAATCCCAGGGTCTTTTAGCCTTAGCAGTTTCTCCTTTATCATCACAGAATGACAGATCTTCATCTGGGGACATATTTAATTGTCGCAGCACCTTATTAAGAAAGAAACATAAGAGTGAGTTCAGGAAAGGGGGTCTATTAACAGAAACTGTGAAACATGAAAAAAAGGATTATACTTCTCTAGAAAAGGAAGGCATAAAAGGCTCCAGCAGACAGGCAAGGAGATAGACAACACCAACTGAAGTTTTCATTACGATGGCACAGGCTGCTGGATCTTCCTTATAAAGCCTCCAAAATTGGCTCTCCTGTAGTCAATTAGCAAGTCAAAGATATACCAGTGCTATTTAAAAACAGAAATGGAAACCAAGAAAAAGAAATATATTTACTTGCAAATATGCATTTCCATCACTAGAAATCGCCATTGCACTCTTAAGTCCTTGTTTCAATTTAACCTGTAGCAAAAGGAGTGAGCAGTCTGTTTCAAATCCTAGTAGCTGGCACAATGCAGGAAATTGTGCCATTTCACATGGTTCAAGTAAATGAATGACCTTCTCCATTGCTTCAAGATATTGTTCAACCCATTTATTAGTTTTTTCTGCAAATGTGTTGGTCAATGTATGTGACTCGGCATTAGGAGCATCAGGTATGATGGAGTCGTATCCAGCTCCTACCAGAAAAGAAGATCAAAAATCAACTTAAAGAAAGTGCCGAAGAAAGGGGATGACCGGATGAGGATATAGTATGGTAGCAAATCACGATAATCAAGATAAATTGTAAGAGAAAATACAGAAATCAACTGATAATACTTCTAGACAGTTAGATGGCAGGTGCAAGATTCTCCCATGACTAACCAGCTGGTTTTGCAACAAAGCTTAACACACGGTTGATGAAGTTTCCCAGGTTGTTCAGCAACTCGCTGTTCAATTTAGCTTGTAAATCAGCCCAAGTGAACAGTGTATCTGATACCTGAACACCAAAACAGAAGTCAAATTAAAATATTGCAATGAATGTCGTTAGCAGATATTTTAAATCCATTAAACAAAATGTCTATACAAACCTCAGGGCGGTTCATAAGCAAGTAGTATCGCCATACTTCAGACGGAATATTAGTAACCTTCGCATCATTGCCAAAGACACCAATACCATGACTCTTGGAAAATTTTCCTATAGATGTGAGGAATATTTAGCTATTATCAAGGGAATAAACACGCATAATGTGCCAATATTATATATGAATCTACTTCGGAGTAATTTGAATCAGGCCCATGCATAACAGTGTCTGGATCATGCTGGACCATATCTTAGTCCATATGCTGTTTAGCCAAACAAAAAGGATAAGAGATGCCCTAACGGCATAACCCGATGTCTTCAAACCATTCATCCAATTTCATGATAATACTCTGGTGGCAGGAGAACAAGAGAGCAGTCGTGAAGCATGACCCACTGCTTAATATCAAGCAACAATATACATACACAAACCTATACAGCTAGTCATTCTGGGCACTAGGAAAGAAAGAGAAGTGTTGAGTTTGAGAAAGGTGTCAACTACTTCTGCAGCATGAAGTGCATCACAAAGCACCACAGCTCCCAGTGCAAACATGGGCCAAGTACCTGGCAATATGCTCTGGTAAAAGAAACTGTGCTTCAGGAAGCCCAGGTCCAAGAGCCTCTGCAATTGCAGGGGAGTAAACGGAACATGTATTTCTATGGTGTAAACAAATGCAGCTGGATATGCTTGACTGATAAACCTCTTGAAAGTCAATAGTAATTTCAGCTCAGGTCAACAGGAAACCATCAACCAGATATGAATGACTAGCATGAACTGTGTGCACCAATCAAGCGTTAGGTTCAAACAAAAATGTGGAACGTACCTGCTTCATAGTTTAAATATTCAGTAACGCTTATGGTCTTCATCATTGTCCAGTTTTCACCAGTTCCCAGTAGTGTTGAAGGGAACATGACCTGAAAATTACATTTTAACAAATAAGTATTTCATGGAAAAGTACAAGCATTAAAAGAAAAGTCAGTATACACATATGCTATCCATACATTTCAATACAGCTCGCATAGACTGGCTTTTTAAAGGATATATTTTTTAATTTCTGAAAGCACTAATTACTTGAAACAAAAGCAAACATTTTCGAGCTATAACAGAAAATTAATGCCAGAATTGGCTAAAGCACATCAAGTACAACTGACCCTTAAATATGTTTGTGTGTTTGCAGCTTTTGCGTGATTTAACTATTAGTTATAAAATAAAACAATATTATAAAATAAAATATCCTTATAAAAATAATGTCGAAGAATCACAGTACTCGAATGAATAGAGGGTCAAATATTCAGCAAGAAATCATAATTTGCATTTTTCAGTCCTATTTTGTGGTGAAAACAAACCCACTGGCTGGGAGTACTATTGTCCTGATTTACCAGTTGAACAAAACTTAATCTACAAATAGATGCGCTAACATAGGTATGATTGGATGGTATCCAAAACTTACCCTACAAATTATTTGGTCACGGCCAAAATTTTGTTATTTTGTTGGATGGTTGACAACATTTTTGGCTTGCCGATGCCTCTTTGGTAACTCTAGTTCATCTTTCTTGCCATATTGGCCAACTCATGGACAAGCAAAAGCTCGACAAAAAAAAATTGGCTAGCGAAATGAAGCCAAATAACTACTAAATCCGTGCCAAAACAAGCTTGAATAACTAAAGAAGGTGTTCACCATGTCATAGGCATCATACCGTGTGAAATGGCACATTATCTTTACCCATGAACTGGAACAACTCTACATTATCAGGATCCTTCCACCACTTCTCCCAATCAGGCGTATATGATGCTGTGATAGATATGTACCCAATTGGTGCATCAAACCAGACATAGAACACCTGCAAACAATCATAAATGAGAAATAAAATAGATGCATAACAGCAGAATATCTGGATATCTGATATGCCCAAACCTTGTCTTTATACTTCTCATGTGGAACAGGAACTCCCCATTTAAGATCTCTGGTGATACAACGTTGCTTTAACCCTTCCTTCAACCATGCGTTTGTTGCTTGAATAGCATTTTGACTCCACATACCAGCTACTGAAGTGTTGTTAATATAGTTTACCAACTTATCACTCAATAGAGGAAGCTCCAAGAATAAGTGATCTGTGTCACGAATACGCGGAGAATTCTTACAGACCTAAAAACAGAAACAGAACAAGAAAGTTTATCATACGCAGTTTCACGAGGTGCACACCTCGGGTGCTCAGGTAAATCATAATGGTACGCTGAACACAACGAAATATATTACAATAAGTATTGTGCACGCATACCTTGCACTTTGGATCAATTAACTCGGTTGGGTTCAACAATTTGCTGCAGTTTTCACATTGATCGCCTCTTGCCGCTTCATAGTTACAGCCCTCGGTCGGACATTTCCCCTCCACGAGTCTATCGGCTAAGAATCGTTCACACGTGTCACAATAAAGCTGCAAAGAAGAAAGATATTATATAACAGAAACCGCATGCAGAGATGAATATATACAGGACCGGGCAAGGAGTTAGCTGTACCTGTTGCATGGTATTCTCCGTGAGCCATTTGTTTTCCATCAGTTTATGGAAAATTGCCTGGCAGACTTCTGTCTGTTCAGGAGCGGATGTCCGCCCAAACTTGTCAAACTTTATGTCAAACCACTTGTAAACCTCGTCGTGGATAACATGGTACCTGCATTTTCAGCCCGGAAAGCTTACTATGAATAAAATGATTTCATTATTCATATGAACTATCAAAAAATTACTAGCTAGGTGTGTAAGCATATCACAGGTTGATAACTGAAACTTGGTGTGTATGTGTGTGTACCACAATTCAAAGCAGTGTTGGATAGATTTCATAACGGTCAATTTCGGAATCCTGTAACAAACAAACCAAAATTTAACTAAAAATGCATCGAGAGGTGAAGGCTCTCTCACTTGTCGCAGATCTCCTTGGGCGAGCACTTCTCCTCCAAGGCCTTGGTCTCGGTGGCTGTACCGTACTCGTCGGTGCCGCATATGTAGATGGCGTTGTACCCTCGCAGCCGACAGTACCGCGCGAACACGTCGGCGCTGAGCACGCCTGCGGATGACGACCAAAATCGAAACCATCAGATAAACAAAAGGGCAGGGAACAGCGAGAGCTCGAGGCAACGAAATTGGGGGAGATAGCACAGCAGAAGGGGTGCTCACATCCGATGATGTTCCCCAGGTGCGGGACGTTGTTGACATAGGGCAACGCGCTGGTGATGAGTATGTTGCGGCGGCCGGGGATCGGAAGCTTCGGTGGCGGTGACGCCATGGGGAGGGACGAGAGGTTTATCCGTTTAGGGTTAGGAGACTTGGGGCGTGTTCGGTCTGCAACAGCAAGCAATCAAGCAAACAATCGTCAGATCTCCAGCAGCAAGCAACAGTCAAATAGCAGCCACAACGGCAGGCCTTCAGGTGGATCAACACCACGCAGCGGCGGCGGCGGCGGCACACAGCAGCTGGTTCAGAGACCATCACGGGCACAAACCCAGTAGGCGGCAGAGCAAGTCACCGCCGCTCCGCGCGCTGGTAACCCTAACCCTAGGTGGCCGGGGAGGGGAGCCGCAGAGATGGACTCACCTCCTGGCCGGGATGTCGCCGCCGCCGTCGAGAACCACCAGGGAGCGGGAGAGGGGGGCTCACCTTCTAGCTTTTCGTTGGGCAGCTTCGCTTCTCGCCCAGGTCGCTGGACAGGCCGCAATCCTTCTTTTCCTCTTTCATTTTTGGTCTCAGCCCATTCAGCTTTTATTTTTTGAGAATTATCAGCCCATTCAGCTTTTATTTTTTGAGAATTATCAGCCCATTCAGCTAGTGGAGCTTTGCAGCCTATGGGCCGTGGGAAGCCAGCTGGGAGAGGATGTGGACTTGGGCCTAGAGCCCGGTCGGTGTGGGGAGGATGCATCTCAAAGAAAACTCTATGTATTTTTTTCACAAGAAAAAATGTTTTATTTTCTTCTAGGATTTTCACACAAAACCTCAACATCTCTAACAATCTCAAGTGGTGAAATAGTATCTCTATTCGCAGGTTTGATAGTAACATTAATGTCTTCTATCTCAATATGTGCAATATCATTCATAATCTCTTGATATAAGATAAACAGAATAGCACTCACACTAGCACCCAAATCACATAAACCATGGTAGCAATGATATCCTATTTTAACAGAGACAACACGCATGCCAACAATAGGCTTATTCTTATCTTTAGTGTCGGCCTTAGCAATTCTAGTAGCTTCATCACAGAAGTAAATAGCATGCCCATCAATATTATCGACCAAGAATCTTAAACCATGCCAACATTAGGCTCAACTTTAATTTGTTCAGAGGATCTAGATGCTCTAATATTACTTTTGTTAACCATGGTTGAAACTTTATCATGTTCGTTTATCATAACAGAAAAGGGTTGTTTCTCAATATAAGTAGTAGGCACAACTGGATCAACACTGCCAATGATAGTTTCATGTTTAACTATAACGGGTTCCTCAATATTTTTTTTAATAGCGGGATGATACTTAAACTACTTCTCCTTAGGGAGATCAATATGAGTAGAAAATAATTCACAAAAGATGGCTACTATCTTAGAGTCAAGTTCATATTTAGTGCTAAACTTATGAAAAGCATCAGTATCCATAAAATATTTAACACAATCGTACTCAAGTTTTATACCTGACTCTTTATCTTTGTCGAGTTCCCAATCTTTAGAATTGCATTTAACTCTTTTTAGAAGATCTCATATTAATTCAATAGTTTTCTTCACAAAGGAACCGGTACAAGAAGAATCAACTATGGTTTGAGCATTACGAGAAAGCCGAGCATAAAAGTTATGTAAGATAATTTCCTTTGAGAGCTCATGATTGGGGCATGTGTACATCATGTACTTAAGCTTGAGCGGTGTTTTCTCCTCCACGAGGCCAAAATTATATATATAATTCCAATCCTGATGAACCAGATGCATAGGATAAAATTATGATGAAATTCTAATTTCAACCGGTTCCAATCAAGTTCCAATGTCATCACATAGCCTATACCATTGCAATGCCTTCCACCCCCACCCCACCCCACCCCACACACACACAAAGATAAAGGAAAAACATTATTCTTAACTCCATTTTCAGATAAACCTACACGCTTGAATAATCCACAAACTTCGTCCACATAGACTGGGTGCATATCAGGATGTATAGCTTCGTCTCCTACATAAGGATTAGCTAGCCGTTTCTCTATCGTACCCGAAGAATCTCATAATAAATATTTTCAGTAGTTGCAGTAGGTTGAGGAGGAACTCTTTGTGCTTTTGGTCGAGGTGAAGATACCCCTAACAAACCCCTCAAATGATTGCTTTCCATAGTAACAAGTGACAGTAAATTTCAGCATGTAATATAAATGTTTCCTTACCAAAGGCGCTTCACTCCCGGGCAAATGGCACCGGAAAAGAGTATTGATGACTCACAAGTATCGGGGATCAGTCATAGTCCTTTCGATAAGTAAGAGTGTCGAACCCAACGAGGAGCAGAAGGAAATGACAATCGGTTTTCAGTAAGGTATTTTCTCCAAGCATTGAAATTATCGGTAACAGATAGTTTGATAGGAAAGTAATATGTAACGGGCAACAAATAGTAACAGTAACAAAGGTGCAGTAAGGTAGCTCAATCCTTTTGTAGCAAAGGACATGACAGAACAGTCTCTTTTAATAAGCAAAGCGTTCTTGAGGACACACTGGAATTTCATCTAGTCACTTTCATCATGTTTGTTTGATTCACGTTCGTTACTTTGATAATTTGATATGTGGGTGGATCGGTGCTTGGGTGGTGTTCTTACTTGAACAAGCCTCCCACTTATGATTACCCCCTCTCACAAGCATCCGCAACTACGAAAATCTAACCATAGCATGAAACATATGGATTCAAATCAGTCCCTTACGAAATAGCGCATAAACTAAGATTTAAGCTTCTGTCACTCTAGCAACCCATCATCTAATTACTACTCCACAATGCCTTCCCTTAGTCCCAAAGATGGTAAACTTTATGTAGTCGACGTTCACATGACACCGCTAAAGGAAGCAACAACATACATATCATCAAAATATCAAACAAATACCAAATTCACATGATTACTTATGAAAAGACTTCTCCCATGTCCACAAGAACAAAAGTAACTACTCACAAGTCATATTCATGTTCAAGATCAGAGGGGTATTGAATATCATTAAGGACCTGAACATATGATCTTCCACCAAATAAACCAACTAGCATCAACTACAAGATGTAATCAACACTACTAGTAACCCATATGTACCAATCTGAGGTTTTGAGACAAAGATTAAATATAAGAGATGAACTAGGGTTTGAGATGAGATGGTGCTGGTGAAGATGTTGATGAAGATTGGTCCTCCCACAATGACAGGGTTGTTGGTGATGATCATGGCTTCGATTTCCCCCTCTCGGAGGGAAGTTTCCCCGACAGAATCTCTCCGTGTCAGAGCAAAAGTGCTCTGACACGTGCCCAACGTATCTATATTTTTTATTGTTTAATGCTATTATATTATCTACTTTGGATGTTTTATATTCATTAATATGCTATTTTATATCATTTTGGGACTAACCTATTAACCTAGTGCCAAGTGCCAGTTTCTATTTTTTTCCTTGTTTTTGTCTCTTACAGAAAATCAATAGCAAACGGAGACCAAACAAAACGAAACTTTTTGAGGATTTTTCTTGGCCCAGAAGATAACCACGAAGCTTTGGGAAGAGGTCAGGAGAGCCATGAGGTGGCCACAAGGCGCCAGGGCGCACCCCTATGGCTTGTGGGCCCCTCGTAGCTCCCCTAACCCTAATCTCAGCTCTATAAATACCCAAATATTCCCCCTACATTAGAGGGCATGCCAAAAATACTTTCTGCCACTGCAAGTTTCTGTCTTCATGAGATCCCATCTTGGGACCGATTCCGATACTCCACCGGAGGGGCATTAGATCATGGAGGGCTTCTACATCAACCTTGCTGCTCTACCAATGATTGTGAGTAGTTTACCACAGACATACGAGTCCATAGCTAGTAGCTAGATGGCTTCTTTTCTCTCTTTGATCTTCAATACAATGTTCCCCTCGATGTTCTTGGAGATCTATTCGATGTAATCTTCTTTTGCAGCGTGTTTGTTGAGATCCGATGAATTGTGGATTTATTATCATATTATCTATGAATATTATTTGAGTCTTCTCTGAACTCTTTTATCCATGGTTAAGATAAATTTGTATTTCTCTTCGATCTATCGATTTGGTTTGGCCAACTAGATTGGTTTTTCCTGCAATGGGAGAGGTGCTTTGTGATGGGTTCAATCTTGCGGTGTCCTCACCCAGTGACAGAAAGGGTAACGAGGCACGTATTGTATTGTTGCCATTAAGGATAAAAAGATGGGGTTTATATCATATTGCTTGAGTGTATCCCTCTACATCATGTCATCTTGCTTAAAGCGTTGCTCTGTTCTTATGAACTTAATACACTAGATGCAGGCAGGAGCCGGTCGATGTGTGGAGTAATAGTAGTAGATGCTTTTGGTCTACTTGTCACGGACGTGATGCCTATATTCATGATCATTGCCTGAGATATTGTCATAACTTTGCGCTTTTCTATCAATCTCTCAACAGTAATTTGTTTACCAATCGTATGCTTTAATTTGTGTTTACTTTATCTTACCTTTTACTTATAATTTAAATATATCTCTATTAGATCTCACTCTTGCTAGTGACCGTGAAGGGATTGACAACCCCTTTTTTTGTTGTGTGCAAGTGTTTGTTAGTTTGTGCAGGTGCATCTATTTGTGGACTTACTTGTGCCTCCTACTGGATTGATACCTTGGTTCTTAACCAAGGGAAATACTTATCTCTACTGTGTTGCATCACCCTTTCCTCTTCAATGGAAAAATCAACGCAAGCTCAAGAAGTAGCATGCTCCTGCCCAGGTTCCGCCTCGAGATGGCAACGCTTCGTCCCGAAAGTCCTCTCCTTATTTTTTCTAGGGAAAATGGGACTATATACCAGAAGATTGGCCATGGAGGATGGCCAGAGGCCCCACTAGCCACCAAGGCGCGCCCAGGGGGTGTCCGCGCCTTGGTGCCCAGTGGGCACCTGGTGGGCCCCTCTGGTACTTCTCTCTGAAATTTCAGCTCATTTGGAGATGTGTAGGCATCTTCAACGTAACTTTTTCAGGTCCAGAATTCCAGCTGCCGGCAATCGCCCTCTCCATGTTAATCTTGCAAATTAATACATAAATGGCATTAGAATGGCACCACAAATTATTATATTGATCAAAACATCATAAATAACAGTAGGAAAACATGATGCAAAATTGACGTATCAGCAGTTGCTGCTGTTTTCATTTCATACTCCGGGCGGTGGCCATGAGGCGCCGCCGAAAGCGCTCTTGCTCAAAGGGGTCCTTACGGACTATATAGTCCTCCGTACTGAGGCTTCTCGTCTTCCTCGAATTTAGGTTAGCAGTTGTCGTCAACCCCTTCAAAGAGGTCATCGGGGTCCAGGTCTTCGGGGATTCCTTCGGGGCTGGCGTGTCGCTCAGGGGAGGCTTGAAGCTCTTCTATTGGGTTGTCAGCCTCGTCGGCTGCTGCACCACCATTATCGGTGGTGGCATTGTTCCCACTGGGATCCCCATTGGTGCCTCTTCCACGCCTGTGCTGACATCTGGACGGGTTTCTAGGAGTATCAACCATGTACACATCGTAAGTAGATGTTATCGTCCACTTGCGGTGTTTACCAATGGTGATGAGTTTTCTGTAGGGCTATTAACATCTCCATCCATGTCAGTGGCCTTGTCATAGTCTAGCACGTCGGTTAAATCATCGACCATGGCGACTAGGTGGGTGGTGGGTGGGACGTAAATTTCCCAATATTCGGCTTTAAGTCTGGTCTTGTTGTAAACCAAGGTTGGACCCTCTCATATTGACTAGCTCTGGATATGGTCGAGCATCTTGTGTAGCTGAGATAGTTCCTCTGTGTTCATGGCCTCGCTGTAGGCAGGGCTAACTCGAAGTACCCCCGGCGTATAGCCTAGCACGTCATCAGCGTGGTGTGGATCCAAAGCCAACTCTGGCCCTGGCGCAAGAGCCGGTTCTAGATCCGATGTGATGTCCAAGGTGGGGGCTTGCTACCTCTTGAGCTTGCGTTGTATTCCCTCGAAGAGGAAAGGGAGATGCAGCACAGTAGCATAAGTATTTCCCTCAGTTTTTGAGAACCAAGGTATCAATCTAGTAGGAGACCACGCGTGAGTCCCTCGCACCTGCACAAACAAATAAGAACTTCACAGCCAACGCGATAAGGGGTTGTCAATCCCTTTACGGTCACTTACGAGAGTGAGATCTGATAGAGATGATAGTTGATATTTTTGGTTTAATAAAACTTCAAATAAAAGCGGTAAAAGTAAAGTAGATGTAGATTGATATGTTGAGAATAGACCGGGGGGCCATAGTTTTCTCTAGTGGCTTCTCTCATGATAGCGATATTCTACGACGGGTAAACAAATTACTATCGAGCAATTGATAGAAAAGCGAATAACTATGAGACTATCTAGGGTCTAGGCATGATCATTGTATATAGGCATCACGTCTGAGACAAGTAGACCGACTCCTGCCTGCATCTACTACTATTACTCCACACATCGACCGCTATCTAGCATGCATCTAATGTATTGAGTTCATAAGAACAGAGTAACGCCTTAAGCAAGATGACATGATGTAGAGGGATAAACTCAAGCAATATGATGAAAACCCCATCTTTTTATCCTCGATGGCAACAATACAATACATGCCTTGTTGCCCCTACTGTCACTGGGAAAGGACAACGCAAGATTGAACCCAAAGCCAAGCACTTCTCCCATTACAAGAACTATAGATCTAGTAGGCTAAACCAAACCAATAATTCGAAGAGACTTGCAAGGATATTATGAGCACACATAGAAAGTTCAGAGAAGAACCAAATATATTTCATAGATAACCTTGATCATAAACTCACAATTCATTGGATCTCGACAAACACACCGCAAAAAGAGATTACATCGAATAGATCTCCTCGAAGACCGAGGAGAACTTTGTATTGAGATCCAGAGAGAGAGAAGAAGCCATCTAGATACTAGCTATGGACCCGAAGGTCTGTGGTAAACTACTCACAACTCATGGTGAGGGCGACGATGATGATGATGAAGACCTCTGTGATGGACCCCCCTCCGGTGGAGCTTCGGAACAGGCTCCAAGATGGGATCTCCACGGGAACAGAAGCTACGGTGGTGGAATTAGGGTTTTCTCTCTGTATATGGAGTTTTTGGGGTACATGGACTTATATAGGAAGAAGGAGGGCACCGGTGGCCACACGAGGAGGCCTCGAGGCAGGGGGGCGCGCCCTGGGAAGGGGGGTGCGCCCCCACCCTTGAGGGCGACTCCTCGATCCTCTGACGTGGTTCTCAAGCTTCTTGGGGGTGATTTTCTCCAAAAATATCTCTCGCAAAGGTTTCATTTCGTTTGGACTCCGTTTGGTATTCCTTTTCTGCCAAACCCTGAAATAGGCAAAAAAAATAGCAATCTGGACTGGGCCTTTGGGTTAGTAGGTTAGTCCCAAAAATGATATAAAAGTGAATGATAAAGCCCATTAAACATCCACGACTTCATAAATAATAGCATGAAACAATAAAAAATTATAGATACGTTGGAGACGTATCAAGCATCCCCAAGCTTAATTCCTGCTCGTCCTCGAGTAGGTAATGATGAAGAAAGAATTTTTGATGTGTAATGCTAACCAATATAGTTTTTCAATGTATTCTCTTAATTGTGGCATGAATGTTTAGATCTGAAAGATTCAAGATAAAAGTCTATATTGACATAAGAAATAACAATACTTCAAGCAATACTAACAAAGCAATCATGTCTACTCAAAATACTATGGCTAAAGAAAGTTATCCCTACAAAATCATGTAGTGTTGGCTATACTCCCTCGTTATCACACAAAAATATTCATATCATGCACAACCCCGATTTCATCCAAGCATTTGTTTTCATACTCTATCTTTTCAAACCTTTCAACTTTCACGCAATACATGAGCGTGAGCCATGGATATAACACTATGGGTGGAATAGAGGTGGTTGTGGAGAAGACAAAAAGGAGGGAGATAGTCTCACATCGACTAGGCGTATCAACGGGCTATGGAGATGCCCATCAATAGATATCAATGTGAGTGACTAGGGATTGACATGCAACGGATGCACTAGAGCTAAATATGAATGAAAGCTCAAAAGAAGAAACTAGTGGGTGTGCATCCAACTTGCTTGCTCACGAAGACCTAGGGCATTTGAGGAAGCCCATCGTTGGAATATACAAGCCAACTTCTATGACAAAAATTCCCACTAGTATATGAAAGTGACTAAACATGAGACTCTCTACAATGAAGAACATGGTGCTACTTTGAAGCACAAGTGTGAAAAAAGATAGCAGCAATTGTCCCTTTTTCTTTCTTTTTTGGGGCCTTTTTTTCTTTGGCCTTTTTTTTTTTTTGCGGAGGGGCTTTATAGATTTAGCCTTTCCTCCCATGATACAATGCTCTAATAATGATGATCATCACACTTTTATTACAACACGAAATTACAACTCGATACTACAACAGCAAAGTATGACTCTATATGAATGCCTCCCGCGGTGTACCGGTATGTGCAATGGAACAAGAGTGAGATGTATGAAGTTATGCATGGTGGCCTTGCCACAAATACGATGTCAACTACATGATCATGCATGGCAATATGACAATATGATGCGTGTCATATAAACGGAACGGTGGAAAGTTGCACGGCAATATATCTCGAAATGGCTATGGAAATGCCATGACAGGTAGGTATGGTGGCTGTTTTGAGGAACAATATGGTGGCTGTTTTGAGGAAGGATATATAATGGGTTTATGGCACCGGCGAAAGTTGCGCGGTACAAGAGAGGCTAGCAACAGTGGAAGGGTGAGAGTGCGTATAATCCATGGACTCAACATTAGTCATAAGAACTCATATACTTATTGCAAAAATCTACGAGTCATAAAAACAAAGCAATCAACGCATGCTCCTAGGGGGGAGGTTGGTGGGAGTTAACCATCGCGCGCCCCCGACCTCCACACAAAAGTTGGCACTCTACAAATACCTCATGCTTTAACTTAGTCACACAACGGTTCACCATACATGCATGCTACGGGAATCACTAACCTTAACATAAGTATTTCTCAATTTCATAATAACTCCACTAGCATGACTCTAATATCACTATCCTCATGTCCCAAAATAATTATCAAGCATCCAACATCTCATTCTATTCAATGCACTTGATGTGATTTTTTTTACTACATTGACATTGGATGTTTATCATGTGAAGACTAGTTCTTTTTAGCCTAAACACATTACCATGTTGTTCTAATAGACTCTCAAATAGATATAAGTGAAGCATGAGAGTTCAACAATTTCTACAAAATATTATCACCACCGTGCTCTAAAGGATATAAGTGAAGTACTAGAGCAAAAACTATTCAACTCAAAAGATATAAGTGAAGCACATAGAGTGTCTAATAATTTCTAGGACATATTTAACTCCCTCAAATAGGTGTGTCCGGCAAGGATGATTGTGGAAAACTAACAAGCAAAGACTCAAATTATACAAGACGCTCCAAGCAAAACACATATCATGTTGCGAATAAAAATATAGCTCCAAGTATAGTTACCGATGGATGAAGACGAAAGAGGGGATGCCTTCCCGGGGCATCCCCAAGCTTAGGCTTTTTATTGTCTTGAATTTACTTGGGGTGCCATGGGCATCCCCAAGCTTAGGCCTTTGCTACTCCTTGTTCCATAGTCCATCAAAACAATACTCAAAACTTGAAAACTTCACAACACAAAACTTAGAAAAAAATCCCCGTGAGCTCCGTTAGTATAAGAAAGCAAACCACCACTCAAAGTTACATCAATGAATTCATTATTTGTTTATATATGTGTTAAACCTACTGTACTCCAACTTCTCTATGGTTCATATCCTCCAATATTACTCATAGATGCATCGGAATAAGCAAACAACACACGAAAAACAGAATCTGGCAAAGACAGAACAGTCTGTAGTAATCTGCATGGTTCGCCTACTTTTGGAACTTCAAAAAATTCAAACGAAATTTATAAATTTGCGCAATTTGTCTACCAATCAGCAGCAATAAGAATCAACTAAAAAGCACGCTCCAATAAAATCCCACGACTACTTTAGCGAGCGCTAACGATTCTATAGTAAGATCATATAAACTTCACACAAGTCTTCCCAAATGTTCTACTTGGCACAAACACTAAACAAAACATGAAACCACATCTAATCAGAGGCTAGATGCAATATTTATTCCCTAACAGCAAAAAAACAAAAAACAAAAATTGGGTTGCCTACCAACAAGCGCTATCGTTTTACGCCCCTAGCTAGGCTCGATACAAGATAGATCTAGGTATTGCCATCTTTGATCTTCACTCTTTTAATGGTGTCAAGCTAGAATCCAGGAGGTTCTTTATGTTTCCCTTCATATTCGGAAATCTTTAGATCTAAAGCATCCAACCACTTATTACAAATAGTAATCAACATATTCATGCGGTGGAGATTCCCACTAACACTTTTAAGAGGTTCGAGAGATTTTTGTAATATTTTTGTTACTTCGCAAATTTTCTCAAAAAATTGCGTCCCTTCCGAGGTTGAATTTGACTCTTTTTGGGGAGGTAGTATTCCCACTACTCCCTCTATAATTTCATGTGCGATACTAGGATCAATTTCGACAAAATTCCCTTTGGCAACACAATCCAAGAGCTGTCTATGAGACATATTCAATCCAACATAAAAATTGCGAAGCAAGATTCTAAAATTCACGTCCAAGGTGCACTTACGATAAGATTCCATCATCCTAAACCAAGCATCTTTTAAGTTTTCTCCTTGCCTTTGCTTGAAGTGAAGCACTTCAAACTAGGGAGACAAAGGAGCAGATAAGGGACTAGCCATAATGACAAGCAAGCACACAACAAGCGAACGATAAACACACGGCGGAAGAGGGGTAAATAAAACGGCAAGGGTGAATGGGGGAGAGGAAAACGAGAGGCAAAAATGTAATGCGAAGGATAAGGGTTTGTGATAGGTACTTGGTATATGACTTTTGCGTAAGCCTCCCTGGCAACGGCGCCATAAATTCTTCTTGCTACCTCTTGAGCTTGCGTTGTATTCCCTCGAAGAGGAAAGGGAGATGCAGCACAGTAGCGTAAGTATTTCCCTCAGTTTTTGAGAACCAAGGTATCAATACAGTAGGAGACCACGCGTGAGTCCCTCGCACCTGCACAAACAAAAAAGAACTTTGCAGCCAACGCAATAAGGGGTTGTCAATCCCTTTACGGTCACTTATGAGAGTGAGATCTGATAGAGATGATAGTTGATATTTTTAGTATTTTTGGTCTTAAAGAACAGCAAATAAAAGCAGTAAAAGTAAAGTAGATGTAGATTGATATGTTGAGAATAGACCCGGGGGCCATAGTTTTCTCTAGTGGCTTCTCTCATGATAGTGATATTCTACGGCGGGTAAACAAATTACTATCGAGCAATTGATAGATGAGACTATCTAGGCATGATCATTGTATATAGGCATCATGTCCGGGACAAGTAGACCGACTCCCGTCTGCATCTACTACTATTACTCCACACATCGACCGCTATCCAGCATGCATCTAGTGTATTGAGTTCATAAGAACAGAGTAACGCCTTAAGCAAGATGACATGATGTAGATGGATAAACTCAAGCAATATGATGAAAACCCCATCTTTTTATCCTCGATGGCAACAATACAATACGTGCCTTGCTGCCCCTACTGTCACTGGGAAAGGACACCGCATGATTGAACCCAAAGCCAAGCACTTCTTCCATTGCAAGAACTATAGATCTAGTAGGCCAAACCAAACCAATAATTCGAAGAGACTTGCAAGGATATTATGAGCACACATAAAAAGTTCAGAGAAGAACCAAATATCTTTCGTAGATAACCTTGATCATAAACTCACAATTCATCGGATCTCGACAAACACACCGCAAAAAGAGATTACATCGAATAGATCTCCTCGAAGACTGTCGTGGAATTGTCACGGCAGATGTCCTAGGGTAAGGACTTAGTCGTGAGGCCGCGCATCTATGTAGTAGCTTGAGAGGGATTGAGCGGAATCGAGAGACGCAACGCAAGACAAGGATTTAGACAGCTTCGGGCCCCGGGAAACATCATCCGGTAATAGCCCTACATGTTGTTTGAGGCTAGATCTCATTATGACCCTCATGGAGTCGCCGGGAAACCGGCTCTCCTTTAGTTGTGTCTAGCCCTCAAGAATATGGCGCCTCTAACTTGTGAGAACTTCTCTAACTTGTCCCCCTTTGGAGAGCCCTGCCCCTCCTTATATATGTTGAAGGGGCGGGTTACATGTGGAGTCCAACTCAGACTTTAACTTAAACTATTTTTGACTTCCTTTCCTGGGCTTCTTAACGTCTGCGGGTTTAACATTGTCTGCCGGGTTATGATTGACTTAACACCTGTCAGTGCTACCATCTGTCTTGACTCTCTGTCTTAACTCTCCGCCGGTTTACCATCCGCCGGATTATTAAGTCCCAGCCGGATTATAACTCCAGCCGGGTCATACCGCGGGGTATATCCCCGACATTAGCCCCTAGTTTAATTTGGATGTATCCATGTTAAACTAATCCTGAGCATCCTTAAATCCTTGTCATCTCCTTCTAGAAAATCCGGGTCAATAAGCCAACTTTATAATCAATTTGCTGACATTGGTTTGTCACAGAGAAATATTGTGAAAATAACTCCTTTGACTCAGCTCCCAATGCTTAACAAAAATATTGGTCTTTGAAATACTCATCCGATCTTCAGCCGGTTTAAGAATGTAGAACTTTGCCGGTTTAAAAATATTGATGGCACCGGATCATAACTGTTTGTTAACATCAAGCTTGAAAATATACCTCCTTTGTATGCATATCACTTGTAGCCCCCAAGTCTTTAAGAAGAGAACATAGTGATAGCTTAAGACTTGTTTCAATATAAACGTTGCAACCTTGAAGAAATCCAGATTGTTTATCCCAGTCACTAGTAAAAATTGAATATTCCACATATGTAGCCCCCAAGTGCCGGGTTGTCATGCTTGCAACAACCTGGGACTTGTAATTGCCTGATGCTCAAAAACTTCAACCAGTGTAGCCCCAAGGGCCGGGTCATTATGTAATAATGAGCAGGGACTTTGTATATACTTCATTGAAAATAGCATTATATAATATAACTCCCATCATGGGGCTTGAACCCACGTCCACAAGGTTAAGAGCTTTGTGATTTACTAATTGAGCAGTGGATACTTCAATATAATGGATTAATACTTGTGTACTTTGAATTGTTGACAGGAGCATTTGGTAGCCCCCAAGGGCCGGCTCAATATGATGTGATGAGTCGGGTCTTCAATAAGGTGAGCAAAAAACGACTTTGCATTAGCCCCCAAGTGTCATGGTGCATGCTTGCAACGACATGAGACTTGTATATTTGATGTAATCTCAATTTGAATAATGTAGTCCCCCAAGTGCCGGGTTGTAAGCCTGCAGCGACTCGGGACTATTCCTTTGCAGAATAAATCATACCCATTGATGAAATAATATCCATTGCGCTGAAGCGACTTTGAAAACCTCAATCATAATATTGGTATTTGATAACCATGATAAAAATCCAGCCATGTTGGCTATTAAAGATTTGAATAATATAATCCGGTTTGAAAACCGGTTCTAGTGATATTTGATCTCAACCAGGCCGGGTTAATAAACACCGGTCATTATTTTATCTCATACTGGCGACTTATAGTCGAAAACCAGGCCGGTTTAATAAAACACCGGTCATTATCTTATCTCATACTGGCGACTTATAGTCAAAAGCCATGCCGGTTTAATAAACACTGGTCATTATAACTGATCATGTACTGCCAATCTGTTTTTTGGCTCTTTGTCCGCTCATCATGAAGGCCGATCCGGGTTACAATGAACGCCGGTTTAACTCTCGTTGGTGTTCATGACCCAGACTTGTAGATACATGGGCAACTTCGTAGTTGTCTAGTCTCAGATTAATAGACGTGGCTAAAAACAAAATTTGTAAAATCACAGAAACAAAGCATTTTCAGCAAATAAGACCATGTAGTCGAGGCTTTTTGCGAGCTGTCAAGCTCCAAATTCGAGGCTTTTTGTGAGCTGCCAGGCTCAAATTCGAGGCTTTTTGCGAGCTGCCAGGCTCCAGGCTTTTTGTGAGCGGCCTTTAGGCTCTAGGCTTTTTGCGAGCTGCCAGGCTCCAGGCTTTTTGTGAGCGGCCTTTAGGCTCTAGGCTTTTTGTGAGCTGCCTTTAGGCTCTATATTTGACGTTTTCATCGATACTACCCAATGTTTCAAGACCTCTAAGGGATCTTGTCTTTAGGTGACCGACTCGATGATTGTCAATGGCTTTTTGCGAGCTGCCAGGCTCCATACTTGATGTTTTCATCGATACTACCCAATGTTTCAATACCTCTGAGCGATCTTATCTTTAGGTGATCAACTCGATGTTTTGTCAATGGTTTGTCCCTTGATGGATCAAGGGTGCCGGTTTAGGAGGCCATCGTAAGTTTTCAGAGAAACTCCCATGTGATACTCCTTTGGTGTGCTCGCCGGGTACCTATGTTTGAGTTGTGCTGTGCAACAAACCCTCTTTGGTCCCTTAATAAATAAATTGTCCTGCATATCAAAATATACGGATCAAAGTAACTGTTTTCTTGATGAAAACAATATATACCAAGAAAATGGATTTAGATGGATATCACCTGATGTGTTTGGACCTTATGATCCTCATCGGGGTCTGTTAGCCAACCCGGTATGTTGAATAGACCGGACCGCAGGGCGGACAGTAAAATGGTTGCAGCATCGGAAGCAGCACAGACACATGAGTAGGCTGCAGTGTTACAAGCTAGCGCAGACGAGCAAGCTGTCTTCTGCGTTGTAAATCGGTGCATGAACCGGCCGCGAGGGCAGACGGGCGAATCATCCGTGGCGTCGTAAGGCGGCGCGAACGGGCGAGTTCGTGCCATGTTGATGTAAATTAGGCCGTAAAGCGGCGATTTGCACATATATATTTATCATGGCATGGTCATCGCTCTCATGGTGAACAATTGTCTTGCATCAAAAAACATCGCAAGCCAAAGTAATTGTTCACACAAAAAATAAAAATAAAAATAATATGTCCTGTTAAGACAGACTAGATAGATATCACCTGATGTTTGCAGATGGCAAATGGCTTTGGATGACGAATGATCCTTTCACCGCAGCAGAGGCGGCGGCTTAAAGCTCTGCACCGGTCAGCTCAGACGTACATGACCCTCTTTTTTTAAGTAAGTCCAAAGTAACACATGGCAATTGGCATGCCGTGCTTAATAACCTTTTACAAAGGTCTACTAAAGATTGACTTGCCTCGCAAAACT
>LR738716.1:26928336-26942274 GCA_902687465.1 Secale cereale | reverse complement strand
TTTGAATTTGAACCTCTGGTTCAAACCAACTTCATTTAATTGTGTTGCTATTTGCACTAGCTCAATCAACAGCATATTGCCATATCATGATCATGCATCATATTGTCGCATTGCATTGATTGTGTTCTCTCTTGTTTGCCGGTGCTTGTCCCCCTTCAGTAGACGTGTTCCGACGATGTGATCGATGACACCGATGAAGACTCAATGTTATCTTCAGGAGTGCCAGGCAAGCAAACCCCATTGAGCATTCCGATACAATCCCACTCTCTCGCTCTTGCTCTCTTTTACTGCATTAGGACAACAACGCTTCAATTGTTACCTGATGCGGTAGTTGAACCCCTTTCCACCGCATGACCCGTCATTGCCACAGTAAATAGTTGAAACCCACTAGTATGGGTAGGAGTTGTTTCAGCCATGTTGTGTCTACTCATTGATGCTTTTTGGTTATGCCTGCTATTGCTTAGAGTTGTGTCAGGTCTGATTCATCGGGGATGAATTGGAATGTGATGAACATGTCCTACTGTGTGTGAGCTAAGTGTGTGAACATGATTTGGTAAAGGTAGCGATGAGAGGCCATGTAGGAGTACATGGTGGGTTGTCTCATTGCAGCCGTCCTCAGGAACTGAGTTCTGTGTTGGTTGATCCATGACCAGTTACTACCATGCATTGGGCCCGAAACCAATGGACCCTCTCGACTTATTAATCAACATGATCTCTGTACAGGAGTTGCAACTAGTTTCTGGTGTTTGTAGTTTACTGGAGGTCGTGCGCAGCGCTGACCCTCACGGTGGGCTGTGACGCGGCAGGTACGTGGCACTGTGTACCGATTGCCCGTTTGGTGATGCGGGAACCCTGTACACATCGTTTGGGGCCATGAGCGACACCCCGGCCGGATCTCCCCACGGATGGAACCCAAATAGGCGATAAACCTGGACGAGAGACTTGTGTGGTTAGTCAGGTCGTGGCCGACACCCTCGCTGGGCCTCCGCTTGAAGGTTGCCGAGTACATGTCATGTAAACGGCGGTAAGTGGTGAGAGCGTGTGTGAAGAAGTACACCCCTGCAGGGTTATATATGATCTATTCGAATAGCCGTGTCCGCGGAAATGGACTTCTGGGTTACCTATTACAGTTCATAGACAAGTGAAAGTGGATACTCTAAAACGCGCAAGATAAGCGTGAGTGCTATGGATGGCCTTCTCGTAGGGAGACGGGAGCGGATCCATAGTGGTGTATTGATTGGTGAATATGTGGACTCGTGTGCGCCACCTCAAAGAGTTACTTGTAGTCATAGTTTAGGATAGCCACCGAGTCAAAGCTGGCTTGCTGCAGTCAAACTCCACCACCCCTTTGTTGATACCGATGCATATGTAGTTAGTTCTGATGTAAGTCTTGCTGAGTACCTTTGTACTCACGTTTGCTTAATTTATGTTTTTGCAGAGAGACTTCAGTCTCGCTAGTGGTTCCGCATGGACTTCGACGTTTAGCTTGTTACCTCAGCTACGATCTTGTACCTTGGAAGGGTCTGGTAGATAGTCAGGCTTCTTAGCCTTTTTCATTTGTAGTTGTCTGTACCCAGACATGTTATGCTTCCGCTGCCTGTATGCTCTGTGTGTTGGGTCATGTGACCTCTGTCTGTAATAATGCTATGATGGCTCTTCTGGGCCTTATCTATATGAGTTGTTGAGTTGGGTTGTGATGCCATGTTGTACAGCACATACTTGCATGTTATGCGTACGTGTAATGTGTATTGCTATGTGTGGGATCCGACACCTAGTTGTTTACCTTTGGTAGCCTATCTTACAGGGAAATGTCTCCTAGTGCTTCCACCGAGCCTTGGTAGCTCGCTACTGCTCCGGAACACTTAGGCTGGCCGGCATGTGTCCTTCCTCGTTCCTGTGTCTGTCCCTTAGGGGAAATGTCACACGTTGTTCCTTTAAGTCCTTGTAGCTTGCTACGACTTGGGTTCATACGTTGATGACCGACACGTTCGTTGCTGGGTCATGTATGCTTGTCCCTGTAATTTAGTGCCACTTTTGGTTTATAACTGGTCATGTCGGCCCGGGTTCTCTGTCATATGGATGCTAGCGACACTATCATATACGTGTGCCAAAATGCGCAAACGGTCCCGGGCCAGGTAAGGTGGCACCCGTGGGGATACCGTGCGTGAGGCCGCAAAGTGATATGATGTGTTACAGGCTAGACCTGTGTGACTTAGGATCGGGGTCCTGACAGCTTTGGTATCAGAGCCTGACTGCCTGTAGGATTAGCAAGCCAAACTGGTCGAAGTTGTGTTTAGAAACTCTTTAGTTAGGTAAGGGAATTGTTTGTGGAAGGGAACGTAAGGCTCTTTTTACTCCTTTACCCCATGACCTTCTGATCTGAGTCACCTTCTTCTTTCTACGGGGATTAAGAACTAGGATTCTCACTCTATTTATCAGGATCACGTTATTGTGGATTCAACTCTCAGTTCAGTTTACTCTACTACTGTGTGTTCAATTGTTGGTCTCAGAACCTTGACAAGATAATGTTAAGTGGTTATGCTACCCTTTTGCTTGGATCTCAAAAGTATTTTCGAGCATTTGCAGCCGTTATGCTGTCCGAGTCATCCCAGGTCTCTAAACAATCTGATGCATTTGCAAATCATTCCTACATGTTCTTAATGTCCTTTTAGGCCAGATTAACCACACTAGACGGTGAGTTGTGGTACTCTGTTACCTCGACACATATGTTGGAGTTATTATTATGGCCCTAAGTATCTTAGAAGACCACCCAGTAATGCAGCAATACTTTGTATCCTCAGCGTGATGGTTCTGGTCGTCATTCTCAAAAGCATCCCGTGATACCATTTAGTTAGTAGGCATTATATTTCTGGGTTCTTGAACCCTGGATTCATTCTACTTACTTCATGTTGATAGTATTTGCTCGTTCCTTTAGGTTATTAGTAACCTTGTGATAGTCCTCCAGGTCTGTGGTATATCCTTCTTCCAAATACCATGAACCATCCTTGGCAGAAGTTCTTCTGAACCAAAAGATCACGACCTGAGTGCTCTTGAGTAGTACTCCATTCATATTGTGACTCTGCCAATTCTACTTTCTGCATGGGTTATCCGAAAGAAATATGTTGAACTCGTTCGACATGTTAATATATGCATCCACAACTCAGAAGTTATATGTTCCTTGAGTTGTCTCCTTTTAGTTGTATTATGACCCTCGTCCATCAGTTGATAGTCAGGAGTAGTCGTGCACTTGTGTTCATCGATGCCTTTTACTCTTGAGGTCTGCCAAGCCATTCTATTCTGGAATGACTAGGAGAAACAAACTCCAGTACCTTATCCACATCTAGGATTGGGTCAAAGAAGTTGTACTTCGCAGATGAAGAATGCTAATGCAGCTTCTAAATTGTTCTATCCTGGAGTATTACCATCTTTATGTCAAGAATGTCATGAGAATTGCACAACCTTCTATGAACTCTTGATACAGTGATACTTCTCGCCATTATCGATCATTCCTCGGTCTCCGTGTTATCGTAGCCAGAATACCGACAAGTGAATTGTGATGTGTGAAATCAATACCCCTAGCAATCTCGTTGCTTGGCGGTTAAAGGACAACAATTTCATTCTTAGTGTGTTGGTTACTAATTACCATTCTAAGATTGACGGTGCTACCTAGTCCATTCTTCTGGTGCACTCTTCGATCAATGAGTTAGGATTGTGTCAATCCCTCGCTCATTTGATCATATCGTCTTGCCCTGAAAAGCAAGATTGATCTCGAGCTTAGTAACGTATCGGTGGTCCGTGATTTCCGAACATCTTCTCGGAAGTATTCCCAGGTTGTTCCCTGACCGCTATGTTGAGTTCGTGATCAAGTTGGTTTCTTATAAACCACCCCTTCTCCAAGAATCTGTGTTGGATACCCTGAACTGGTTGGTTAAGCAAAAAAAATAAAAATAACTTGGAGAGTTGGAAGATAAAAGCTTGCCAGCTTAGTTCATCTCAAGAGGTATGTTTGCGTGTGTTGAAGATAGATGACATCTTCATCAATTGGTCCCTGTGATCAGTTGTTGGACCTATTGTCATATCAAAACTTTGATTTGAGTATGGGCTATCATCAAATCAAAACAGAACCAACGATGTTCATAATATTGTCTTACTCGTGGTTGATCCCTCGAGCATACACCATTACATCTATTGGTCTGACCAATACTATCACTTCTTCACATAATTATGGAATTCCATCTCCATGGAAACCTGGATGAATTGTTGTTGAGCCCATCAGCAATACTGCTACCTTCTCCATGATTTTGTAGGACATTAAGCTAGTGTTGGAAACTTTGTAAGCGTTGCCTTCGTGTTCCGTTCATGAGGTATATGTTGGATGAGAGAAGAAACTTTCCCTAATTCATGTGCATTAGGTGCACGTTGCCGCCATGGGTTCGAGAAACTTAGTTTTGCTTTCTTTGTAATCATCCCAAGTCAGTCATGCATACGTGCGAAGTATTCCATGGTCTGATAGACTGATCATCTTCATTCCATATGTATCCCTAGCACACCAAGCCACTGATTGATTTGTTCAAGGAGAAGAAGTTTCTTCTTAAGAGCTAGGCTTATGCAAGGACTTCAATATCCTCGTTGATGGTTCCCCAATCTGAACTTGGTAGTGTTTCATTGTAGGACTACTACGTGGCCATGCTTGTCCTGGACAACGTGTTCACATGTACATAGCAGAACCAGCTCATGTTTTGGAGCTTGCTATTGTAGTTCATTCTCGAGAATCTCGCCATGCCGTCTCGTCAATTTGTGTTGCAAACTTTTATTTTTTTTTCTTCCTGGACTCGATGAGTCTGGAATATCCTGACACCAACCAGAACTGAATCTCAGGCAGATATGATGGTTGGAGCATTTTCCAAGAACTATAATATTGGTCTCTTGATAACCGGTAAAGTGGATGTCGTGGCCAACACACCCAGCCGGAAGACCTATTGTTGTAGAATCTTGATTGAAGAAGCTGGCCACCTCCCCATAAGGATTTCGTAGGATTTACTCCCTAGTTGTTCCTTATGGATTTTTGTGCTACTGAAGTCCGACCTTTTATTTGACGTTCTAGGTACCAAACCATTATGATAAATGGGTTGTGCTAGCACATCAAGGAGAACATTAGAAGCGGAGTGCTAAATGTCTCTCGGTCGATCATCCAGATTTTGCCCCTTGGCTCCGCTAAGGTGAAATCTAGGAAAGTGTTATCTTCCTTTGCATCTGCATCGTCCATCGTTATTCATCATGGTAGTATGTGGTGTTGCCAGGATCCTTGGCACGGATATTGGTAAAACCTTGATGAATATGGGAATGCTCAAGTTCTTGAGAGCACACACAAACACTAGGTGTTATCACCGGCACTCACCGGGATTGCTCCCAGTGCTCTTGGTTATGCTATAACCCCTCAAGAGTAGATTTACTCTCTACTGTTGGGATTCTTCCCAGTTACCAGAATCATTCCCAGCATTTGCATTTTGTTCCCAGCTTGCACCGCCAATGTGCCAATTTTCCATGAATTGCCCTTCTCAACAACTGCTGTTCAGGATTATCTTCAAAAGTGGTCCTACCATAGGTTCCATCCATTTCCGATGATAAGCAAAATCATCTGTGGTGTTGTCTTCAACAAGGAAGTTCACATCATCCATTTTGGCCGAGAATGTCATTTCTTCGGACTCCGTCAAACGATCGATTGTGTTTGCCTTAGGTTGGTATAGGGAATTTCAATGATCTCTATATCAAAAGTAATTCTTTTTGCCACTTAAGGGAATAACTCTACGAGTCACCTTCTCTAAGGTGCCCCGTCTGGTGGTATCGATCACCATCTTCTTAGGTGTGGAATTATTGCCACTAGGTGAACCTTCATCGTTTGTTTCACTCCATCCCCCTGGAGGTGTACTCCGTGTCTCAACTCAAGAGTTGTTTCAACGTCTCACTCCATGGGTTGATCTTGAGTTGCTCGATCTTTCGGAAGATCAATGTTGTAGAGTTTCTCTCATCATCACCGTTTGGACGAAGATTTCGAAAGCAAGGAAGCCAGGATCAACATGAGGCAAGCAATCAACACTTATATAGAGGACACTTGGATCATGAAGTTTGTGTTAGTTAGTGTCCCCTCTGATATCTTATCTCACGTCCTGAATCTCGGGACGAGATTCTTGTTTAGTGGGGGTGAGTTGTCACATCCCCAGCTTCACCTTGCTTTAGGATAGCACCTGTCTGTTGCATCATGTTTATCTTCAAAGGAAAACCTGAAATGGGGATGCTCAAACCCTAGCACTAAATGAATTTAACTAGGGTCAAATTAAAATCCTTTTCAATGAACCTAAAATGCCCCTTGGAAAAGTTCATCATTTTTGGATTGATTAAAAACCCCTGCCAAAAATGTTGCACTTATTTCTAAGACCATTCTGGATTTTTGAATTAAATCATATCTTATTTGCATTTGGGCATTTAAATTTTATATATTATTTTAAATGCTCAAATAATCATAAACTAAAATGTTTACTGTTGGATTTATTCCCAACAGTAGCCATGCTTGGTTTCATGATTTATGAAAATGTTCTGGCATTTTTATTAAATCAAAACAAAAGTAAAAAAATAGAAAACAGAGAAAGAGGAAGCCCACCTGAGCCACCTACCTGTGCGGCCAGCACTGTAGCGGCCCAGCCCACCACCGCCGTCGTCCTCCTGGCGCCAGTCGGGCAGGCGTGTGGCCGGCGCGCGCGCACGGCCGTGCCTCCACGCCACCTGCCTGCCTGGCCCTCCCCTCGCCAGCGCGACGCCGCGGATGACCACCCCACTGCCGTCTGGATCGATCTGACCCCTCACTCGCCCCCTTCACCTCCTCTGTCTCTCTCCCCCGCGAGCGCCCGAACGCTGTCGTCGCCGCCGTCCTGAACCACCGCGGCCACCGTCCACCTCTCGCCCCTCCGATGAGCCCCAGAGCTCCGCCTCGTCGCCCTATACTCCTCCGCCGAGCCACGCGGCACCACACGTCTCCGAACGCCGTCTGCGCAGCCGTTCCCCTCGTCGGCCGCCGACGACCTCACCGTCGAATTCGCGGTGGCTGGTGCCTCCCCGAGCCCACTTCGACGACCTTTGCAACCGACGTGAGCCCCTCTTGCTCCTCCCCCTATTCCTCTACTCATGCACGTGCTGTAGCTCCAACCCCCACCGTGCCCGAGAACCCCTCGCCGCCGGCAATGTCGCCGCCGTGGCTATAGCCACTAGAGCATCCACCTGAGTGCACCACCGAGCTCCTAATGACCTCACGAACACGTAGCAGCCATCAGCTCACCTCCCCGTGCCCCGCAGCGCCTAACTCGACGGAGCCCGAACTCCGGCGCCGCCGCGAGCTCGTTTCCGACGAGCTCCGGCCACCCCAGCTCCTCCCACTTGTGGGGATGGATGCGGGAGAGCACGGGCTCCCTCCTGGTGCCCTCAGCGTGCTCAGCCGCAGCCTGCAGCGCCACGCCTGCGCAAGCCTGACCGCTGCCGCCGCTGGACCTCGTCGCCGGCCACTTTTCCGGCCACCCCAGGGCCAACTACCGCCACCACTCGACGCGGAAGAGTGCCCGCATCACGTTGATGCCTTCCGCCGGCCGTTTGGTCGTCGGTGGAGGATTTCCGAGCACTGCAGCCGTGTTTGGACTCGCCGGCGTCGAGCCGCCGGTAGGTTTGACCCCTTTGACCACGGCTGGACCCCACCCCCCCCCTTGTGTCCATGACATGTGGGGCCGGCCGTTGTTTAGTTTTAGTTTAGGTTTTAGTTAAGTAATAATCACTGTGCTTAGCTCTATGAGTCACTGACACGTGGGGCCAACCCCTGTTAAATTAGTTTAGTTAAAACTAAACTTAATTAGGCCCTGAGAGACTGACATGTGGGCCCAGGCCCCACCAACAGTTTAGTTAGTGTTAGTTTAAAAACTAACTAACCCTATTAGCTAGTGGGTCACTGACCAGTGGGCCCCACTAGTCAGGTTTGACCCAGGGCAGTCCTTTGACCCTACTGACGTCATGCTTACTCAATGCTGACGCAGTATCTATTTTCTGGAATTTTAAATAAATAATAAATGATTTATTTATTTTAGAAAATAGCCAAAACTTGTAAAAATCATATAAAATCAATTGTAGCTCAGATGAAAATAATTTATGTATGAAAAATGATCAGAAAAATCCAAGGAATCTGTGTATGGCATTTTCATGCATGTTTGAAGAAGTTAAACCTGCTGATCAGGTCAAATCAATTAAGTGGCATTTAAATAATCACATATGGAGTTTGAATTTGAACCTCTGGTTCAAACCAACTTCATTTAATTGTGTTGCTAGTTGCACTAGCTCAATCAACAGCATATTGCCATATCATGATCATGCATCATATTGTCGCATTGCATTGATTGTGTTCTCTCTTGTTTGTCGGTGCTTGTCCCCCCTTCAGTAGACGTGTTCCGACGATGTGATCGATGACACCGATGAAGACTCAATGTTATCTTCAGGAGTGCCAGGCAAGCAAACCCCATTGAGCATTCCGATACAATCCCACTCTCTCGCTCTTGCTCTCTTTTACTGCATTAGGACAACAACGCTTCAATTGTTACCTGCTGTGGTAGTTGAACCCCTTTCCACTGCATGACCCGTCGTTGCCACAGTAAATAGTTGAAACCCACTAGTATGAGTAGGAGTTGTTTGAGCCATGTTGTGCCTACTCATTGATGCTTTCTGGTTATGCCTGCTCTTGCTTAGAGTTGTGTCAGGTCTGATTCATCGGGGATGAATTGGAATGTGATGAACATGTCCTACTGTGTGTGACCTAAGTGTGTGAACACAATTTGGTAAAGGTAGCGATGAGAGGCCATGTAGGAGTACATGGTGGGTTGTCTCATTGCAGCCGTCCTCAGGAACTGAGTTCTGTGTTGGTTGATCCATGACCAGTTACTACCATGCATTGGGCCCGAAACCAATGGACCCTCTCGACTTATTAATCAACATGATCTTTGTCCAGGAGTTGCAACTAGTTTCTGGTGTTTGTAGTTTACTGGAGGTCGTGCGCAGCGCTGACCCTCAGGGTGGGCTGTGACGCGGCAGGTACGTGGCACGGTGAACCGATTGCCCGTTTGGTGATGCGGGAACCCTGTACACATCGTTTGGGGCCGTGAGCGACACCCCTGCCGGATCTCCCCACGGATGGAACCCAAATAGGCGATAAACCTGGACGAGAGACTTGTGTGGTTAGTCAGGTCGTGGCCGACACCCTCGCTGGGCCTCCGCTTGAAGGTTGCCGAGTACATGTCGTGTAAACGGCGGTAAGTGGTGAGAGCGTGTGTGAAGAAGTACACCCCTGCAGGGTTATATATGATCTATTCGAATAGCCGTGTCCGCGGAAATGGACTTCTGGGTTACCTATTACAGTTCATAGACAAGTGAAAGTGGATACTCTAAAACGCGCAAGATAAGCGTGAGTGCTATGGATGGCCTTCTCATAGGGAGACGGGAGCGGATCCATAGTGGTGTATTGATTGGTGAATATGTGGACTCGTGTGCGCCACCTCAAAGAGTTACTTGTAGTCGTAGTTTAGGATAGCCACCGAGTCAAAGCTGGCTTGCTGCAGTCAAACTCCACCACCCCTTTGTTGATACCGATGCATATGTAGTTAGTTCTGATGTAAGTCTTGCTGAGTACCTTTGTACTCACGTTTGCTTAATTTATGTTATTGCAGAGAGACTTCAGTCTCGCTAGTGGTTCCGCATGGACTTCGACGTTTAGCTTGTTACCTCAGCTACGATCTTGTACCTTGGAAGGGTCTGGTAGATAGTCAGGCTTCTTAGCCTTTTTCATTTGTAGTTGTCTGTACCCAGACATGTTATGCTTCCGTTGCCTGTATGCTCTGTGTGTTGGGTCATGTGACCTCTGTCTGTAATAATGCTATGATGGCTCTTCTGGGCCTTATCTATATGAGTTGTTGAGTTAGGTTGTGATGCCATGTTGTACAGCACATACTTGCATGTTATGCGTACGTGTAATTTGTATTGCTATGTGTGGGATCCGACACCTAGTTGTTTACCTTTGGTAGCCTATCTTACAGGGAAATGTCTCCTAGTGCTTCCACCGAGCCTTGGTAGCTCGCTACTGCTCCGGAACACTTAGGCTGGCCGGCATGTGTCCTTCTTCATTCCTGTGTCTGTCCCTTAGGGGAAATGTCACACATTGTTCCTTTAAGTCCTTGTAGCTTGCTACGACTTGGGTTTATACGTTGATGACCGACACGTTCGTTGCTGGGTCATGTATGCCTGTCCCTGTAATTTAGTGCCACTTTTGGTTTATAACTGGTCATGTCGGCCCGGGTTCTCTGTCATATGGATGCTAGCGACACTATCATATACGTGTGCCAAAATGCGCAAACGGTCCCGGGCCAGGTAAGGTGGCACCCGTGGGGATACCGTGCGTGAGGCCGCAAAGTGATATGATGTGTTACAGGCTAGACCTGTGTGACTTAGGATCGGGGTCCTGACACCAGGTTCAGGCCCTCTCGATCGAGGTAATACCCTACTTCCTGCTATATTAATATGGATGAATATGAATACAAGAGTTGATCTACCTCGAGATCGTAATGGCTAAACCCTAAAGTCTAGCCTATGAGGATATTGTGATGTTGATGATCCTCTCTACAAACTAAACCCTCGGGCTTATATACATGCCAGAGGGGACCTAGGGTTACAAGGGTGACTTGGGGAGGAAGTAATTGATACATCCGGACTCTACACTCGCCTTTCTACGTACATAGGTGTCCTGACCGAACACGGGGGAGAGTCTTCTGCTTCTTCTTTACGCGACCCATTAATACGGCCCAGCTTCAACGACCCGGATGCCTCAGGACCCCTGAATACAGGACTCCCTCAATAAGAATGGATAAATAGATCGTTCAAGAACACAAAATAATATATGCAAATAAAAAGTGCAGCAGTGTATTTTTGGGTTTTTAGAAAACTATATCTGAAAGCAAAAGTGATGAAAAATATTCGGAAAGCAATATGATAAAAGATAGACCCGGGGGCCACAAATTTCACTAGTGGCTTCTCTCGAGAAAATAGCATACGGTGGGTAAACAAATTACTGTTGGGCAATTGATAGAAGATCAAATAATTATGATGATATCCAAGGTAAAGATCATTATATAGGCATCACGTCCAAGATGAGTAGACCGAAACAATTGTACATCTACTACTATTACTCCACACATCGGCCGATATCCAACATGCATCTAGTGTATTGCGTTCATGGAGAAATGGAGTATTTCAATAAGAACGGTGACATGATGTAGACAAGACTATTGATGTAGGAATAGACCCCGTCTTGTTATCCTTAATAGCAACGATACATACGTGCCTCGCTACCCCTTCTGTCACTGGGTGAGGACACCGTAGGATCGAACCCATCACAAAGCACCTCTTCCCATGGCAAGAAAAATCAATCTAGTTAGCCTAACTAAACCAAAGATTCGAACAAGAATACAAGGCTATAAGTAATCATGCATATAAGACATTATAGAAGACTAAAATAATATTCATGGATATGAACTAATCATCAACTCGAAATTCATCGGATCCCAACAAACACACCGCAAAAAGTCATTACATCAAATAGATCTCCATGAGACCATTGTATTGAGAATCAAAAAGAGAGAGGAAGCCATCTAGCTACTGCCTACGGATCCATAGGTCTATGGTGGACTACTCACGCATCATCGGAGAGGCACCAATGAGGATGATGAACCCCTCCGTGATGGTGTTAGATTGGATCTCGTGGTTTTGTAACTTGCGGTGGTTGTAGTTGTGTTTCATCTGCTCCCCTAGGGTTTCTGGAATTTCTGAGGATTTATAGAGCGAAGAGGCGATGGAGGAGACCCCTATGGACCCCACAAACCATCAGGGCGCGCCAGGAGCCTTTGGCGCGCCCTGGTGTCTTGTGGGCCCCACGGGCCTCCCCTAGGTTCTTCCTTGGCTCCCAAGTTGTCTTCTGGTCCAAAAAAATCTCCAAAAAGTTTCATTGCGTTTGGAATCCGTTTGGTATTAATATTCTACGAAGTAAAAAATAAGCAAAAAAACAACAACTGGCACTTGTCACTATGTCAATAGGTTAGTCCCAAAAAATGATATAAATTTGCTATAAAATGATTGTAAAACATCCAAGAATGATAATATAATAGCATGGAACAATAGAAAATTATAGATATGTTGGATACGTATCAACGCACATGACAGAGATGGGGCGGCGGCCTGTGCGGGCCTTGCCAGTGCCCCCGGCCAGGTGGAAGACACCGACGTTGTCCTCCGTGACTAGCAGGTGGCGGTGATCCTCTAGCGACTCTGGCATGGCGAACGGGTAGCACATCTCATACATGATGTTCGCCGTGGGCCAGGAGTGTTTGTCGGACGGTGCCGTGAGGTGATGCACAAGGCTCGATGGCGAGCCCTCAAACTGCGGCGTGCACTCATAGAAGTAGCAGGACTTGTGCGCGCATCTGTACCTATGGTCCACCATCGAGTGGTAGTCTACGTACCTCTCGCAACTGAAACTATTGTAGACGCGAGGCACCTTGCAGGCATCGACCATGCCATCCATGAAACAGGAGTGGTTGTAGGGGACGTCGTACCCTACGCATTGAGCGCAGGAGTAGCACACGAAGCGGTAGATTGTGTACTACTAGTACACCCTCGTTTCTTTTTAGTTTGCATATAATTCCTAATGCCACATAGACACGTTCGCTGACTAGAAACACGGACTACGTAGTACAGTACCATTTTACAACTATAATAGTATCAATGTTAGTGGTCAACTGGTGCAAGTTCTAGCCCATAGTGTTTTAACCTTTTTTAGTAATGATATCTAGCGATTCTTCACCATGAGCCCAATCGTGGCGAATGCCCACATAGCCCTCAGATTTCCATCCGACGGTGGCCTTTTTTTAAGCCCATGGTATTTAACAAAGCTGCCACCCTTGCACATGTAACTGCGACGCGGGCATTTGCAACTGCCATGCTAGCGAATGTTTTGGGGATTGGTGTTAGTACCGATGGTGGTATCGTAGTTGTTCCATGCTCGGGCATTCAAGTTTGTAACTATTTACTATACTACTCTGGTAGAGCAGAATCCTACTCCACTATACTACTCGGGCATAGCAATAGGCACTGTAGTTTATTGTACTAGTACTGTGATCAGTCAAGTTGTCTGGCACCGATATGACCCTACGCAATTGGGATGTGTCTCGCAAGTAAAGCGACGTGTTGCTACTACATTGTCATCATCACCTATCCACTTCCTGCAGCACATATTCGTTTCTCCATCCTCGCCCGAACATAATCGTCCAATCTTCCCTCCTCGCTAGGCGCCTCCCCCTCTTCCGAAACCCAAGCACTAACAATGGCAGAACAGAGCAGCGTCTGCCAAAAGAGTGGCTAGAATTCGCTCCCCACAGAGGTAATCAAGCTCATTGTTTTGTGTGTGGACAATCTCAGTACCATGCCACTTTCCATGTGCTCATCGGGTTGTATCGTTTACTCAAAGCCCTCATGTCGGAGCTTTTTAAGCCAACTCTTTGCTTGCTGGTTGTAAAACCCCGTTGTAATGATGCTACAGTAACCCTTGGGGTTAAGATAATCATTTTACTAAAACAATGCTTAATCACTTTGGTCATTATCTCTTTGAAAATTTAGTCAAATTCAAACTCTAATGTTAAGTGAAATTCAAAATTTGCTCAAACATGAAAACTAAAATGTTCATCATGTGGCAAACATTCTTTTGTTAATATTGGTGGTGGGCCAACATTTTTGCAAAATGTTTGAAGTGTCCTAAACTAATTGAAACAGAAAAAGAAATAAGAAAACAGTAAAAAGGCAAATAGTACAGGA
>LR738716.1:26902174-26922174 GCA_902687465.1 Secale cereale | reverse complement strand
AGGTTCCCGGAGTCTACGACGACTGGGAGGAGTGTCGGAGACAGGTTCACCGTTTCAGCGGTAACAGTTACAAAGGGTACACCACTAGGGCGGAGGCGGAATCTAGATACGCGCGCTATCTAGCGGGAGAGAGGAGGGAGCGTTGGAGGAACCGGATGAAGACGAGTTTCATCGCGATGATGCTCATCGTGATGACCGCAGCTCTCTTTTATGTGATGGTAGTTTAGATGATCGATATCGACTTGTAATGTGAAGACAAACTCGCTACTCACGGTCTCGAGACTTGTAATGTTCTATCTTTGTTCGGTCTTTTGAATTCGGAGACTAATATGATGAATTGTATTCGGAGACTAATCTTCTATTGTATTCGATGAATCTGTTGTTGCTGTGTGGTGTTGTCTAAATTATGTCCAATAATATATTTTGTATCCTGTGAAAATATCAAAAAAGAAAAAAAATCCCTAATATTCATACTAGTGGCGCACCACCCAAGACTCTAATGGCGCACGGTATAAATGAAACTAATGACGCATCATCCTCTAGTGCGTCATTAGTATGCCAAAGCAAATGGGTACATATGGCCCCCTGGGAGGCATACTAATGGCGTACGATGGGCTATACTAATGGCGCACTGTGTGGTGCGCCATTAGTACACCAGATACTAATGGCGCACCAGGGGTGCGTCATTGGTATTTAATTCTAATGGTGTGGTGCTAGTGGCGCACCACTAGTGCGCCATTAGTAGGCAAAAGTGATGCGCCACTAGCATGCCTTTTCCTAGTAGTGCAGCGTGCGCGTCCGGGCCGGCGAGGTGGGCAGAAGCACCCACCGCTGCCCACGTGGGGGAGCAGCAGCCGACGGGGGCAAGGGACGACGTAGGGGAGGCGCGGATTGCGCAGGAGCTGCGGCTGCGGCGAGATGGAGAGCGAGGGCAGCTTCGAATCTGTAGCCTCGTTTCCGATGGTATGTTTAGCATCGTCGGTGGGTGTGTGGATGTGTGTCTCCGGCGGATCTGTTGTTCGTGGATTTGCTCGGATCTGTTCGTTGTTCGTCTACGCTACTCTTCATCGGCGACGCTTGATGTTTTGGTGCGCTGGTCCTATGGGGCCTTAGCATGACGACTTCACGGCTGTCTATTACAACAACTTTTGCCCGGCATCGGTGAGGGAGGGGCGATGACGGCGGCGTGTCTTCGGCTCGCTTCAGTGCTTAGTGCTTGTAGTCATCGTTAGGTGGTCTACAGATCTGAATGTAATTTTTATTATTTATGTTGTTCGTTGTACCGTTATGATATAGGAGTAAGATGAATAGATTGGATGTTTTAAAAAAAAAGATCCCGAGCTATCTAGTACTTGTCGTTTTGCTTGCAACGTAGACCTTGGTAGCTAGCTCTGCATTACTGCATTTGTGTGGCTGCGCGCGCCACCCATTCTGGGCATACGTACAAGACTACAGATGCCACATCTTTTTCGTGCTTCCAATCGGGCCACGTAGTCATGCATGGACACACGTAACGGTATATTCCATATGAGTGCGTATTTGTCTTCTACTCCCTCCGTTTCGAATTACTTGTCTCGGAAATGGATGTATCTAGAACTAAAATATGTCTAGATACATCCATTTCTGCGACAAGTAATTCTGAACGGAGGGAGTACCGTTTTGCTCACTGGTCATATGTGTACAGCACATGATGATGTATATGCCCGCATCTAACCTTTGCTAGCTGGTATGCATACATCTGACGACAAAAATATCGGAGCCATGCAAATCATGTGGTGCCCTTGTGAAGCAATTCTTAGACACTAATATCTGGATTATAGCACACCCAAAAAAAAATCTAAATTATACTCCCTTCCTTCCACAACATAGTGCATACAGATTTTTTTAAAAAGTCAAACTTTACGAACATTGGCCAAGTTTGTAGAGAAAAATATGTACATCTAAAATACCATATACATATCATTAGATACATCACAATAGGTATTTTTTTTATATTGTACATATTCGATATTGTAGATACAAATAGTTTTCTCTATAAATTTGGTCCATGTTTGTAAAAGTTGACTTTCTGAAAAATGGATATGCACTATATTATGAAACGGACAGAGTATCAATAAAAGAAAACGACCATTAAGAAAATATGCATATGTAGAACAGTTACTTTTAATAAATAAAACCATGTAAAACATAGGAATAGACAGAAGCCCTCAAGAATATCTTCACGAGATGAGCGTGTTATCGCTCGCTTAGTCGTCGTTGCATCCGTAGAGGAGAGAACAAAAATGATACTGTATGAGCAATAGTTGTGTCGTCCACGTAGACTTATAGAGGGTGACTCCTGATTCATGTCATCGCATTGATCACATGCTGCGTACGACATGCTCTGGGGAAGAAGACAAATTGGTGGGGGCCGTGCCCCAATCTATGACGTTGGTCGGGCTTGGGTCACCGCCGTGAGGCAACGACCTGGCCCACAATCATCCGTGGGTGAGAACAACCTGCACATTATTAAAAATCTACTTCCTCCGTCTCATAATGTAAGATGTTTTTTGAGACTAATTAGGACACTGAGGTCATTGGTGTTCATCACATCGGAAATTTCCACCGGACATTCCTTAGCCAGACTTGCCATTATTTTTCTTTTTTTTATAGCTTACCAAGCTGACTGTTTGGTGCCACACTTGCTATCTTTCTTAATTTAGATAGGTAGTGAGACACACCATTTGCATCACGTCTAATTTTCACGACCTTTGCATCTCTTTTCCACAATGATCTCACCGAGTGTCATTGTAGTCATGAGCTCATATGCACTTGCTATGAATAGTAAACTCTCAAAAAATAGAAAAAAATCAAATGATTCTGAATTTACTTCGCAACTAGCATTGATTTGTTTTCTAACTGTGTTTAAATTTTTGTGATAAAGTGTCATTTGTGAGTATGTGGGCTAAAAAAACAGTGCCCCAAAATGGTTTCAAAAATGGGTGTGATATAGTATATTGAAAAAAAAAAGAAAAACTGAAAAGAATTTTTTGTACGAATCTCAATGCAAGATCAATGAAATATAACATCGACTGAGACCTAAGGAAGTCTAGGTCGACCGAGACTTACCAAAACTATTAAAAAATTGTATTTTTGGGCATCGATTTTCCTTCTTTTCTTTGCTAAGATATCCGTGAGCATCATTTCACCACAAAACTTTGCATGCATGAGAAACGCTCATCAATGTTTATTGAAAAAGTTCAGAATTTTCAAATGTTTTTACAAAAAAATTATAGTTTACCGTTCAACCTGGTGCATGTGCACCGGGAGCAGAAGCTCTATGTCCGACATGACGAGGTCCTCATACACACAACCAAAAATATATTCCCTCCGTCCGGAAATATTTATCGGAGAAATGAATAAAAGGGGATGTATCTAGATGTATTTTTGTTCTAGATACGTTTCTTTTTGTCTATTTTAATGACAAGTATTTTTGGATGGAGGGAGTACCTTCGTACATTCAATCCTCTTTGTATTAGTCTAGCGAATGCTGGTAGTACGAAGTACGAACAAAGACAAACGGCGTAGAGAGAGCAGCAGCAGCAGCAAAGGAGATGAAGAAGGGAGCGTGAGAAAAGTCAGAGGTGGATGGGATACCATGTAGAGACGACCATACGCGAGAGTGGCGTTTTGGCGTATGGGACCGCACGCTCCTGATTTTAAAAATCAGTTTTGTTAAGTCTCAGTCGATGTTATATTTCTTTGATCTTGCATTAAGATTTGTACAATTTTATTTTCAGTTTTTTACTTTTTTCTTCCCATATACTACATCACTTGACTGAGACTTGGTGAAGTCTCAGTCGACTAAGACCTAGACATATTCTTTTAAAATATATTTAAAAAAATCCAAACAAAAAATTAGTGTGTACATCTCGATATTGTACATGCTCACAAAGTCGTTTTGTGATAAATGACAAGTTATGTGACACGTGTAGAAAAGACAAAATCCGATGTTAAAAAGTGCTTTTCACAAGACCTCCTTTTGTCTTTTCGACACAAGCCTTAAAAAATGTCGGCTTTCTACGAAACTTGACATGCACATGTATAATGTCAAGATGTATGCGCTGAATTTTTATATGAAATTTTTTCATACTTTGAAACATTTTTTCCGGAGCGCGCGCTCTCAGATGCCGGACCATTGGCTCTCTAAACTAACGAAGGGGCGGAGTAGCTTCCGACATGGTACTTGCCGATTGTACAAGAGAGTAGATACCATCATCTTTCATTTCCTCAGGTCAATCCTCCCTCCGTACCAACATCTTATATTTCGAAACAGATGCGATATTCCCCTCAAAAAAAAAAAACAGATGCGATATTATATAGTCGGACACATACACACGTTCTATAGACATATATCCATGTGTATTTTTGCACACTCGGACCATTATCTCATCACGATACAAAATTTTACTCCCTCCGTTCTTAAATATTTGTCTTTCTAGAGATTTCAACAAGTGACTACATACGAAGCAAAATGAGTGAATCTACATTCTAGAATATGTCTACATACATCCGTATGTTGTAACCATTTGAAATGTCTAGAAAGACAAATATTTAGGAACGGAGGGAGTATTTTAGAAGAGCTGACCACATAAGCCATGTGGTATACTATGTGTGTGTACAATTTTAACTTGGTACTCCCTTCGGTCATTTTTACTATGCATATAGGAATTGTCTGAGGTCAAACTTCATAAAGTTTGACCATATTTTATATGAAAAATATCAACATCTACAATGCTAAAGTTATACAATATGAAAATTTAAGTCACGGCGCATCTAATGATAATGATTTCATATTGTGATTGTTCGTATTTTTTTCTATGAAGTTGGTCAAACTTTACGAGGTTTGAATTCAAACAAATCTTATATGCAAACTAAAAAGGACCGGACTAAAACTAGTCTGACTAAAAATAGTCTTTTTAAGAGGCTAAAGTTCCAAGCACCCCTGACTAAAGAGGGGCTGAAACTAGTCTTGAGACTAAAATCTTTTAGTCATGGGTACCCCTACTAAAATGTGAATTAGTCCTCTCTCTTCTCATTTAACTCCTCTCCTTTAACACATGCAAGTTCTGGATTGGAGGATTTGGGAGATAATAAATGCTCATTAACTTGATTTTAGTCTATTTATTAGTATTTGGATCCAAAGCATGAGTGAGGCTAGCAAGTTTTAGTCTCACTACTTTTAGTCATGGGACTAAAACGTATCAAGCACCCTCTGAGTACTATAAGATACATGAGCTTACGGCCTACGTGCTACTACTACCACCACCACTATTACTCAGTAATTACTGTTGGAAATATGAGCAAATTACTACGAGATTTAATCCGAATAAACAGAAGATAAGTCATGACCGCAGCAACAGAGATTAAACTAATCATGTGAACTAGCATAGCAGATGAACAGATCACATCTAGGGCACATACTAGAAACATGAATTCTACCACGATCTCGAACAGGAAGGATAGAATCACATACGGTGCAGCGGGAGCAGCACCGCCAGCGTTGACGTTGTCGCCCATGTCGTCGAGGATGAGGTTGCCGAGGTCGGGGAAGAAGTCGTCGTTCGCGAAGTCGTCGCTGCCAGCAGTCGCGCGAGTGCGCTCCCCAAAAACCTGATCGCCCCTCTCCCGTACAGGATCACGAGAGGCGGGGTTCCGGAGGCCTGCTGTCCCTTCTTGCGGTGCACGCCGAAAGGAGGGATGGAGAAGACTTGCTTGGCGGCGCAATGATCTGGAACGGTGGTGAGAAACCATACGAAGCGGCAGCGGCTAGGGTAGACGTCTGCCGAACTATATAGTGCGGGCCGGGCCGGGTAGGTCGTGGGAATAAACCCCACGTCCGAGTCGTCACGATCCAAAAGAATCGGAAACGGTTCAGTAATTAACGCGTCCGTTAATTATTAATTAATGACTCATTAATTTTCCCGAGCAGCAAAAATATAGACAACGTGCATAGCTCTGTCCTCGGCTCGGCTCAATCCCGCAACCCGCGGCGCGTCGTGACGAGGCGAGGCGTGGCGTGGCGAGGCGAGCGAGGAGGAGGAGCGCGCGTGTAGGTCTCCTCTTCTCATGCTCATACAAGTGGTAGAAGAGCTCACCTTATAAAGAGGTGCAACTCTCCCTCAACTTATGAGGTGGGACTAAACTTTAGCCTCACTCACTCCACTCACATGTGTGCATGAATGGGCCAAGAGAATTTCAGAATTTTAGTTGGGCTTTGGGCCAAAGGCCTACTAGCAAAAATTCCAACAATCCCCCACAAAGTCTCATTGGCACATCTCATCATTTAGTTCCAAAACATTGTTTATATACCGGTGCTTAGTGGAGACTGTGAAGTTGAACTTCCACTTAGAGATTTATGCTACACTAGATCACAACTTGAATAGTGGACTATGCCTTGAACTACAAGTTTTCCGCGAGACTAGTTTCACACAAGTTCTTGACCGATACTTGGCTGCCGCAAGGCTTCCCCGCGGGTGGAGCGTATACGTCATACTCCAGGGCCTTTTCATGAATTTATTAGAGAACACCCAATTCTCACAGACTGCGACGTTAACAGTCAAATTCATATAGGTGTGTTCCTCAGAAGATGTTCTGCAGGACAACATCTCTGCTTACCCGAATAAGCCACTTGAAACACATTAAGATAAGTATCAACCTGCCATGCAGATCAGAAGAGTATTGCATCATCACGGAGTGGGATAATTAATATAGGGATACTCTCCTCCCAGCTGACCAACAGCTTGTCTCCCACTTCTACTTCACGGGATCTCCGATCACATAGAGTGGGTTACCACTATGGACAACTCATGCGGTGGGTCTCAAACCCATCTCCATCGATGCATTGTCTATCACATTACGTGATAGACCCTTTGTGAAGGGATCTGCCAAGTTTTTCGACGTTTGGATATAATCCAACGTAATAACTCCGGAGTTCCTCAATTTTCTGACAGATTTTAGTCTCCTCTTCACATGTCTTGAGGACTTCATATTGTCCTTCGAACTGTTTATCTTGACGATCACAGTTTGATTATCACAGTTCATCAGGATAGGGGGTATTGGTTTTTCAACCATAGGTAAGTCCATCAAGAGTTCACGAAGCCACTCTGCTTCAACAGTGGCAGTGTCCAATGATGTGAGTTCTGCTTCCATAGTTGACCTCGTTAAGATGGTCTGCTTGCAAGACTTCCAGGAAACAGCTCCACCACCAAGTGTAAAAACATAACCACGTGTGGCCTTTATCTCATCAGCATCAGAAATCCAGTTTGAGTCACTATAACCCTCCAGTACCCTTGGATACCCGGTGTAGTGAATTCCATAGCTCGCGGTGCCTTTCAAATAGCGCATAACTCTCTCAAGCGCATGCCAATGATCATCTCCCGGTTTTGACACAAACCGACTCAGCTTGCTCACAGCAAAAGAGATGTCAGGCCTCGTGGCACTGGCCAAATACATAAGCGAACCAATTATCTGAGAATACCTCAGTTGATCTCTAGCAATCCGTCGATTCTTTCGAAGCAACACACTAGCATTATATGGAGTTGGAGAAGGTGTGCAGTCGCTATACCCAAAACGACTCAAGACCTTTTCCACATAGTGAGACTGAAGCAGTGTGATCCCACCATTCTCATCTCTCAACAGCTTGATGTTTAAGATAACATCAGCTACTCCTAGATCCTTCATCTCAAAACAGTGAGATAAGAAATCCTTAACCTCCTTGATTAAATCAAGTTTGGTTCCAAAGATCAATATGTCGTCGACATACAGACAAAGAATAACTCCTTCGCCCCCACCATAGCGATAGTACACGCACTTGTCACCATCGTTTACTACAAAGCCGGCATCAGTTAATGTTCTTTCGAATTTCTCATGCCACTCCTTAGGAGCTTGTTTAAGGCCATATAAAGACTTTAATAACTTGGACACCTTTCCTTCCTGACCAGATACTACAAAACCATCTGGCTGATCCATGTAAATTTCCTCCTTCAACTCTCCATTGAGGAAAGCTGTCTTAACGTCCATTTGATGAACGAGAAGACCATGTGAGGCAGCCAGTGATAGTAGCACCCGTACTGTGGTCAGTCTAGCCACGGGTGAGTAAGTATCAAAGAAGTCTTCACCTTCTTTCTGGGTATAACCCTTGGCCACAAGCCGTGCCTTGTACTTTTCAATCGTACCATCAGGTCTAAGCTTCTTCTTGAACACCCACTTACATCCTACAGGTTTGCACCCATAAGGACGGTCAGTGATCTCCCAGGTACCATTAGCTAAGATGGAATCCATCTCGCTACGTACAGCTTCCTTCCAGTAGTCAGCATCAGGAGATGCATAGGCTTCTGAAATAGTCCTGGGTGTGTCATCCACTAGGTACACAATGAAATCATCACCAAAGGACTTTGCAGTCCTCTGTCTCTTACTCCTCACAGGAGTTCCATTGTCACCCTCAACAGGATTCTCAACGTGTTCCATCGCGATGGTGGGTTCAGGAATTACAGTGAATTCCTCACTAGATGGAGTAGGTATCTCCAGATTTGATGAACTCGACATATCCTTCATAGGAAATATGTCCTCAAAGAAAGTTGCATCATTTGACTCCATAATCGTACCAACATGCATGTCGAACACCTCAGATTTTATTATCAAAAATCTATAGCCGATGCTATGAAAAGCATAGCCCAGAAGAACACAATCCACGGTTTTTGGTCCAAGCTTGCGCTTCTTGGGAATTGGTATATTGACTTTCGCCAAACAACCCCAAGTACGTAGGTAAGAGAGTTTCAACCTTTTCCTTTCCCATTCCTCAAATGGAGTCATGGTCTTATGCTTTGTGGGAACCCGGTTTAGGACATGACACACAGTCATTAGTGCCTCCCCCCACCATTCCTTGGATAGACCCGAAGTGTCTAACATGGTGTTAACCATATCAGTTAGAGTTCGGTTCTTTCTTTCGGCTACCCCATTTGACTGGGGTGAGTAGGGAGGCGTCCTCTCATGGATTATACCATGTTCCGCACAAAACAGATCAAATTCATTGGAAAAATACTCTCCACCACGATCGGACCTAAGCCGTTTAATTTTTCGATCAAGTTGGTTCTCTGCCTCAGCTTTATAGTTTTTGAAGAAAGTCAAAGCCTCATCTTTTGATTTCAGAAGATACACATAACAATATCTAGTGGAGTCATCAATTAACGTCATGAAGTATCTCTTTCCACCTTTTGTCAACACGCCATTCATCTCACAAAGATCAGAATGTATAAGCTCTAGTGGCGCCAAGTCTCTTGCCTCTGCAGTCTTATGGGACTTGCGAGGTTGCTTAGCTTGCACACATACTTGGCACTTAGAGCTCTTGACAGTAGAGATTTTCGGAATTAAATCCATATTGGCTAGCCGCGTCATGCATCCAAAGTTAATATGACAAAGTCGTGAATGCCAAATATCAGACTCATTATTGTGGCAAACATTATTAATAACTTTAGTGCAAATATCTGACAAAGATAGGCGGAACAAGCCTCCGCACTCATAGCCTTTTCCAACAAATTGTCCACACTTAGAAATTACAACTTTATTGGATTCAAAAACCAACTTAAAACCATCTCGACATAAACGGGAACCGCTAACGAGATTTTTATTGATGGACGGCACATGATGAACGTTCTTCAGACGCACGGTCTTCCCCGAAGTAAACTTCAGATCGACCGTACCAACACCTCGAAAGATGGCATGTGACCCGTTCCCCATCAGCACGGGAGAAGTCCCAGTGACCTGGTAAGAAGAAAACATGGAGGCGTCAGCACAAACATGTACATTGGCACCGGTGTCAATTAACCAATCAGGGGATTGAAATACTGAAAGGATGGTAGGAAAAATACCGTACCCTGATTCCTTCATATCAGTATCACCGATGACAACATTAGCGGACTTGCCGCTCTTCTCATGTTCACGCTCCTCAAAGCGGTTAGGACACTTCGGAGCCCAGTGATTAGGATCACCGCAGACATGGCAAAGTCCCTTCCCCTTCTTATGAGAATTCTTCTTGAAGTTGGTAGAATGTGATGGCTTGTTCTTTGTATCAAACTTGCCTTTGCCCTGAGTTTTGTTCTTGTTGTTTTTGAACTTGTTGGGCTGGAAGTTCTTCTTCTGTACCATGTGGGCACTAGAACCTCCCTCAGCAACTCGAGCACGTGTGTCCTTTGCTCTCGCCTTCTCTTCAACATCAAGAGTACCAATGAGATCCGCAACGGAAAACTCCTGTCTCTTGTGTTTCAGGGAAGTAGCAAAATTGTTCCACGAAGGTGGAAGCTTGGCAATGATGCCCCCGGCAACAAATTTGTCCGGCAACACACACTTGAAGTACTCAAGTTCTTTTGCGAGCGACTGTATCTCATGAGCTTGCTGTACAACAGCGCGCTCATCAGTCATCTTGTAGTCATAGAATTGCTCCATGACGTACAACTCGCTGCCGGCGTCCGAGGCACCAAACTTGGCCTCGAGCGCAGCCCACATGTCCTTGCCATTATCAAACGACATATACGAATCCACAATTGAGTCATCAAGAACACTCAGAAGAGCACCTTTAAAGAGGGTATCGATCTTCTCAAAAGCTTCCAGCTGTGCCGGATTAAGATCGCCCTCAGGCTTGCCCTTGGTGGCGTCATAGCAGCCCATGGTCTGAAACCAGTAGACTGCTCTCGTGCGCCACCTCTTATATTGTGCCCCCTTAAAGGCAGGCGGCTTCAGATGTGCAGCAAAACCACTCGGAGTAAATTGCCTATAATCAGGTTTTTGGATTGTTGGAAATATGAGCAAATTACTACGAGATTTAATCCGAATAAACAGAAGATAAGTCATGACCGCAGCAACAGAGATTAAACTAATCATGTGAACTAGCATAGCAGATGAACAGATCACATCTAGGGCACATACTAGAAACATGAATTCTACCACGATCTCGAACAGGAAGGATAGAATCACATACGGTGCAGCGGGAGCAGCACCGCCAGCGTTGACGTTGTCGCCCATGTCGTCGAGGATGAGGTTGCCGAGGTCGGGGAAGAAGTCGTCGCTGGCAGCAGTCGCGCGAGTGCGCTCCCCAAAAACCTGATCGCCCCTCTCCCGTACAGGATCACGAGAGGCGGGGTTCCGGAGGCCTGCTGTCCCTTCTTGCGGTGCACGCCGAAAGGAGGGATGGAGAAGACTTGCTTGGCGGCGCAATGATCTGGAACGGTGGTGAGAAACCATACGAAGCGGCGGCGGCTAGGGTAGACGTCTGCCGAACTATATAGTGCGGGCCGGGCCGGGTAGGTCGTGGGAATAAACCCCACGTCCGAGTCGTCACGATCCAAAAGAATCGGAAACGGTTCAGTAATTAACGCGTCCGTTAATTATTAATTAATGACTCATTAATTTTCCCGAGCAGCAAAAATATAGACAACGTGCATAGCTCTGTCCTCGGCTCGGCTCAATCCCGCAACCCGCGGCGCGTCGTGACGAGGCGTGGCGTGGCGAGGCGAGCGAGGAGGAGGAGCGCGCGTGTAGGTCTCCTCTTCTCATGCTCATACAAGTGGTATAAGAGCTCACCTTATAAAGAGGTGCAACTCTCCCTCAACTTATGAGGTGGGACTAAACTTTAGCCTCACTCACTCCACTCACATGTGTGCATGAATGGGCCAAGAGAATTTCAGAATTTTAGTTGGGCTTTGGGCCAAAGGCCTACTAGCAAAAATTCCAACAATTACAGTTAAAACACGCCGCACTACTGTAATTAAGCACATAAACACATAAGTACTACCACCACTATTGACTACCACACGACCTCACGCGCGCTGCTGCTAGCTGGGCATGCATCTAGTTCAGAACTTCAGACCATAAGATCGATCGGTTCGATTCCATTGACGGTGCATGCACGTAGATCATCTCTGGTTTCTCCAGCCGTAACATCAAAAAACTACAAAGGTGGTGGTCAGTTAAACCCAACAAGTTGTACATGCGGCCGCGCCGACGCTCTCTCTGCATGCCCGGCAACTTGGAACATAGATATGATCCCGCGTACGTACGTTCATCTTCATCTGCTTAATCACATGTGGCTCGGCACGGTGGAACCGTTTGGGACGAGATGGCGACGGCGAGGAGCAAGCGCCCGCGGCTCGCCGGCACCTGAATGACGAGCACACGGCGCCAACGGCGGCAGCGGCGTGCCGTGGTGTGGACAAGAGTACACCGCCGGGAAAACCGGGTACTGAGGGAGCATCACCGGCGGCTGCCCGCCTACAGCAGGCAGCTGCATGCAGGACGGCGGCATCACCCCGAGCGGCATGAATGGCGTCCGTATGGCGTATCCGGCGGCCGACATCACCTGCATGCATCCGTGTCAGGCTGATTACTTCACGTAGATATATTATAAATAGGGATTTCGAAACTCTCAAGCAATCAACAACTAATAAAGAATAAGGCGAAGAGGCACATACCTGTATTTGATGCTGGAGTGATTTCACATACTTGATGACCTCCTCCAGCGTCGAGGCCTTGTCAGTCTGATGAAGAAAAAAATGTCATATACTCCATGCATGCACCTGCGCTCCATCTTAGTTTTGATTTAGGTCAAACATAATGTTAAAAGTTGCAACCATGGCACTCTCTAGTAGAAATATATAGAAATACAAATGGTGAAATGATTTGCCAAATTAGTGTGCAGAAGTAGCATAGTATACCTTGCTGCACCTGGGCGTCAGTTGCTGCAAAGTCCTCAGCTTGTCGTTGATCTTGTCTCGCCGCCTCTGCGTGCGTGCATGCATGTAAATTAAGCCCATCATATGTATACATCAGCAATGTACGTACGCATGCATGTGTATCCGATAGCTCCATACCTGCTCGGCTGCTTTTCCGGAACAAGACCTTCTTCGGCCGCTCCTCGACCGCCCACGTCGGCACTCGGCTGCACCATCCGCCGCAAGGCTGGTGGTCGGCGCGTCGGCGGAGGCGATACTGCGGTGCCCACCGGTGGCACAGCTGCTGCTGGGCTTGCTCATACCTCCCTCAGACTTGGACGTCATCGTGCCGGTCGCAGCGCCCCGAGGCTCCTGCTCGAAAACCTGGCAGAGCCACGACGCCATCTCGGCGTCGCTTGCCATCGATTTTCCAGAAGAGTTACCGGCGGCAAAGTACGTGGGCGGAGGAGACGACGGTGGCAGCGGCAGAGGAAGATGATCGACCATCGGAGGCTTTTCGTGGACGACGTCGACTGAGCTACCTGCGCCGCCGCCGCCGCCGTCCCGGCGCTGCAGCAGCTCGAGCAGCTCGTGGCTGCAAAGTTCCGCCATGAAAACATGCACACTCCGGGCGCCCCTGAACAATGAACAAAACCGGACGGCACTCACGTGAAGTAGTAGTCGTCGAGCGCGCGCAGGTTGTCGTGGTCGCGGCCGACTCCAGGGACACCCTGGTACCCCGGCACCTCGCCGTCCATCAGCTCCTCCCGATCCGGTGGCAAAAGCTTAATTATTAGCTAGAGGTTGACTTGGAGATCGATGAGCCAGCGACTGGGGACGCCGGGCCGAAGGGCGTATATATATAGCTTGACGTCCTAGGTTCCTAGCCATGAAGCTGCAGCAGCTAGCTAGGGCACACATGCACGCACGTACGTACACGTGGCGGAACTGTGGAGCGGAAGCAGCACAATCTTGAGCTCTTGGCGGCGTGCGGCGATGGCCGGCTACACGCTGGCATGCCTGTCCGCGTAAAACGGGCAGGGGAAGGCGGTTTGCTGCTCGACGGCGGCAGCGGTATTTCACCACCGCGCGCGGCGGCATGCAGGCATGGTGTGGTGGGCGTCGGCCGGCGGGAGCATCCGAATCGGTGGTCTCATTCGCTACATTTTGGTTTTTGTCGACTCGCGAGGGCGTGTGTGGCGGGGAAGACGGACACGCGTGCGGGGTTCTTCGGATCTGACGAGATACGCTATAGCATAGACCTAGACTTCTTGGCTAGGAGGGGATCATGCATGCATGGCTGTGCCGACGTGGACGAACGGATGCGCGATACGTTCGTGACTTTTTTTTTTAGCGAAATACGTTCGTGACTTAGGACCGAAGCAAAGCCGTGCATGGGTCGGTCGGTCGGTCGGTATCAGCCCGACCCACGGGCGACAGACAAAATGGCGGTATAGAAAAGGCCCAAGTGCGGAGACCACGGCGTACGGCACTATTTTTTTTTATAAACACCTTCTTTATTAATTGGCTACAATAGTAGCATCTGATACAATTAAGGGGATGATTGCCGACGGGGATCATCCATCCATACATCAGGTGTATTGAATCTACCTAGACTAGCTAGTTCGTGTGCTACCTTGTTATTCTCTCTAAAACAATGCTCATAAATAATATGACTGAAGTCTAAAGACATGAAGTAACAGTCATCAAAAATCGCACTGGCTACCGAAGCTGAGTAGCCTTCTTTGAGCGCTTCACCACGTCCACATTATCTGAATTCACCTCAACTTTGCTACATCCAGTTGTGCGAGCAAGATTTAGACCGAATCTGATTGCACTTGCCTCAGCAGTAAAAGCATCATAACAAAGTCCAATTTTTCCATTTGCTGCAGCTATAAACTTGCCCTTGTGGTCTCTAATGACAACACCTACTGAACCTTCAAGCAAGTCCTGATCAAAACTCGCATCCACATTTAGCTTGGCATACCCGGTCCTTGGTCTCATCCAACCCCCCAAATGAATTCTTGGCCGTGGTGAATTTGCTGCTATAAAGTTCTCTGCCAAGGAACGTACATCAAGGTTGATCTGTGGTGCCGTTTGTGGATCACCTCCATGTGTAATTTTCCTCCTTTCCCACCACAAGTACCAACAGCATGTAGCCACCGTTTCTCGCAATTTTGGCAATCCTAGCACATGGATATGATCGTCCGGTAGACTGAGAAGATAATCCAACAGAACCTCCCCGCATGTATTCATCGCCAATCCCCTCTGTATTACATCCCACACTCCAAGCAGTTTCCAAACCTGAATCGCAACTCCACATTCAAAAAGCAGGTGACAGATACTCTTCGGACCTTTGTTACATACGGGAAAATTTGGTTTGATCTTGATATGTCTATCAGCCAATATTGCACGGCATGGAACAACACTAAGAAGTGCTCTCCAAACAAAAAAAATTACCTTTGCTGGGCAGCTCAAGCTCCACACCGAATCCCATGTAGGTGTTGGCGAGGAAGAACTCGCTACACTTTGCAGATTGTGCCAGAACTTTGACTCCCAGATGGCGTGATATGCTGATCTTACGGTGAACCCACCTGTAAAACAGAAACTCCAAGCTAAAAAGTCTGTCATTTCATATATTGGTAGTGGAATTGCAAGAATTCTCTGAGCATCTACACTACAAAAAGTTTGGTTTATCAGCCCCGAATCCCAGTCACCTGACACTGGATCTATAAGCTCTGACACTCGAGAGAAGAGGTGATTCCCTCTAGCAGAGATTACTTTCCTTGTTGGAGATTGTGGGATCCAACTATCTTCCCAATTTTTTTTGTCCATGTGCCCATTCAAACCCAAGAACATCATACATGCCTTCTTCCAAATCACTAGTTAACGGTTATCCTTTGTATAAAGGTCATTCCCATTTTTCCAGGTGCTGAAAAATATCATATTGCATATGCGTAACTTGGCGTAATCCAGGAGTTTTCATATTTTATTTCATAGATTCATTTATTTAAAATATTTTATCTTTTAAATCGTGTGTCCAAATAACAAACCATTTTAACATTGAATTGTTCACGTCAAGATCTTCGAAACTGGATCACATGTTAATAGGTTTCCACGAACTTTTCTTACAGGAAAAAAAAACCCGAAATAGAACACTAGTAGAAAACAGGGCTTTGGTTCGGGCCTTGCGAGCCCATTAGTCCCAGTTCAGTCACGAACCGGGACCCATGGGTGCATACGTCCCGGTTCGTGCGGCGAGGGGGGCGGCCGGGCCTCGTTGGGCATCTGTCCCGGTTGGTCTAGGCCATTTGTCCCGGTTCCAGGCATGAACCGAGACCAATGGGCCTCGCTCCTGGCCCACACACATTGGTCCTGGTTCGTCACTAGAACTGGGACAAATGGTTGGCCTTTAGACCCGGTTCCTTTAACGAACCGGGACCAATTGTTTGCTTATATATACCCCACCGCCGGCGAGCCCACACTGCTCTGTTTTTTCTGGCCGGCGAGGGGAGTTGTGTGGTGCTCTAGCTAGCTCACCTCCCAGATATGCACATGAGGTGCTCGATGAAATGCCCGAGCCACACTAGTTTAGTTTTCTCCTCTCGAAGCTCCATTTTCTTCGAGATTTGGCTAGGTTGAGCGGTCCGTCGTACGTCCCGTTCCTGTCTTCACCGCCGTCGATCGCCCGCGCCGATCTCGTCGCCGGCACCACCGTGGTGAGCTATATATGCATGTACTTTGAATATAATTAATGTGATGATGAACTTATATTAATTTGATCACTTATGTATCCATGATGTTCTGTAATGGTTTTTGACACACTTAATTATATATAAATGCAAGCAGATGAACCGGCAATGGATGTACGGTGACATACGCACCTCAGAGTACATTAATGGCGTGCATAATTTTCTCGAAGTGGCTAAGGCAAACCAGAAGAATGGTTTTATGTGCTGTCCATGCACTATCTGTCGGAATACGAGGTCTTACTCCGACTCGAGCACCCTTCACACCCACCTGCTTTATAAGGGTTTCATGCCACACTATAATGTTTGGACCAAGCACGAAGAAATAGGGGTTATGATGGAAGACAACAAAGAAGAAGAGGACGATGACAACCATGTGCCCCCGGAATACGGTGATGCTGCAACGGGGGAAGCTGCTGAAGGTCAAGAGGAACCAGACGATGTTGTGCGCGACGATGATCTCCGCCGGGTCATTGTTGATGCAAGGAGACAGTGCGAAAGTGAAAAGGAGAAGTTGAAGTTTGATCGCATGTTGGAGGATTACAAAAAAGGGTTGTACCCCAATTGTGAAGATGGCAACATGAAGCTCGGTACCGTACTGGAATTGCTGTAGTGGAAGGCAGAGAATGGTGTCCCTGACAAAGGATTTGAGAAACTATTCAAAATATTGAAGAAGAAGCTTCCAAAGGATAACGAATTGCCCGACAGTACGTACGCATCAAAGAAGGTCGTATGCCCTCTAGGATTGGAGGTGCATAAAATACATGCATGCCCTAATGTCTACATCCTGTACCGCGGTGCGTACGAGCATTTGAACGCATGCCCGGTATGCGGTGCCTTGCGGTATAAGATCAGACGAGATGACCCTGGTGATGTTGATGGCGAGCGCCCTATGAAGAGGGTTCCTGCCAAGGTGATGTGGTATGCTCCTATAATACCACGGTTGAAACGTCTGTTCAGAAACAAAGAGCATGCCAAGTTGATGCGATGGCACGCAGAGGACCGTAAGAAAGACGGGAAGGTTAGAGCACCCGCTGACGGGTCGCAGTGGAGAAAAATCGAGAGAACGTACTGGGAGGAGTTTGCAGGTGACGCAAGGAACGTATGGTTTGGTTTAAGCGCGGATGGCATTAATCCTTTTGGGGAGCAGAGCAGGAATCACAGCACCTGGCCCGTGACTCTATGTATCTATAACCTTCCTCCTTGGTTGTGCATGAAGCGGAAGTTCATTATGATGCCAATATTCATCCATGACCCTAACCAACCCGGCAACGACATTGATGTGTACCTAAGGCCATTAGTTGAAGAACTTTTACAGGTGTGGAATGGACAAGGTGTACGTGCGTGGGATGAGGCCAACCAGGAGGAATTTGACCGACATGCGTTGCTGTTTATAACCATCAATGATTGGCCTGTTCTCAGTAACCGTTCAAGACAAACAAACAAGGGATACCACGCATGCACGCACTGTTTAGATGACACCCAAAGTATATACCTGGACAGATGCAGGAAGAATGTGTACCTGGGGCATCGTCGATTTCTTCCGACCAATCATCAATGTCGAAAGAAAGGCAAGCATTTCAAAGGCGAGGCAGATCACCGGAAGAAGCCCGCCATGCGTACCGGTGATCACGTACTTGCTATGGTCAATGATTTACAGGTAATCTTTGGAAAGGGTCCCGGCGGACTATCTGTTCCGAATGACGATGAGGGACGCGCACCCATGTGGAAGAAGAAATCTATATTTTGGGACCTACCCTACTGGAAATACCTAGAGGTCCGCTCTTCAATCGATGTGATGCACATGACGAAGAACCTTTGCGTGAACCTGCTAGGCTTCTTGGGAGTGTATGGGAAGACAAAAGATACACCGGAGGCACGGGAGGACCTGCAACGTTTGCACGAAAAAGACGGCCTGCCTCCAAAGCAGTATGAAGGTCCTGCCAGCTACGCTCTTACCAAAGAAGAGAAGGAAATCTTCTTTGCATGCCTGCTCAGTATGAAGGTCCCGTCTGGCTTCTCGTCGAATATAAAAGGGATAATAAATATGGCAGAGAAAAAGTTCCAGAACCTAAAGTCTCATGACTGCCACGTGATTATGACGCAACTGCTTCCGGTTGCACTGAGGGGGCTTCTACCGGAAAACATCTGATTAGCCATTGTGAAGCTATGTGCATTCCTGAATGCAATCTCTCAGAAGGTGATCGATCCAGAAATCATACCAAGGCTAAGGAGTGATGTGGCGCAATGTCTTGCTAGTTTCGAGCTGGTGTTCCCACCATCCTTCTTCAATATCATGACGCACGTCCTAGTTCATCTAGTCGACGAGATTGTCATTCTAGGCCCCGTATTTCTACACAATATGTTCCCCTTTGAGAGGTTCATGGGAGTCCTAAAGAAATATGTCTGTAACCGCGCTAGGCCAGAAGGAAGCATCTCCATGGGCCATCAAACAGAGGATGTCATTGGGTTTTGTGTTGACTTCATTCCTGGCCTTAAGAAGATTGGTCTCCCTAAATCGCGGTATGAGGGAAGACTAACTGGGAAAGGCACACTTGGAGGGGAGTCAATAATATGCAGGGGCGGGCATTCTTGGTCTGAAGCACACTACACAGTTCTATAGAACTCTACCCTGGTGACCCCGTATGTCGATGAACACAAGAACATTCTGTGCTCCAAACACCCGGAGCGGTGTGACGACTGGATTACATGTGAACACATCAAGACTTTCGGCAGTTGGTTGGAAACACGTCTTAGAGGTGGCAACACTGTTTGTGATGAGCTGTACTCGTTGTCCAGGGGACCATCTTCGACTGTATTGACTTACAAAGGATACGAGATAAATGGGAATACATTTTACACGATCGCCCAAGATAAAAAGAGCACCAACCAAAACAGCGGTGTCCGCTTTGATGCAGCAACTAATAAGGGAAAGGACACATATTATGGTTACATAGTGGACATATGGGAACTTGACTACGGACATGATTTTAAGATCCCTTTGTGTAAGTGCAAATGGGTCAATCTGTCAGGAGGCGGGGTACAGGTAGACCCAGATTACGGAATGACAACAGTGGATCTGAACAATCTTGGGTACACAGACGAATCGTTCGTCCTAGCCAATGATGTGGCGCAGGTTTTCTATGTGAAGGACATGTCTACAAGAACCAGAAAAAGAAAAGATATGGAAGCGAACACATCAAACGATGAACCAAAGCGCCACATAGTTCTTTCAAGAAAAAGAGACATCGTGGGAGTGGAGGACAAGACAGACATTTCCGAAGATTATGAAAAGTTTCATGAAATTCCCCCCTTCAAAGTCAAGGCTGACCCAAGCACCCTGATAAACGATGAAGATTATCCATGGTTACAGCGCAATAAGCAAAGGACACAAGCGAAGAAAAAGTGAAGACTTTTTCTCCACAACTATTGTGATGATGCCTTTAATCGAGAATATCACTTTGTAATTGTGCATTTTGAACATAGAAGTAGTATGTAGTTCAAATAA
>LR738716.1:26874928-26902074 GCA_902687465.1 Secale cereale | reverse complement strand
TTTTGACAAAGGTAAAACTAATCCAATAAGACCTCCCGGCGTGCCGACACCCTGATAGTAGCCGCGCGTATCTTGTCTCAGGCCACGTCCGGATGAGCGAAGCGTACTGGTGCCAAAATACCCCAAGTTGCCAAGGGGCGGACCCGCACTGTGCTCTAGTTTGCACCAACACTCATGAGGAGCACTGTCCCAGGGGGTGGATTAAGACCTCGGGCTTATAACTCCCTATGCAAGTTTTTTAGTTGTTAGGCAAATGTATAACCAAAGTTGGTCCTTGTTGAAAAAGCTTTAAACAGAGCGAATTATCAAGGGGGTCCCATAACCCCAACCGTGTTAGGAATGCAAAATCAAGGAACATAACACGGGCTTATCGGTTCCTAGGGTGGCATGAGTGGAACAAAACACCAAGCAAGAGGCTTAGCCTTCCACCCATTACAAATATATAGGTGAATTAGTTTAACACGTATTTATATATTGTGATATCCCAATAACAACTTCATCATGGAGCAACATCTTCAAAACTTCACCTGCAACTAACAACGCTATAAGAGGGGCTGAGCGATGTGTACTTAGCCAAACAACGGTTTGCTAGGAAGGCGGTTAGAGTGTTTCATGGCAACAATAGGAGGGCTGACAAATAGGAATAGGCATCGAGGAAATATCTAAAGAGCAAGACATCTAGCATAGGCAAAGATAGAAGTGATATCTGTGAATGGTCATCTTGCCTGCTGATTCAACGGAGGGATCGTAACCTTGCTCCTCAAACTCAGCCTCGGTAGTAACCTCGAACTCCGAATCAGCTCCCAGCTCTACCCAACACAAGAATACAACAACGGCACAATATCAAGCATGGTGCAATGCACAGTCAACATGATGCAAGTCATATCAAGGGATGCGAGTATGATGTGCGCATGCATTAGGATGATCTTGAGCCTAAGGAGAAGATGATGGAAATGGCCTCATCTTGGGAAACCAAGCAAGCCACTGGATAGAGGGGAAGATTTCGGTTGAAATTGATATAAAGATCACCGAAAACGGATGCACGGTTTGCAAATGACAAGCAAAACAAGATTCAAGCAAAACTGCAGATTACAACAACATGGCATCTTTGGAGCAAGAAATAATTATGCTACAGCACCCAAACACGGAGACAAAGGGCATGGATGTGAAATAGACATGATACTTAACAAGCATGAACTTAGGGCGCACCCAAAACCTTACTGGAACACAATTAAACAAGCATGGCAAGTTGCAAAAAAATTACAGAATTCTCAGACTTGGTGATAATTACAAGGCATGGCAGAAAATACAACGAGTAGGCATGTTTGCAAGCTTGTGCAACTCAACTCAAAGCATAGCCTGGCAAGTTCAGATAACCAACAGTAAGAAGACATATTTGAGAAGCTACTCAAAACAAGAACATGCTCATAGGAGGCATAGAACACTAGATACACTTGTGGAAAAACTGAACTTGTTGATAACATGCTGACAGATACATTTTTTAGTCACTTGGGAGCATAAAAACAACAAGTTACAGCAAGACATCATTCAAGCAAAAGGCATGGCAATAACATACATAACATGCTCTTCAAGAATAACCACATGGCTACTTCTACAACGTACTAGAACATGTCCCAAACACCATGGCAAAAGTGCAAAAGTTTATCCAGACTTAGCAAAATCTGGGCATGCTGTCAGAAACATCTTATAGCAACTTGAGGGCCTCATAACCACAAGCTACAACATGGCATCATGGCAAACAAGAGCATGGATAGCTAGAGCATAACATATACCTCAAGGAACACCCACTGGACAACTCTAAACATGCACAACAAAGACGGTGGCATCATGGATACATGGCATAAAAATTAACAGATTCACACTTAGCAGAAATTTAACAACATGATGACATGTTAACAAGCTTGTTGCACTCATCTCAAGACATATCATGGCATGAAAATGAATCTATCATGTAGAGCACATTCCAAAGAGCAAAACTAATGTTGACACCTAGCTCATATGACACATGGATTAATATACACAACTAAGACAAAACATCATCTCATAACAAGTGCAGACACTTATCATCCAAATGCACTTTTGCATAAGAGATAAACATGGCATAATGCATCATATCATGCAAGGAAATACATTCATCTTGAAGAGCATCACAAGACGAACATCTGGACATATCATTTACTCCATTCGGACCAACATGCACAAATTTACTAGCTCACGAACATGCCAACAAATTTACACAGACAACAACTGCTGAAATAGTTTCATCACGATGCACTCTTGCCACGAAGATTAAGTCAACTAGATGAACTCTAACATGCATGAAACTGATGCTAACATGTATAGCACGACGAGACGAACATATCGACATATCATACGCGCAAAACGGAGCACCGAGCACAAAGTTACCACATGGTGAAGGAGGCAACAAATTTAACGGATCCAGAGACTTAGTGGATTTTGACCCTCCGAAAAGTCAACTCGGGACAAGGAGAAGCGGGACGGAGGGATCCAGGACGCGGTGGCATTTGCACGAGATCCTGGTGGATCTCGTCCCGATCCGGCTGGATCCGGTACGCGGCGGCGGAGGAAGACGACGACAACCGCCGGAGTTGCGCCGGGGCCGGCCGTAGCAGCGAAGGGCGGCGCCGGCGGGAGCTTGGAAGCGCGGCGGCGGTGCAGCTCCGGCCCGGGAGCGGGGTTCGCAGAGCCGGCGGCGACGGCGGACGGTGCGACCGGTGGCGGGGCAGAGTGGAGGCGCGACGGAGCTTGGACGGCGGCGGAGGTTGGGCCGGCGTCGGGCGGCGGAGGAGCCAGCGCCGGGGCGGCGGATGGCGGAGTTCGCGTGGTGGGGGTGGCAGAGTTCGCGGGGCGGTGGCCGCCGGCCAGTAGGCCCGGGGCGGCCGAGAGCCTAGGCACGGCTGGAGGCGGCGCGTGGAAGATGAAGGGCGGCGGCGGCGGGGACACGCGGGCCGCGGGGGCCGGGGACGGGCCGAGCGGGCCCACAATGGCACGGTGGACGGCGGGTGGCGGAGCGCCATGTGGCAGGCGGTGATTCGTCCGGCGCGTCCGGGCGGACGTGTCTGGTCTGTCCTGGACGTGTCCGGCGGCGCGAGGAGGGAGGAGCTAGGGTTTGATCCATGATTTCGGGGATGGGGCTATTTATATAGATTCTGGGAGCTAGGAAGGTCCAAATGAGAAGCAGTTTTTGCCCACACGATCACGATCCGACGACCCAGAGGATGGGAGTGGTTGTGCTGGGTTGGTGGGCTGTTGTGGAGGGGGTCTTGGGCCAAAAGGAAGAGGAGCTTTCAGCCCACTAGGTTAACCGTTGGAGTATCAAACGATATCCAAACGCGACGAAACTTGATAGGCGGCCTACACGTACTAAAACAACAACGTACGACAAGCCTCACCTCATTCTAGGAACGTTTCACTGCCACATACGAAAGAAGGACTCGGGGGTGCCACGGGCACGTGTGTGAGTGTCGGAACTTGAAACGGACAACAGAAAGAGACGAGCATGATCGGGTGCAAGTGAAACACGAATGCAATGCAATGCACATGATGACATGACATGGATGATATGCACACACACGCACATGACAAACGAAGAAACCCGAAATGAAGAAGATCCCAGAATGGAATTGAAGAGTCAACATTGCATATATTGCCATAAATGGAAGGTATCACATATGGGGTTGTCACATCCCTAGTTAGCACTTGCATTAGGACTAGCTAGAGTGTGCATCATGTTTACTTATCAAAGAAACTTGAAATGGGAATGACAGAAACCCCAGCACCCCTCTTCTAACAACTAGGGTTTGATAAAATCTTTTCCAATGTACCCAAAATGCCCTTCAAAAATGTTCATCATTTCTGCCTTGGTCTCAAACCTTTGCCAAAAATGGTGCACAATTTTCTAGGACATCTAAGGTCTTTGGATTAAATCATATGTTATTTGAATTTGGGCATTTAAATGCTATAAAATATTTTAAATGCTCAAATAATCATAAACTATAATGTTCCATACTGTTCCTATTATATACAGTGGGCATGACAAGTTTTATGAGTTATAAAAATGTTCTGGCATTTTTATTAATTAAACAAAGTTGCAAAAGAAATGAAACAGAAAAGAAATAGGAAAAAAGAAAGAGAGAGAAAGAACTTACCTGAGCCCAGCACTATTGCAGGCCGGCCCAGCCCACCAGCCCCGTTTCTGTCGCCTTCCTCCTCGCGCCAGAAGGCAACGCGCGTGGCCACCGCGCGCCGGCACGCGCCCGGCCACCTCCACCCTGCTTGACTGCATCCCCGACGCTGGACGTCTCCTTGCATCTCCACGCAGCTGCCCCGACCCCTCTCTCACTTCCCCTCGTCCTCATCGCCTTCCCCTGGCTCTCTCCCTCTCACCACCGAGCCGCCCGTCGCCGCCGCTCGCCGTTGCCGCACCTAGAGCCTCCCCCTCGTCCCATGACCGTGTCCAGAAGGTTCGCCGCGACGCCCTCTTCCTCCTCGCTGAGCCACGGATCGTCGGGAGCCCTGCAACGCCTTCACGCGTCGTCCCCAACCTCGGATCGCCGGAGCACCTCGCCGTCGATTAAGGAGCTGCAGAGCATCCCCGACCTCTCCGTCGAGCTCGCTAGCACCGCTGTGAGCCCTTACGCCAAATCCCTCCTTCCTTTGCTTCGTTTGCGCCGTGTAGCTGCTGCTCCGCAGATCACCGAAACCCGCCGCCGCCGTGCTTGCCGCCGGTGATGCTCCGGTGACCATTTGGTCACGGACACCCGTCCATCTCGCTCGCCGCAGCACGTAGATGAGCTAGGTGCCACGCACGCATCGCCTAGGCCACTGCAGCCGCATCTCCACACACGCGCGAACGTCGGCCGCCGCTGTCGAGCTCGTTTCCGTCGCCTCCGGCCACCACAGGCCCGGCGACCACCACCATTCGACACGCAACGACGAGGGCTCTCCAACGTGCCCAACCGCAACTCGAACCATGCCCTGTAGACGTTTTCCGAAGCTCGCCGCCGTGTTCCGCCTCGCGGGCGTCACTTCACCGGCGAGTTTGACTCGTTTGACCGGGGGGTTGACCACCCCTGGGTCACTGACGTGTGGGCCACCCCTCCCCTAATTAGCTAGTTTAATTAAGTAAACACTAATTAAATCAGTTAGTTAGTTTAGTCACTGACCCGTGGGCCCAGACCCCACTGACAGCTATTTAGTCTTTAGTTTAACACTAATTAACTTTGTTAATTAGCTATGACACTGACATGCCGGGCCCACATGTCATGTTTGACTGGACCAGCGCCCTGTTGACTGGCTGACGTCAGCATGATGTCATGCTGATGCAGTAAAGGATTTTCTGGGATTTTTAGATTTAAAAATAATTCAGGAAATTCCAGAAAATGCCTAAACTTCAAAAAATCATATAAATTCAACAGTAGCTCGGATGAAAATAATTTATATATGAAAAATGATCAGAAAAATCCAATCTTTCAAATGGCACTGTTTTCATGCATGTTTGAGCAAGTTAACCTTGCTGTATACATTAAAACATGATAATGCACTTAATTAAATAATAGTTTGAATTCCAATTTGAATCTTTGATTCAAATAGGCTCAAACCCTTCTGGTTATAGTTGCATTAGCCAAAACACATGCATCTTGCCATGTCATGAGCATGCATCATATTGTTGCATTTGTTTGTTTAATGATTGTATCGCCGGTATTCTCCGTGTTAGGTCCTGCTCCCGAGGATACTTCTGCGTATCCAGCTGAAGAGCAGTACCCGACAACCACTCTGTCAGGCAAGCAATCATTGATCATTCCAATAGAAACCCAATCTTCTCGCTCCTGCTCTCTTTTACTGCATTAAGGCAACAGCGTGTGAACTGCTACTTGCTGCGGTAGTTGAACCCTATTCCCTTGCATGACCTGTCATTGCCACGGTAAATAGTTGAAACCCACTAGCATGTGTAGGAGTTGATTGAGCCATGTGATGTGTGATCGACCATGCTATTTGTTTATGTTGCCTGCTATGCTTAGAATTGTGTCAGGTCTGGTTCATCTGGGTGATGGATCAGAGTGAAATGACCATACCGATAAGGAGAAGGAAGTGTGGAATACGCTTGGTAAAGGTATCGATGAAAGGCCATGTAGGAGTACATGGTGGGTTGTTTCATTGGAATCGTCCATAGGAGCCAAGATATGTATGTGTGGTTCAAGTTACAGCTACTACCACACATTGGGATCCTTAATTGACCCTCTCGGCTAATTAATTACCCTCGATCTCTGTCCAGGAGTTGCAACTAGTTTCTGGTGTTTATAGTTTACTGGAGGTCGTGCACAGCGCTGACCCTCGGGGTGGGTTGTGATGCGACAGGTAAGTGGCACGGTGTACCGGATGCCCATTTGGTGACTCGGGAACCCTGTACACATCGTTTGGGGCCGTGAGCGACACCCCGGCCGGATCTCCCCACGGATGGAACCCAAATAGGCGATAAACCTGGACGAGAGACTTGAGTAGTTAGTCAGGTCGTGGCCGACACCCTCGCTGGGCTTCCGCTTGAAGGTTGCCGAGTATATGTCGAGTAAACGGCGATAAGTGGTGGGAGCATGTGTGAAGAGGTACACCCCTGCAGGGTTATCAATCTATTCGAATAGTCGTTGTTCGCGGTACGGACTACTTGGTTACTCTTACGGTTCATAGACAAGTTGATGGATACTACTAAAAGCCTCAAGATAAGTGTGAGTACCGTGGATGGCCCTTCCGTAGGATGACGGAAGAGGATCCTCGGTAGTGTATTGTTGTGGTGAGTAGAGGACTCGTGTTCGTAATAACATCTTGCAATCTGTTGAGAGTTGTAGTATAGGTTAGCCAAGAGTCAAAGCTGGCTTTTTGCTATAAGCTCCACTGCCCCCTGTTGATAATGTTGCATGTATGATAGGTTCTGTTGTAAGACTTGCTGAGTACCTTTGTACTCATGTTTGCTTAATAACTGTTGCAGAGGAGAACCCTGCCCCTGCTGATGGGTTCTACATAGACGTTGACGTCGACGAGTAGCTTGACACCTAGACGGAGATCTGGAGCTTGTGAAGGGCCTTGTAGATAGTCAGGCTACACCAAGCCTGTTTTATTTTCTAAGTTGTCTGTACTCAGACATGTAGCTTCCGCTTGTGCTTGTATGACTGTATGACTCTAGTGTTGGGTCATGTGACCCCTACCTGTATGGATATGTTATGTATGGCTCTTGGAGCCTCTTAAATAAAGTACTTTGAGTCATAGAGTTCTGTTGTGATGCAATGTTGTATTTGCACATATTGAGCATATTGTGTGTATGATTGAAATGCTTGGTATGTGTGGGATCCGACACCTAGTTGTTTTCCTTTGGTAGCCTACCTTACAGGGAAATGCCTCCTAGTGATTCCAATGAGCCTTGGTAGCTTGCTACTGCTCGGAACACGTAGGCTGGCCGGCATGTGTCCTTCTTCGTTCCTGTGTCTGTCCCTTAGGGGAAATGTCACGCGTTGTTCCTTTAAGTCCATGTAGCTTGCTACGACTTGGGTTCATACGTTGATGACCGACACGTTCGTTGCTGGGTCATGGATGCATGTCTCTGTAATTTAGTGCCACTTTTGGTTTATAACTAGCCATGTCGGCCCGGGTTCTCTGTCATATGGATGCTAGCGACACTGTCATATACGTGTGCCAAAATGCGCAAACGGTCCCGGGCCAGGTAAGGTGGCACCCGTGGGGTTACCGTGCGTGAGGCCGCAAAGTGATATGACGTGTTACAGCTAGGGGTGGGCATTCGGTTTATATGGTTAATTCGGTTCGGTTTATTCGGGTTTTTAGGATTTCGGTTTCTGAAAAATGACAACCGAAATAATCACAATAAAAATTGCCACCGAACCTTATTAACCAAAATATATCGGTTTAATTTGTTCGGTTAACCGAAAAACCAAAATACATGTGCACCACCATCAGTTGAAGCAGCGTATCATGTAACGATTTGTTATACTTTGTACAGACATTACCATCAATCATCTTAAAAAATAGCTACCAATTAGTATTTGCATGCATGAGATCCTATAATCTATGCACTAGATCCATGCTCTTGTGATTGCATGAATCTATGTATAATTTCCAAAGCGATACACAACTAGCTAGCGATTTAGACTAATTGACTATCTTATTGTGCTTGCGCGGAGGAAAACAAGGATAGTAGACTCATAATTTGGTTAGTTCGGTGTATACGGTTTTTCTCAATCGAAAACCGATTTAGAATTAAACACCAAATAATTTATATTTTTCAAACCAAACCGAATAACCAAAAACCGATTTAGCCTATATTTCGGTTAAAATGGTTCGGTTCGGTTTCAAATTTCGGATTTCGGTTTGAAAGTGCCCACCCCTAGTTACAGCTAGATCGGTGTGACTTAGGATCGGGGTCCTGACAGCGTTGGCATCAGAGCTGGACTGCCTATAGGTTTCTCAAGCCGAACTGGTCGATGTTGAGTCTAGAAAAATTCTTAGTTATATGTAGGGGAATTGATTGTGGAAGGGAATGTAAGGCTCTTTTTACTCCTTTACCTTATGCCCTTCTGATATGAGTCAGTCTATTCTTTCTACGGGGATTTAGGACTAGGCCTCTTATCCTTACTAGGTTCACGTGTTACTAATCCGTAGACCCTTATGATTGTTGGTTTCAAGCCTCAGTTCAGTTTCTATCCTTTTAGTATGATGATTGTTGGACCCGGAACCTTGATATGGAATTGTTGAGTGGCTATGCTATCATTTGTCTGATGTCTCAAATCTTTGTTTGAGCATTTACAGTTGTTATGCTGCCCGATTTCTTCCAGAAACACTAATGCCTTTGCATTACTTCGTGTTTCAGATGTCTGGCCGCACCCCTCATCAAGTGGTTCGTCTGACTTGGTGCATTAATGTGCCCGGTCACACGGCCATGCTAGTCCGTGTGCTGACTGAGACCGGTTATCGCTGGTATCCTGAGTACACCGTGGAGGAACAGTACCGGGATTTCAATCAGAGTCAGTATTTCTGCACAGTCCGGATATACCCCTCATATCCTGGAGCTAACGACCCCATCCATTGGTCTTATGGACTCGGGGTTACCATCGAGATGGCAGTGCAGGATGCCGCCTATTCGATGATGACCATTCTCCGGGCTAGGCATGCCATGTTGCTGAACACTGAGTTCTGTTACATGCCAGCCTCACTTCCCGGAGAGGAAGGCTACTACACTGGTCTGTATACTGATGCTGCTCATGAAGAGCCACTGCTTCAGACTACTGTTCAGATGCTGGAGGATAGGGACCGTGAGGTCCGTGCCCTCCGAATGGAGCTGTATAACACTTGAGCTGCCCACTGGACTACTTTGACACGGCTTGCACCTGATGTGCACGTCGGATATCTGGACATGCGGGATTTGTACCCCGTGCGGACTCGTCTGCCTGATCGCATGGATTGGCGTGACGTTGGGGGTATTACACCTCCACGTGGGCGTCGGTTACCACCAGCATCGGTACCGAGGCCACATCCATGTCCCTATGGTCCATAGCCTTCGAGCGCTCGCGAGTTTCAAGATCCGTCTGTTCCACTTCCAGGCTACGATGGTAATCTTTACGAAGATTACTACGGGAATGTCTGAGCTAGACCGTGGTAGTAGTAGTATTATTATAGTAGTTGTATTTCCACAGTCCTGCGCGTCTTGTGGAATATGACTTAGTGTGTACTGAGTTCCGGAGGTGTAGTTAAATAATGTATAGGAGCTAGGAATGCCTTTGATGGGATGTATCGTCTTTCACCGCAGTTGTACTTTAGCATTGGCTTGTACTAAACTATGTATGGTGTGTATGATAGGGATGGCAATGGGGCGGGTTTGGGGCGGGTGGAGTTGGTCCAAATCCAACCCATGACCCATCTTCCTACCTTCTACCCATCCAGCAAAGCATCCATGGGCACAACTTGTGCCCATGCCCAAACCCATTGGATATCCAAATACCCATGGAGCTCCATGGGCATAGAAAAATCAACATGAAGGCTTTCCAAATATCAAATTAAGTCATCGCCGTTCATTCACAAAAGACAACATAAGGTATAAGCATAAGTAGGCAGTAAGTACACTAGTCAAACATTGTCCACACACACATAATGACAACTCAAATAGTCGATAGGAAACAAACTTGTCTTCAATTGTATCTTATTTCATAAAAAACAGTACACCACACAATGACAAGTTGACAACTCAAATAATCTCATAGTAGAATTCTTGTCTTAAATCTTATTACATCACAACCAAAGTTGTAAGAACATATTACATCACAACCGAAGTTGCATAAATAAAGTATGTACCATAGTAGACTTGGGATGGTTGGGGATTTGGGTGTTGACCTGATTACGTTTAATATAATTAGGCTAGTGGGCTTGTGGGGGATCAGGGAACATGGGCCGAGCGCTGGGCTTTGACCTTCTGTGACCGCGACCACCTGAGGTTGGATGTCTGCTTAGTCCAGTGTGACTGACATATGGCCCCATCTGTCATACGGGTATCCATTGGATATCCATGGAGTAGAAATTATATCCGTGCCCAACCCGGCTGTTCGCGGGTATCCAAATCCATGGATCCATGGGCAGAAATGCGCTCCATACCCTTGCCCAACCGGGTTGGGTATCCGTGGATATCCGGATCCATGGATAAAATTGCCATCCCTAGTGTATGACCACTGGTGTATATATAGTAGTTTCTATATTACCATGTTGTACGGATGAACATCTTTGCATTCCGTGTCATCCATTACATTCTGCACTTCTATGTCAAAATTTTGCCATCCTTGTCTAAACCGTTGTTTTGTTTTCCTAGGATGGTCAACACTCGCAACACTCCTGCTGCTCAGGAGCAGGGTGAGGCTAGTGGGGCTAGAGATGGGAATCTGCCCCAGCCACCCTCTCTGGCGGAAGTTATGCTCGAGGCAGAACGGAACAAGAGAGAGACCAACGGTCTGCTGGAACGCATAGAGCAGAACACTGCGTTCCGTCAGAGGAATGACGTGGTGTCAATCAATGACTTTATCAAGATGTGTCCACCGAAGTTCCATCACTCCACTGAACCTCTGGATGCGGATGACTGGCTACGTAGTATCACCCACAAGCTACACTCTGCCCGTGTGGCCGAAGATGACAAGGTTACCTACGCCGCTTAACATCTTGAGGGCCCTGCCAGTCTTTGGTGGGAGAACTTTGAAGCTATGCGTCCTGCTGACCAAATCACTACTTGGGTTGAGTTCAGTGAGGCATTCCATGAACATCACATTCCGGAAGGTCTCATGGATCGCAAGCGGGAGGAATTCTGCAATTTCACCCAGGGCCGGTTAACTGTGGATGGCTATAGTCATGAGTTTGGCAACTTGGCACGCTATGCACCTGAGGAAGTATCCACCGATGCTAAGAAACAAGCGAGGTTTCGCAAGGGACTCAGCCCTGAACTCCGCCGAGATCTACGTCTGCACGAGTGCACTTCCTTCCAGAAGTTGGTAAACAAGGCTATCAGTGCTGAAACGGGCCAGACCGACTTCGAGGCCACACGCAAGCATTCTCGAGACTTTGGTTCCTCATCCGGCTCTGGCTCTCACAAGCGCCGTGTGTGGGTTCCTAACACTGCTCTGCCACCCAAGTACACACCGAGGCCATCCTATGAGGCGCCTCGCCCAACTCAACAGTATGCACCTGCTAAGACCTATGGAGGACCACCTTCCAACTTTGCTCCATGCACTAGCACTGTGACCTGCTTCAAGTGTGGAGAACCAGGGCACTACATGCATGAGTGTCCCCATAACCAACCAGGAAAACCTGTTGGCCGTGGTAAGCCAACCGGCAAGGTGAATTATGTCAAGCCAATCCCCACTGCACGTGGTCATGTCAACTATGTCTCTGCTGAGGAAGCTTTTGAGGATCCTAACGTTGTCCTTGGTACGCTTCTCGTTAACTGCCATCCGGCATCTGTTCTTTTCGATACTGGAGCATCCCATTCGTTCATATCTGAGAGCTATGCTCGAATGCACAACATGACTTTTTGTGACATGCCTACTTCCATGGTTATTCAAACTCCTGGTTCAAAGTGGCAAACCTCTAGGGTAAGCCATGGCAATGAAATCCTTGTCGATAGACTTGTTTTCCTAGCATCTCTAATCGCTCTCAAGTCCTCGGACATAACATCATTTTGGGTATGGATTGGATGACAACTCATTACGCCAAGATTGATTGCTATACTAGGACCGTTCAACTTACACACCCATCCGGCAAGATAGTCAATGTCTTGACCCGAATGGCTGAGCGTCAGCTCTACTCTCTTAATGCCAGCCCTCTACCAGAACTCGAAGATATCCCGGTAGTCCATGACTTTCCGGATGTTTTTCCAGAAGAACTGCCAGGAATTCCACCTGACAGAGATGTCGAGTTCGTGATAGATCTTATCCCTGGAACTGTCCCAATCTCTAGGAGACCTTATAAGATGGCACCACTAGAATTAGCTGAGCTAAAGAAACAACTCGATGAGTCCTTGCAGAAAGGTTTCATCCGTCCTAGTTCTTCCCCTTGGGCTTGCCCCGTCCTCTTCGTCAAGAAGAAGGATGGAACGGAGCGGATGGTTGTAGATTACCGACCTGTCAATCTGGTCACCATAAAGAACAAGTATCCGCTCCCTAGGATCAACGACCTGTATGATCAGCTCGCTAGATCTTCAGTCTTCTCTAAGATGGATTTGAGGTTGGGTTACCATCAAATCAAAATCAAGAACGGGGACATCCCTAAAACGGCTTTTGTTACTCGTTATGGCCAATATGAGTACACCGTCATGTCCTTCGGGTTAACCAATGCCCCAGCTACCTTTTCCCGGCTAATGAATTCTATATTCATGGAGTATTTGGATAAATTCGTCGTGGTATACCTCGATGATATACTCATTTACTCCAAGAAAAAGGAAGATCATGCCGAGCATTTAAGGCTGGTATTGACGAAACTTCGAGAGCACCGCCTTTATGCCAAATTCTCTAAATGTGAATTTTGGTTGCCGGAAGTAACCTATCTAGGTCATGTGATCTTTGGCAAGGGTATTGCTGTCAATCCCGAGCGAGTTCAAGCCGTCCTTGATTAGACTCCCCCTGAATCGGTCAAGCAAGTTAGGAGTTTTCTTGGCTTAGCAAGCTATTGCCGACACTTCGTCGAGAATTTCTCCAAGGTTGCTAAACCTCTAACTGAACTCCTCAAGAAAGATAAAAAGTTTGAGTAGACCCCACAGTGCGAGTCCAGTTTTCAGGAACTGAAAAGACGCCTGACATCTGCACCTGTACTGGTACCACCAGACTTTTCCAAGGATTTTATAATCTATTGCGACGCCTCACGACAAGGACTAGGTTGCATACTCATGCAAGATCGTCAAGTGACTGCATACGCATCTCGACAGTTGCGTCCACATGAGGATAACTATCCTACTCATGATCTAGAGCTTGCAGCTGCAGTCCATGCACTCAAAACATGGCGACATTACCTCCTTGGTAATCGTTGTGAAATCTTCACTGATCATCAAAGTTTGAAGTATATCTTCACCCAACCGGATCTAAATCTCAGGCAAAGACGTTGGGTTGAGTTGCTCACAGACTATGACTTAGGAATCACTTATACCCCTGGAAAGGCCAATGTCATGGCTGATGCCCTAAGTCGTAAGTCTTATTGTAACAACTTGATGTTACAACAAGGGCAACCACTTCTCCACGAGGAATTTCGTACTTAACCTCTTCACATTGTTCCTCGAGGATTCGTTTCCACCTTGGTGGCGAAACCTACCCTTATGGATCAAATCATAGTTGCCCAGCGGTATGATAAAGGCATATCTTGGATCAAGGAGAACATTGCTAGCGGAGTTGCTAGAAGTTTCTCTATAAATGATCGAGGTGTTGTGTACTTCGAGGACCGCTTGGTGGTACCCAAGAAACAACAACTACGACAAATGATTTTTAAGGAGGCTCATGAATCTCCTCTCACAATTCATCCCGGAAGTACCAAAATGTATCACGACCTACGTCAGAGATTCTGGTGGACTAGGATGAAGAGAGAAATCGCTCAATTCATTGCTAACTGCGACGTTTGTCGTCGAGTCAAAGCAGAGCATCAACGGCCTGCTGGCACCCTTCAACCTTTAGCTATTCCTGAATGGAAATGGGACAAGGTCGGTATGGACTTCATTACCGGGTTTCCCAGGACCAGGAAAGGGAATAATGCTATCTTCGTCGTTATCGACCGCCTCTCTAAAGTAGCTCATTTCCTGCCTATTCGAGAGAGTATTACCGCTAGCCAGCTAGCAGACTTGTATATCTCTCGGATAGTATCACTTCATGGAGTGCCGTTGGAGATTAACTCAGACCGTGGAAGTCTTTTCACTTCACGATTTTGGGAAAGTTTCCAGAATGCTATGGGAACTCATCTCTCTTTTAGTACTGCCTTCCATCCTCAGTCAAGTGGTCAAGTGGAATGAGTCAATCAAATTCTGGAGGACATGCTTCGAGCCTCTATCATCTCTTTCGGTATGGATTGGGAGAAGTGCCTTTCATTTGCCGAATTCGCTTATAACAATAGTTATCAAGCCAGCCTGGGTAAAGCCCCCTTCAAAGTTCTATATGGACGAAGGTGTCGAACACCTCTTAACTGGTCAGAAACCGGGGAAAGACAATTCTTTGGCCCGGATATGATCCAGGAAGCAGAAGAGCAAGTTCGCATCGTTCGTGAGAGATTGAAAACAGCCCAGTCTCGCCAGAAGAGCCAATATGATAGTCATCATAAGGCTGTGACTTTTGAAGTCGGCGATAAGGCTTACCTTCGGGTCACTCCTCTTAAGGGAACCCATCGCTTCGGTATCAAAGGCAAATTGGCCCCTCGTTACATCGGTCCTTTTTGCATTCTTGCCAAACGAGGAGAAGTTGCCTACCAACTGGAACTACCTCCGCACCTTTCCAGAGTTCATGATGTTTTCCACGTTTCTCAACTCAGGCGTTGCTTCTCGGATCCTATCCGCGGAGTGGACCACGAAACGCTTGATCTCCAGAACAATCTCACATATCGAGAATACCCTGTTCGTATTCTTGATCAAACTGAGCGCACCACTCGACGCCACAATATCAAGTTTCTCAAGGTTCAATGGTCACATCATTCCGAGAGTGAAGCTACTTGGGAAAGGGAGGATCGTCTTCGACTTGAGTACCCCACCCTCTTTCCGGAGGAACCCGAATCTCGGGACGCGATTCTTTTAAGTGGGGGTGAGTTGTCACATCCCTAGTTAGCACTTGCATTAGGACTAGCTAGAGTGTGCATCATGTTTACTTATCAAAGAAACTTGATATGGGAATGACAGAAACCCCAGCACCCCTCTTCTAACAACTAGGGTTTGATAAAATCTTTTCCAATGTACCCAAAATGCCCTTCAAAAATGTTCATCATTTCTGCCTTGGTCTCAAACCTTTGCCAAAAATGGTGCACAATTTTCTAGGACATCTAAGGTCTTTGGATTAAATCATATGTTATTTGAATTTGGGCATTTAAATGCTATAAAATATTTTAAATGCTCAAATAATCATAAACTATAATGTTCCATTCTGTTCCTATTATATACAGTGGGCATGACAAGTTTTATGAGTTATAAAAATGTTCTGGCATTTTTATTAATTAAACAAAGTTGCAAAAGAAATGAAACAGAAAAGAAATAGGAAAAAAGAAACAGAGAGAAAGAACTTACCTGAGCCCAGCACTGTTGCGGGCCGGCCCAGCCCACCAGCCCCGTTTCTGTCGCCTTCCTCCTCGCGCGAGAAGGCAGCGCGCGTGGCCACCGCGCGCCGGCACGCGCCCGGCCACCTCCACCCTGCTTGCCTGCATCCCCGACGCCCTGGACGTCTCCTTGCATCGCCACGCAGCTGCCCCGACCCCTCTCTCACTTCCCCTCGTCCTCATCGCCTTCCCCTGGCTCTCTCCCTCTCACCACCGAGCCGCCCGTCGCCGCCGCTCACCGTTGCCGCACCTAGAGCCTCCCCCTCGTCCCGTGACCGTATCCAGAAGGTTCGCCGCGACGCCCTCTTCCTCCTCGCTGAGCCACGGATCGCCGGGAGCCCTGCAACGCCTTCACGCCGTCGTCCCCAACCTCGGATCGCCGGAGCACCTCGCCGTCGATTAAGGAGCTGCAGAGCATCCCCGACCTCTCCGTCGAGCTCGCTAGCACAGCTGTGAGCCCCTACGCCGAATCCCTCCTTCCTTTGCTTCGTTTGCGCCGTGTAGCTGCTGCTCCGCTGATCACAGAAACCCGCCGCCGCCGTGCTTGCCGCCAGTGATGCTCCGGTGACCATTTGGTCACGGACACCCGTCCATCTCGCTCGCCGCAGCACGTAGATGAGCTAGGTGCCACACACGCATCGCCTAGGCCACTGCAGCCGCGTCTCCACACACGCCCGAACGCCGGCCGCTGCTGTCGAGCTCGTTGCCGTCGCCTCCGGCCACCACAGGGCCGGCGACCACCACCATTCAACGTGCAACGACGAGGGCTCTCCAACGCGCCCAACCGCAGCTCGAACCATGCCCTGTAGACGTTTTCCGAAGCTCGCCGCCGTGTTCTGCCTCGCCGGCGTCACTTCGCCGGCGAGTTTGACTCGTTTGACCGGGGGGTTGACCACCCCTGGGTCACTGACGTGTGGGCCACCCCTCCCCTAATTAGCTAGTTTAATTAAGTAAATGCTAATTAAATCAGTTAGTTAGTTTAGTCACTGACCCGTGGGCCCAGACCCCACTGACAGCTAATTAGTCTTTAGTTTAACACTAATTAACTTTGTTAATTAGCTATGACACTGACATGTCGGGCCCACATGTCATGTTTGACTGGACCAGCGCCCTGTTGACGCAGTAAAGGATTTTCTGGGATTTTTAGATTTAAAAATAATTCAGGAAATTCCAGAAAATGCCTAAACTTCAAAAAATCATATAGATTCAATAGTAGCTCGGATGAAAATAATTTATATATGAAAAATGATCAGAAAAATCCAATCTTTCCAATGGCACTGTTTTCATGCATGTTTGAGCAAGTTAAACTTGCTGTATACATTAAAACATGATAATGCACTTAATTAAATAATAGTTTGAATTCCAATTTGAATCTTTGATTCAAATAGGCTCAAACCCTTCTGGTTATAGTTGCATTAGCCAAAACACATGCATCTTGCCATGTCATGAGCATGCATCATATTGTTGCATTTGTTTGTTTAATGATTGTATCGCCGGTATTCTCCGTGTTAGGTCCTGCTCCCGAGGATACTTCTGCGTATGCAGCTGAAGAGCAGTACCCGACAACCACTCTGTCAGGCAAGCAATCATTGATCATTCCGATACAAACCCAATCTTCTCGCTCCTGCTCTCTTTTACTGCATTAAGGCAACAGCGTGTGAACTGCTACTTGATGCGGTAGTTGAACCCTATTCCCTTGCATGACCTGTCATTGCCACAGTAAATAGTTGAAACCCACTAGCATGTGTAGGAGTTGATTGAGCCATGTGATGTGTGATCCACCATGCTATTTGTTTATGTTGCCTGCTATGCTTAGAGTTGTGTCAGGTCTGGTTCATCTGGGTGATGGATCAGAGTGAAATGACCATACCGATAAGGAGAAGGAAGTGTGGAATACGCTTGGTAAAGGTATCGATGAAAGGCCATGTAGGAGTACATGGTGGGTTGTTTCATTGGAATCGTCCATAGGAACCGAAATCTCTATGTGTGGTTCAAGTTACAGCTACTACCACACATTGGGATCCTTAATTGACCCTCTCGGCTTATTAATTACCCTCGATCTCTATCCAAGAGTTGCAACTAGTTTCTGGTGTTTATAGTTTACTGGAGGTCGTGCACAGCGCTAACCCTCGGGGTGGGTTGTGATGCGACAGGTACGTGGCACGGTGTACCGGTGGCCCGTTTGGTGACTCGGGAACCCTGTACACATCGCTTGGGGCCGTGAGCGACACCCCGGCCGGATCTCCCCATGGATGGAACCCAAATAGGCGATAAACCTGGACGAGAGACTTGAGTAGTTAGTCAGGTCGTGGCCGACACCCTCGCTGGGCTTCCGCTTGAAGGTTGCCAAGTACATGTCGAGTAAACGGCGATAAGTGGTGGGAGCGTGTGTGAAGAGGTACACCCCTGCAGGGTTATCAATCTATTCGAATAGCCGTTGTTCGCGGTACGGACTACTTGGTTACTCTTACAGTTCATAGACAAGTTGATGGATACTACTAAAAGCCTCAAGATAAGTGTGAGTACCGTGGATGGCCCTTCCGTAGGATGACGGAAGAGGATCCTCGGTAGTGTATTGTTGTGGTGAGTAGAGGACTCGTGTTCGTAATAACATCTTGCAATCTGTTGAGAGTTGTAGTATAGGTTAGCCAAGAGTCAAAGCTGGCTTTCTGCTATAAGCTCCACTGCCCCCTGTTGATAATGTTGCATGTATGATAGGTTCTGTTGTAAGACTTGCTGAGTACCTTTGTACTCATGTTTGCTTAATAACTGTTGCAGAGGAGAACCCTACCCCTGCTGATGGGTTCTACATAGACGTTGACGTCGACGAGTAGCTTGACACCCAGACGGAGATCTGGAGCTTGTGAAGGGCCTTGTAGATAGTCAGGCTACACCAAGCCTGTTTTATTTTCTAAGTTGACTGTACTCAGACATGTAGCTTCCGCTTGTGCTTGTATGACTGTATGACTTGAGTGTTGGGTCATGTGACCCCTACCTGTATGGATATGTTATGTATGGCTCTTGGAGCCTCTTAAATAAAGTACTTTGAGTCATAGAGTTCTGTTGTGATGCAATGTTGTATTTGCACATATTGAGCATATTGTGTGTATGATTGAAATGCTTGGTATGTGTGGGATCCGACACCTAGTTGTTTTCCTTTGGTAGCCTACCTTACAGGGAAATGCCTCCTAGTGATTCCAATGAGCCTTGGTAGCTTGCTACTGCTCGGAACACGTACGCTGGCCGACATGTGTCCTTCTTCGTTCCTGTGTCTGTCCCTTAGGGGAAATGTCACGCGTTGTTCCTTTAAGTCCATGTAGCTTGCTACGACTTGGGTTCATATGTTGATGACCGACACGTTCGTTGCTGGGTCATGGATGCCTGTCTCTGTAATTTAGTGCCACTTTTGGTTTATAACTAGCCATGTCGGCCCGGGTTCTCTGTCATATGGATGCTAGCGACACTGTCATATACGTGTGCCAAAATGCGCAAACGGTCCCGGGCCAGGTAAGGTGGCACCCGTGGGGTTACCGTGCATGAGGCCGCAAAGTGATATGACGTGTTACAGCTAGATCGGTGTGACTTAGGATCGGGGTCCTGACAGGGGTGTTAGAAGAAGTGTCGTGGATTTGTCACGACAGATGCCCTAGGATTAGGACTTAGGTGTTGAGCCATCGCAACTAGGTTAGCTTGAAGGGGTTAAACGGGACAAGAGACACGAAGAGGTTTTTATCCTGGTTCAGCCCCTCAATGAGGTAAAAGCTTAATCCAGCTGGGGTTGTATTGCTCGAGTCTCAATAACTAGGGAGCGAATACGGTTGACCTAGTTCTCGAGCGATTGTTTCTTGAGTTAACCCGCCGTCGGGTCACCCCTTTATATACAGGCTGATGCTCGGCGGCTTCCATAGTCCTGGTCGGCTCATTCACAATGTGTCCGGCTCGGTAACCAACTAAGCTTGCCTTACAATACAAGTTTAAACATATGGCAGTTCACACCCATGGGCCTCAAATCGTCCCCGGGTCTTGGGCCTTCCATAAGCTTGCTTTATGTACCACCATCTTCACATCATCTTGGGCTTCTTTATCTTAAGCCGCTAGTGGCATGACCCGGCCCCTCCTGGGCTGATCATACCTAGTAGTTATATCCCCGACATTAGGCCCCAGGTTGATTTGAACTTGTTCACATCAATCTTCTACACTTGACCTGTTAGAATCTTCCATTGTCCACTATTTACCATTTCATTGTAACCCGCCGTGATGTCACATCTCAGATCTGTGTTAACCCACCATGACATCATCTCATATTAATTTCACACGAAGCTCAGCATATCTCAACAAATCCCTTTTTAATGGTTTCCCGAAAATCGAGGCCCTTCTGTTGCCACATAATCATTTTTTGGTCTCCTCGATTCCGTGCATGCCATTTATCCACTGCCTTATAAATAGGGACACGGGGTCTTTCTTTTCACTTTTACACCTACCTCTGCCTCTTCTTCTCCTTCCTCGCAACGACCGACGCCTCTGGAGCTCCACTGCCCCCATCGACTGCATCAACCGGCCGCTGCATCAACCTGACCTTGACCAGAAAAACGGCAGTGTCCCTTCGTTGTTCATCAGCATCTCCTGGTACTTGTTTTGACTCATATCAGATCTGCACTAGGGTTTGTTTAGTTCATCGCAGTTCTTCCACCGCTCTTTGTCTGGCCTTCTTAGATTGCATGGTCAGATATGAATCCAATGTCAAGAATACGCAGCAGTAATTTTAGCACTCATTTCCAGTAGAAAAAAACACTACCTCTGTTGAAGACATCATCGGAACGAATGAACACTTCTGCCACTGCCACTTTAGGTTTAGAATTTATTTATGTTTTCCGGACCGCTGTAGATCTGAAATCATAGCATCAACCTACAGAACTTGTTTCTCTTTCACTTAGGAAAATTTATTTTCCAATCTATTGTATATATTGCAATCATACAGGCAGCTTATAAGATTACTATAATCCGCCATATAGCATTAGTCCCCTTATTAAGCCACCGGTGTTCACTCACAATCCATATGACCTGATACTATCCTCCAGTTTAACCATATCGATTTTTGTAGTACTGATCATTATCCGGCTTAACAGCATAATCTTGAACCGGTAGTTTATTTCCTTTGTAGTCAAAAAAAGTCTAAGGCCAAGGCCGTCACCTCCTACAATTGGGTCATTTCCCGGGTTACCGAGGAAATATTTACCGAGTATGCCCAGACATGCGTCTTAGCCAAAAAAGATGACATCCACTAGAGGGTTATAGGCACAGAAACTCGTCCTTAGCCCAAGGAAGGCTAGGTCAGTGTTTTTACTGATCATATGCTCTGAGGGTTCTCCCCACCCGGCTCAAAGTTTTTCCGTGATGTGCTGCATTTTTTCATGCTCCATCCTCAAGATATCGGGCCCAATTCTGTTTCAAATATCTACAACTTCCAAGTATTTTGTGAAGTATATATTCAACAGGAGCCCATTGTAGAACTATTTAGGGTATTCTACTACCTGAACTACCGAACTGAGTTCATCGACGGTCCCATCCTAAGGAGTGGAATCAAACTTGGTTTTATTGCAAAGATACCTCTCTTGAAAGTGAGAATCCTCTGCCGGGTTATCATGAAAACCGGCTTAGCAACATACATCCTTTGCCAGAACGGATCAGCACCAAAGAACGGGCCAAATATATATCTTTTCAAAGATCAAGGCCTTAATAGCCAACGGGCTGAACGGAATCCACCTAGTCCGGTGTTGGGTCGCGTGGAGAATCTTGCCCTTAAGCCGCCGATCCAGTTTAATGTGTGAATATACCGGTAATGTTAAGGATCCCTTACGCCATTATCAAATAGAACTGACTGATGATGACATCACCAATATGACCAAGACACTTCTGAATGAGACCATGGAGACTTGCAGTAAAATAGGTGAGGGGGCCAGCCGGCTCCAGCCACCTCCGGCCACGGCGGAGATACCTACAGGCGCAGAAGGTGGCACCGAGTCCGTCCAGAGGGAGAACGGCTACCGGGGAGGCACGGGGAGAAGGCGATGGGCGGCGCCTCAGGGAGGACAGGGGCGGCGGTGGTTTTCGGGGCATGGCCCTGGAGCACTCCGGCGAGGCAACAGGAGCGGGTTGGGGCGACTCTACGGGCTTCGGGGAGGATGATGGTGGCGACAGGAGGGAGAGAGGAGCGCCGGTGGGCTCGGTCGGGGTGGTGGCAGAGAGCAAGGGCGACGGCCAAGCTCCAGGAGACGTGGCTAGAGTGGCTCTGGCAACGAACTGGTGGGGTGAGGAGACTCGCGGAGACGAGGAGAACACGATGGACGTGGAGGGATGACAAGAGGAGGACTAGGCGCACCGGGACCAAGGAGGAACCACGGCGGCCATGGCGATCTCCGGCGAAAAGAGAAGGGGGCGAGGACTCTGATGGGCTTGGAGCAAGGGGAAGAGGTGAATGAGCTGCGGGAGGGGTCGAGGGTCCTATATATAGGCCCGGAGAGGGCTCGGGGATGCTCTAGAGAGCTCCAGCTCGACGCCAATGGAGGAGCAGAGGCTGTACATGTCACGGGCGCGATGATGGCGACTAAACCACGGCGATACGGACGGGGCATTGATTCAGGGAGATGCAGACAAGCACGAGCGAGCTAGAGGACGTGATGTGGACGCGAGAGGCAGACGGAACAGACGAGAACAGGGGCGGGAACACTCCAGAGCGCGCGTTTGGCTAGTCGTGACCCGTGGTCACCGCGTGAGCTAGTCCAAATGGCGCATTCTGGCCGAGCCGTCCATGTCTAATAGAATGACCATGATACCTTGAGTTCAAAGGCGGTAAGAACTCGGTCCAGGGGCAAAGAACAGAAATGCGGGAGGGGCCAAAACATTGTGACAACAAGGTGTTTGTGCTGTGGGGAGACAAACATAGAAGGAGATAGACTCGGGGCTTTGGCATGGTGTGATCACACACTAAGATGATGACTTCTGCAAATTTGTAGCTCATTAGGGTGAAGATAAGTGGTACTTGCTATAGAAAGTGCCATAATGGCCAGATTGGGGAAATATGAAGCTGCACTCACATACTTGCTGTGAATGAGATGAAAATTGCCATGGCCCAATGATTTGATGATATGAAGATTCTCAAAAAGTTCCATGCCATTTGGATGAACCAAACTAGCACTTCCTTCACAAAGCATCTCTCTGGCCAGAATTTTGGAAAAATTGCACAGGGAAAAAGGTGTCCTGGACTGAGCCAAAAATTGCACAGGGAAAAAGGTGTCCTGGACTGAGCCAAAACTTGGTGGAGTGAGCTCATATATATAGGAGAATGTCCTGGAAAATTGTCAGCTTAAATGAAGCAATATAAAATATAGTTTCTTCAAAAAATGAAAATCTTACCAGAAAATAAGAATTGATGCTGAGCACATATGAATTAATGGAATGAGCTCAAATTTGGTAGAGAGTGATGATTTGATCACATGAAGGATGTGACCAAGTTTCAACTCAGTTGGAAATGCCTAGAATATACGTCCTTCACAAAGTTTCTTTCTGGACAGAAATTTCGGAAAATCACTGAAAAATATTTACTACGCAAATGAGTATGAAATTTGGCACAAGGCAATGATATGAATAGGATAAGACGTCCAAAAAGTTTGGAGGCAATTGGGCAAAGATAAATAGCACTTGCTTTGCAAAGTGCCATTTAGGGCAGAATAGGAAAGTGATTATTGGAGGATTATTTTTGAACATGGCAATGAAATGTTTTGCCATATTTGAGCAAGATAGGACCCAAACAATTTATGAGAATTATTTGGGAATTTCTAGAATGACATAGGTATAGGTTGCTTCACAACCTAGGGCAAAAAGAATTATTCCTTTAATATAAATGGAATATTCCCTAGAAAAAGAATTTTGGATTGGGACAAGGATGAAAATGGCAGGGTCTAGGGATGATGATGAGGATGGCAAGGCACTATAAAACCTAGGTAGACATGATCTTCCCAAGTTTCAGAACCACATAGCCACAGAAAAGCAAATAAAATCAATAAATCCAAGAAAATCATCAGAAAAAGAAAAGGGCAAATTCCAGGCTGTTACAAGCCCCGGCAAGACCCTTGCCGGGAACAGACGCAAGACCGCGGCAAGCCCTTGCCGCCCCATCGTCGCCCCAGCTCGGTGGCTGACCCACTAGCCCAAGCAAGTACCCATGTGGCAGTACGTGGTTCCTGGTCCAGCTAGTCAAGCACCTATGTGGTGGCATGCAGATCTTCGTGAAGACCCTACCACCACGCCATCTCACCTGTCTGCCAACCTACATGGCGCTGCATGCCTCGTTGGCCTGGATGTGCGTCGCAGCCAGACGGAGCGGCGACAGATGGGACGGGCCTCGTTGCCGTCCCCGATAAAGCAACTGGACACCTAAGTAACGCATTTAATGTGTCTTATCCCGGAATGGCCGGAGATAAGCTTGTACATTGTATACCTTTCCACCTCGTGTGTGCCACTGTGGCGCCCCCTTTTGACTATAAAAGGAGGCCCAAGGCATACTGGAGAGGGATTCGGATATTTTGGACTAGGCACGCACCGTAGCTAGTTCAAGAGCTCAAGAACACTCAAATACACACTAAAGCAGGACTAGGGTATTACGCATCTTTGCGGCACGAACCTGGGTAAACGATCCTTGTGCTGACTCCTAGACCCGCACTTTGCACAACCCCGCGCCCATCAACCGTAGAAGGGATTCCAGTGATCCCATATGTGTCGATCCCGACAACCGACAAATAGAATGATATGTAAACATAAATGTAATGTCGGTGAGAAACACGTACTCCCCAAGCTTAGGCTTTTGGCCTAGCTTGGCAGTCAATCAGTAGCCTGGAGGGTAGTAGTCAGCGTGGTAGCTCATGGAGGCTCTTGGTATGGACGCCTCGGCCTGCCGTGACGCCACTACTCATGCGTTATGAGCTCGGGCCTCGCTCTCTAGAACAAAATATCTTCCCTTATTGTTATAGTCAAAAAGAGCAGGTGCAGGCAAATATGTGTCCACAACATGGGATTGGTTAAACAAAAGATTATAAGTGAAGTTATAAACCTTTCCCTTGAGAATCTTATGCTCTTTCAAGGTGTCAAAATCTAAATACTGCGTGGGTAGGATGGGATCAAAGGGTAAAGGTGAAACACCCAGCCCTCGTGCTAAACGCGTGGCGTAAATTCCACCATAGAACCAGCCACTGTTAGTGTTATGCTGAAGTCTACGTGCAACAATCGCTCCAAGGTTATAATTCCTTTCACCAGTGAGGGCGGTGTGCACGAGGCTCAAGTCTGGCGCACAAAGTATGCTACAGTCTTGCTTGCCTACTATGCATTTCCCGTTAAATAACGCAAAATACTGAATTGCGGGAAAGTGAATGCTCTTTATTCTTCCTTTTCTCACTCCCCTATTTTCACCGTAACAAAGGCTAGTCAAGAACGACTCATACTCAGCCGTTGGTGGCTCATCAAGCGAACTCCAAAAAGGAAGTTTGCAATGGTAAGAAAAATTCTCTAGTGGAATAGTAAATGAGTTATCATAAAGCATAAACGACACCCTAAACTCCCATGGAAAATATTTAAATTCTTTAACGTATGATTCAGTGAGAAGTTGGCGTTGTTCACACTTATCTGAAAGGTAGGGACCGAGGCTGGCATTGTGAACATATTGCTCAAATTCCTCCTTAATGCCCACCCGCATCATATACTCATCGCAAGGCCATAAGCATGTTTTGGTAGTGGGACTTCGTGTGGAACTTTCACTTGGTTCATCATAAGACCGGCGGACGGAACTGTCACTAGAAGATGCCCCTGAGGATCTTCTCCTCGAAGAACTCCTTCCAAACAAGTTCATAATGTCCGCGTACAATTTTTCCTCTGAATAAAAATCTGAATTTTTAGTTGATGGGCCTCTAACCCCTCGTTGGTTACCCCAAGTGGAAGGTGTAAGATGCAGAGTTGTGGAAGTTTTTCCCTTAGCAAAGATGCCAAGGATCGAATCCCCAGAGACTCCTAGGTTCAACAAGTAGGTGTCAACTGCTAACGGCGCCAGATATTAGCAATCAATGTGGACCTGCACACAGATACAAATAACTTTGCTCCCAACGAGTACATAGAGGTTGTCAATCCCTCTGGCCTTGTAGTTCACAAAGGGTTAAAAGCAGATGATAGTAGTGATAGATAATGTTTGCAATAGTAAATAAAAGCGAAAAGTAAATAGCGGATGTGATCAATGATGGTAATATGGACCGGAGTCTCATGATGTTCACTAGTGATGTCTCTCTCCCAAAAGACGATAAAACAGCTATGTGAGGTGAACGAATTACAGCTGGGCAATTGACAGGACCACAAACGCAAACCAATGCTGACTACATTGCAAGAAAGGTTGAGGTTCAAAGCATGGGCGGTACGCCAAAGTAAGTAAACCGAAATCCATCAATATCTACTACTAATCATCCACCTTGAGATATCTATCCAGAACATCTCGCTGGTATTAAGTTGCGAGTCCCACCCATAGTGTAAACTCAATGCAACAGACAACTGCATTAAAAGAACTTTGCGTAAAGTAAACAATCCTTGCACCCGCGGGCACAAGCACCGTTGTTTTCCCCCTTGTGGCAACAGCACATCCCCTAGACTCATGTTTCTGTCACTCAAACTAGTCATCGAGGGCATGAACCCACAATCAAGCATAACGTTCCCTCTTGGAGTCACTACCTACTACTTGGCCAAAGCAATAAATAACAACGCAGAACATGCAAGAATTACTTATGAACATAAATATAAAAGAGGTGAATCAAATATATTACTCAAGAACAATCTGAACATAATCTCATAATCCATCGGATCCCAGCAAACTCATCATAGCAACAGCATAAGCATTACATATGTGCCTCGATCATGTAGGGCAGCTCACGAGGACTAATTAGTGAAGCACAAGAACGGGAGGAGAACATCACATAGCTACTGGTCATGGACTCATGGTCCAAGGGAGACTACTCACGACTCATCCGGGAGGCGTCCATGGTGGTGGAGAAGCTCCCGGTGGTGATCCTCCCCTCCGGCAGGGTGCCGGGAAGGGTTCTCCTGGTGCTCCCGATCTTGGAAGCGGCGGCGGCGGCGGAACAAAGATGGGATCGCAAAAAGAGTTCCTGTTCTGAGGGTTTCGGAGAACGCTTTAAATATATGCCAAAGGGGGGCATCGGGGAAGCTTTGGGGGGCCCAGGCGCCCTCCCGGCGCGGCCCAGGGGGGG
>LR738716.1:26833571-26843880 GCA_902687465.1 Secale cereale | reverse complement strand
AATAGTTCGTATTAAGGCCTTCCCACAAAGGCAAATGTGGCTGCACTGAAAAAGTTCGATTTGGTGGCACCAGGAACCGACCCCATCGATGACGGAGGAGTTTGTTATGATTAATTCGTTTTTATTAAATCTCCATCATTATGAACATATTAAAAAAGAATGCAACAAAGAGCATGCATCATACAAAAGCACGTACAAACGTATTGAACTTCTTAGGTGCACAACCATAGCATAAGGAACAGGATAAAACCATATACTAGCATATTAACGGTGCATAAAAATCATTTTAGCATTTTATAACGATGCTATGAGAAATCAACTTATAGTGGGATCTGGCATTACAGGTAATAACATTCTAACTAGCATGTCAAGGGTTTCGTGTAACATAAGCATGCCGGAAAGACATAAAGAAGTGACGGCAGTAGAAGATAATATGAAAACAACTGCAACTACACATACGCAAGGTGCAAGCAAAGTCAACATGCGAGTCCGGAGCTTATGATAAGAGATTGGCTTGCGTGGGCTGATAAATACTCCGGGAAGAAGCAGGAAACGATCGTGGAAAGAGTTGCCGGAAACACTTCTCTCTCGAAAGAGGCTGGTTAACGGCAAGGGCAAAATGGTCATTTTCAGAATGTTGAAACATGATGAAAATGATGTCAATAGAATGGGCTTGATGAAACGAAGAAGTGGGCTTTGGATTCACCTCATTCGGAGTTACGGATAACAAGATACGGACGTTTAAAGTCCAGGGACTAGTGTGTAAAAATATCTCTACAAATAGGTCCCTGGCACTTTAAACAGAACGCGTATTTTCTGAAAATACGCTTTCCATATAGGAAAACGTATTTCCGCCCGAAGCAGAGGAATAAGGCGCTTCTGTTAAGGGAAGACGTATTCTTAGGAATACATTTCCACTTAACCACGTCAGCGGGCCGACCCAGTCAGCTCTGAGAGACTGACAGGTGGGGCCCGTCACTTATCCACATCAGCACCCGACTGGGTCAACGCTGAGTAGCTGACGCGCGGGGCCCGCAGGGTGGGGTTGTCGTCTTCATCTCGCCAGCGCTCGCCCGCGGTCCAGAGAGAGGTCGCCGGCGCGGGGGCTCGTCCGGCCGGCTCTGGCCATCTCCGGCGGCGCTCGACCCACCGAAAGGACCAGCGCGCGGAGACGCATCCATCCGCACAAAGAACGAGCCTCGAGGAGGGCGGGGACAAGGGCACCATGGGCCATGGCGGACGGCGGCTTCGGTCGACGACGGGAACACGGCGGCAGGCCACCGGAGGACCAATGGGAAGGCGGGGAATGCTGCTGGGTGGTGGTGGATGGCTCTAGCATAGGATGGAGAGAGAGGGCGGCTCGCTACCGCCATCATCGGAAGGAACATAGGCGACTACCATGGCGGCCATTGGAGGGGAAGAGAAGCTCCGAGGCGAGGGGGAGAGCTGGGGAGGGCTGCAGACTGCGAGGGGGCTCGGAATGGCGACTTATAGTCACGGGGATGAGCTCTACAGGGAGGGGGCGAGCCGACACGCGACTGCCGATGTGTCCGTGTACCGGCAATGCGTACGTGCGGCCAAAGCTCACTGGGAGCAGTGGGAAGGCAACGAGGAGAGCGCAGACGAGCGCCAGATGGTCACTGAATCGAGGAGCGCTCGCGGACGAGAGGGAGAAGAAGACATGAGCGAGGGAGGCGACGACGGCCACGGGAGCGCACTGTGGTGCCATTGGAGCGACTCGCCGGAGAAGAAAACAGAGGGGGCAGGAGGTCCAGGGGAAAGAGGACGGCGAGGGGACCCAGTTTGGCAACAGCTACGAAGCCAGAGCCGGTCGGAGCAGCGATGCCGCCGACAACAGTGGCGAGACCATCATTTTGGCTGGCTCTCCGTGTGATCACGACGGACAAGGCGTGCTCCAGAGCTTTTACTGGAGTAAAAACATGTCTGCCGCGTGGTCCCTCGAAGGTAAAGAGTTATCATGGTAAAGAAGTAGGCAGAGACAACATGGAATGAGTAGAATAAGCTCCACAAGTTTGTTGTTGCAAACTTGGCAGTATTCTAGAGGTAAAACCAGAGAAGTAGAAATGTAACAAGAATGTCTGGGAGGCTTAGGGTAACAAGGACTATGATCCTGGGAGTTTTGAAGCCATTAGGACAAATTTAGCTTAGTTGCTTTACAACTGCTAAATTCTGCCTGGAGAGCAAATGAGGATGAAGCACTCACTGGGAGTGATGGAATGTGCTAAAATTTGGCAAAGTTTGCTGATTTGGTCATACAGTGATGCTGTAAAAAGCTCATACCAAATGGTTTTGCCAAATTGGTACTTGCTTCACAAGCATCATTTCTGACCAAAAGCTTAGGAAAAATCTAGGAAAATATTGGCTACATGGAATGAGCTAATATCTTGGGAAGATGAGTTATATGACTAGGAGAATGCTTTGGAATATTTTCAGCTACAATGGAGTAAGATAAAATGCACTTGCTTCACAAACTGAAAAATTTGACAGAAAGAAAGAACTGCTTCTGTGCTCACATAATTCAATAAAATGAGCTAAATTTGGGTAGAGTCTAATTATTTGGAATTCTTGAGAGGATCGGAGAGTTTCAGCCCATTTGAAATATTTATGAAGGTACTTCCTTCACAAACTTGTATTCTGGTCAGAAATTTGAAAAATTGCCCAAGGGGCTAGGATGAAAGGATTGAGCTCATATTTGGTATCCATGGGTGATTTATCAATGTTAATCGCCCTGCCAAATTACAGCTCAATCAGAATTAATAATAGGGCACTTCCTTTACAAAGTTTCAGAGAAGGTAGAAACTTGCATTGGATCATGTGCCAAAATTTGAACTGTGGGACATGAAATAATGATGGAACTAATGATTATATAGCAAGGACAAGCTCCACAATTTACGGGAGAATTTTCTTTGCTATAAAAATAATAGTTCCTTTGGAAAATTAAAAAATGCAATATTGGCTAGAAATAGAAAAAGGCAATTTTCCTTATTTTAATGTGGCCAATACTTTTTCCACAGCTTGGATTAGGCATAAGTATCAACTTCACCAATTCACCTGGATTTATGAGATGCCTTTGGGTTTTATTCCTGATACGTCCAAAACGTATCTATAATTTCTGCTTGCTCCATGCCACTTTTGGGTGATATTGCTATGATATTCATACACTTCCATACACTTTTGATCATATTTGGACTAACTTACTAATCCAGTGCACCCCAGTGTCAGTTTCTGTTTTCGGCTGTTTTTGTATTTCAGGTTTTCACGTTTCGAGAACTGCCCAGAAAAATCCAGAAAAATTATATAAAAAATCAGCGTTCCAGAAACAACACTGCGTCCGAAGGGCAGCCTGGGGGGGGGGGGCACCAGGGCTCCAGGCGCCCTGGCGGCGCGCCCCCCCTAGGCCGCGCCGGGGGGGCGCCTGGGCCCCCCGAAGCTCCCCCGATGCCCTACTTTGGCATATATTTAAAGGGTCCTTCAAAACCCTCAGAACATGAACTCTTTTCGCGATCCCATCTCTGTTCCGCCGCCGTCGCCGCTTCCAAGATCGGGAGCACCAGGAGAACTCTTCCCGGCACCCTGCCGGAGGGGAGGATCACCACCGGGAGCTTCTCCACCACCATGGATGCCTCCCGGATGACTCGTGAGTAGTCTCCCTTGGACCATGAGTCCATGACCAGTAGCTATGTGATGTTCTCCTCCTGTTCTTGTGCTTCACTAATTAGTCCTCGTGAGCTGCCCTACATGGTCGAGGCACCTATGTAATCCTTATGCTGTTGCTATGTTGAGTTTGCTGGGATCCAATGGATTATGAGATTATGTTCAGATTGATCTTGAGTAATATATTTGATCTACCTCTTTTATATTTTTGTTCATAAGTAATTCTTGCATGTTCTCCATTGTTATTTATTGCTTTGGTCGAGTAGTAGGTAGTGACTCCAAGAGGGAACGTTATGCTCGATTGTGGGTTCATGCCCCTCGATGACTAGCTTGAGTGACAGAAACATGAGTCTAGGGGATGTGCTATTGCCACAAGGGGGAAAACAACGGTGCTTGTGTCCGCGGGTGCAAGGATTGTTTACTTTACGCAAAGTTCTTTTAATGCAGTTATCTGTTGCATTGAGTTTACACTATGGGTGGGACTCGCAACTTAATACCAGCGAGATGTTCTGGATAGATATCTCAAGGTGGATGATTAGTAGTAGATATTGATCGATTTCGGTCTACTTACTTTGGCGTACCGCCCATGCTTTGAACCTCAACCTTTCTTGCAATGTAGTCAGCATTGGTTTGCGTTCGTGGTCCTGTCAATTGCCCAACTGTAATTTGTTTACCTCACATAGCTGTTTTATCGTCTTTTGGGAGAGAGACATCACTAGTGAACATCATGAGACTCCGGTCCATATCACCATCATTGATCACACCCGCTATTTACTTTCCGTTATTATTTACTATTGCAAAACACTATCTATCACTACTATCATTGCTTTTAATCCTTTGTGAACTACAAGGCCGGAGGGATTGACAACCTCTCTGTACTCGTTGGGAGCAAAGTTATTTGTATCTGTGTGCAGGTCCACGTTGATTGCTACTAATCTGGCGCCGTAGCAGTTGACACCTACTTGTTGAACCTAGGAGTCTCTGGGGATTCGATCCTTGGCATCTTTGCTAAGGGAAAACACTTCTACTTACTGCATCTTACACCTTCCACTTGGGGTAACCAACGAGGGGTTCGAGGCCCATCAAGGAGTATTTTCTGGCGCCGTTGCCGGGGACTCCACTCTTCAGGATAGGGGAGTTGCATGCTATCTTTTACCTTTGCTTTTTAGTCTTGTTAGTTTACCTTTCATTTTTGCTTTAGTTCCTTTTATCGAAAATCACAAAAATAGTTATCTTGCTTGCTTGCTACTATGGGTTCCACCGAGAACACCAAGTTGTGTGACTTCACTAGTCACAACAACGATGACTTTATCAGCACACCTATCACTACACCTGCCACTTCAACACCTTCATATGAAATTAAACCTGCTTTACTTAACTTAGTCATGAGAGAACAATTCTCCGGTGCTGGAGATGATGCTGCTTTACACTTGAACAACTTTGTTGAACTTTGTGATATGCAAAAGTACCAAGAAATAGATGGTAATATTGTTAAGCTTAAGCTTTTTCCTTTCTCTTTGAGAGGAGGAGCTAAAATTTGGTTTCAGTCTTTGCCTAGAAATAGCATAGATTCATGGGACAAGTGCAAAGATGCTTTTATCGGAAAATACTATCCACCTGCTAAAATTATCCAACTTAGAAGTAACATAATGAATTTTAAACAATTGGATAATGAACACGTTGCCCAAGCTTGGGAACGTATGAAATCTCTTATCAAGAACTGCCCTACTCACAGTTTGACTACTTGGATGGTTATCCAAACTTTTTATGCAGGCTTGAACTTTACCTCGCGGAACTTGTTAGATTCGGCCGCGGGAGGAACTTTTATGTCAACTACACTTGGTGCTGCCACAAAGCTTCTCGATGAGATGATGACCAACTATTCCCAATGGCACACCGAACGCGCTCCAACAGGTAGGAAGGTAAACTCTATCGAGGAGATTTTCTCCCTTAATGAAAAAGTTGACTTGATCATGTCTCTACTTTCGAAGCAATCTACTGTTGATCCTCGTGATGTTCCTTTAAATTCTTTGATTGCTCAAGAACAAGTAGATGTGAACTTTATCTCTAGAAATAATTTTAACAACAATGCTTATAGGAGTAACTTTGGTAGCAATCCTAGACCGTTCCCCTCTAATTCTTATGGGAACAACAATGCTTATCCTAGTACCAAGAACTCCACTACTGAACTAGAGACTATGCTTAGAGATTTCATCACTACCCAAAAAGCCTTTAATAAGAATGTAGAAGAGAAACTACATAAACTAGATGATCTTTCTTTTAAAGTAGACCACTTAGCCAATGAGGTAAAATTGCTAAAAATTGAAACTTCTCCTCTTAAGGAGAGGGAAGTCATCCCTATTAATGCTACTCAAGGGCAAATTAATGAAAATATTAGGATGATGGCTAAACTTAAAGAAAGATGGGCTAGAGAAAGGGAGGAAGAAGATAGGATTAAGAGCCTTCCTACCCACCACACTGTTGCTACTATCCAAGTTGTTGAGGATGTTCACACTCTTAGCACCCAATGTACTCCTGGTCCCATTAGACCTATTAATGGTGATGCTATGACTATAGAAACTACCAAACAAGTGAACCTAAAGGACACCACTACCACTTTACTTGATGCTCGTGACCTTGATTTTGATAATTGCACTCTTACCGAAGTTATTGATTTCCTTCGCAAGATGTCTAGAGATCCCCGCACTAGCACGCTTAACCTTGCCTTCACAGAGCATATCACTAATGCTCTCATCAAAGCTAGGGAGGAGAAACTTAGAGTAGAAGCCTCCATACCTAGAAAGCTAGAAGATGGTTGGGATCCTATGATAAAAATTAATTTGAATGATTTCTCTTGTTATGCATTATGTGATGTTGGTGCTAGTACCTCTGTTATGCCCAAAAGAATATATGATATGCTTAAATTGAAACCTTATGATTCTTGTTCTTTTGGTGTTCGTCTCGTTGATTCTTCCATAAAGAAACCTTTGGGGAGGATCGACGATGTTCTTATTGTTGTCAATGATAATTATGTTCCCGTTGATTTCACTATTATGGATATTGAATGTGATCCTTCTTGTCCAATTATTTTTGGACGTCCCTTTTTGCGCACCGTTGGTGCTGTCATTGACATGAAAGAGGGTAATATAAAATTTCAGTTTCCTCTCAAGAAAGGGATGGAACACTTCCCTCGTAAGAAGATCAAGTTACCTTTTGAGTCCGTTGTACGGGCTAGCTATTCTTTTACTCTTGATAAAACTTGACCTATGCCTTATGCCTAGCTTAAAGGCATAAAAGAAAGCGCTTTTGAGAGGCAGCCCACATGAATAAATTTTTGCTTTTGTTGTGTCTTGATGCTGTTTACTGCTTTAGCATCATCATTGTATCTTTTCTTTTCATATTTGTGCCAAGTATAGCCTCTGATTGCTAGAAAGTTCAAAAGTTGTGAGGTGCTGTCCAGGAAACAGATTCTGTCCTTGGATAGAAAAATTCGTATAAAATCACCAGATCATCTTTTTGGTCTGAATTTTTTCGACAGCGTTCTCTATATAATTGTCTTTCGTGCATCTGTTCTGAGTTTTTTGATTTGAGTTGCAGAAGTATCCCGAACAGATCAATTACTACCTGCTGTTCTGTTTTTCACATATTCTGTCATGTTTTGCCTTTCCTTCACTTTGCAAATTAAGAACTTGCTTTTTCTTTGCAAAAAACCTTTTGGCAATCTTGAGAAACAGTAGAACTTCAAGAATATCCTTATTTCCAGCAAGGTATAATTATTTTATTAAGGGTACTAACCTCGCTAATCAGATTATGATGAGTTGTGTATGAAGGGAGATTTCAAGTGTGCGAGGGAAGATGATAAAAAGATTCAGGAGTGTCAAGCGCTCAAGCTTGGGGATGCCCCCGTGCACCCCCAAGAAATATTCAAGGAGACTCAAGCGTCTAAGCTTGGGGATGCCCCCGTGCATCCCCTTCTCCATCAACATTATCAGTTTGTTTTTCGTTCCGCTATATTTTTATCACTTCATGTGTTATGTGCTATGCTTGGAGCGTCTTGGTTTTAGTTTTCTTTTTAGTTTTTCATAACGAGTCGGAACTCAACATTCCTTTATGTGGGAGAGAAACACGCTCCACTTCTACCTAGAACATAACATAGAATTTCATGTCTATCTTTGCTGTGTGTGTTCTTTGTCTTTTAATAGCTACTATTATGCTCTGCTCTTAGTATTCATGCTTATCTTTTCAAAGAGCTTTTGTTTAGTTGGTTGCTTGAACTCTCTTTAATTATCATGCTACCCTTATTAAGAGAGTTTGCTTCCGTTGCACTGGTTAATGTGTCTATGATAAAGATGCTACTTGCATGATGGTGCTTAGTAGTTCAGGTTTTCTTATGGTTAATCTCAAATAGCTGGGGGGTTCCCAATGTGTTATTGGAGGACCAACTTGATTTGTTTGCCTATGATATGGTATGGTTTAGTAATATCTTCCTTCGAGAATTTATTTTAATTGACTTGGCGTATGCTCACGCATATTTAAGACTGTAAAGAAGGTCCATCAAGCCTTGATGATCTTTTATTTCTGAGTAGCGATATAACTACCATGCCTGATTCAATATTGCTTTGTCGCTCTGCATGATTATGACCGTCATTGCTCTCTTAGTTGGTCGCTCCCAGTCTTTTGCTAACCTCCACCTGTACTAAGCGCACTACCATGCAATACATAGCTCATGGGAAAGTAGCCTAAAAACTATTGTGGTAAAGAATATGTTGCTTATGTATCTTATTTCTTATAAGTTGCATGCTGAGCGGTAACCATGTTTCTGGGGACGCCATCAACTGTCACACTTTTGTTGAATATCATGTGAGTTGCTATGCATGTTCGTCTTGTCTGAAGTAAGGGTGATTTACCGTGGGTTGTATGAATATGCATATTGTTAGAGAAGAACATTGGGCCGCCAACCAAAGCCATGTATCATGGTGGAAGTTTTAGCTTGGACCTTAATCCTCAATCTCTCATGAGAATATGCTTATGCATTAAAGAGGAGTCCATCATCTATTTTCTATGTTGTCCCGGTATGGATGTCCTCAAGTTGAGATCTATCAAAAACGAGAAATCAAATGCGATTTATCTCCTTGGACCTTTGTACAGGTGGCATAGAGGTACCCCTTTGTGACACTTGGTTGAAACATATGCAATGCAATGATAACCCATGGAAATCCGAGCTAATTAGGACAAGGTGCGAGCACTATTAGTATTCGATGCATGAGGCTTGCAACTTATAGGATGTCTTATGCATGACACATATGAAGTACTACTACCGTTGACAAAATTGCTTTTATGTTTTCAAAATAAAAAGCTCTAGCACTTCAAGCACCAACTACTGAGAGCATGATTGTCATTCTGAGTGTAATGTGCATTGTCCCAAAGTAGCATTGTCTTTTGCATGATTGTGATATCGTTTATTCTGAAATCATTGTATCTAGTCATCACTTAAACCTTGAAGGTGCCCCTGCATTCATGTTTTGCATCACTAAAGGGGGCAAGCTTTCATTGCAAATCTTTTTGATGTTTCAGTTTCATATTGTAAAACTTTCAGTCATTTGTGATTTTCTCATGAGACAACTAAATTGCTATAGAATCATTGTCTCAGTAAGCTTTTGTCATATGACTATGAAAAAGTCCTATATGGTTAATAGCATGTCACCACTGAAATTATTCTTGTTATCATTTACCTACTCGAGGACGAGCAGGAATTAAGCTTGGGGATGTTGATACGTCCAAAACGTATCTATAATTTCTGCTTGCTCCATGCCACTTTTGGGTGATATTGCTATGATATTCATACACTTCCATACACTTTTGATCATATTTGGACTAACTTACTAATCCAGTGCACCCCAGTGCCAGTTTCTGTTTTCGGCTGTTTTTGTATTTCAGGTTTTCACGTTTCGAGAACTGCCCAGAAAAATCCAGAAAAATTATATAAAAAATCAGCGTTCCGGAAATAACACTGCGTCCGAAGGTCAGCCTGGGGGGGGGGCACCAGGGCTCCAGGCGCCCTGGCGGCGCGCCCCCCTGGGCTGCGCCGGGGGGGCGCCTGGGCCCCCCGAAGCTCCCCCGATGCCCTACTTTGGCATATATTTAAAGGGTCCTCCGAAACCCTGAGAACAGGAACTCTTTTCGCGATCCCATCTCTGTTCCGCCGCCGCCGCCGCTTCCAAGATCGGGAGCACCAGGAGAACTCTTCCCGGCACCCTGCCGGAGGGGAGGATCACCACCGGGAGCTTCTCCACCACCATGGACGCCTCCCGGATGACTCGTGAGTAGTCTCCCTTGGACCATGAGTCCATGACCAGTAGCTATGTGATGTTCTCCTCCCGTTCTTGTGCTTCACTAATTAGTCCTCGTGAGCTGCCCTACATGATCGAGGCACCTATGTAATCCTTATGCTGTTGCTATGTTGAGTTTGCTGGGATCCGATGGATTATGAGATTATGTTCAGATTGATCTTGAGTAATATATTTGATCTACCTCTTTTATATTTTTGTTCATAAGTAATTCTTGCATGTTCTCCGTTGTTATTTATTGCTTTGGCCGAGTAGTAGGTAGTGACTCCAAGAGGGAACGTTATGCT